>OZ024776.1:0-20000 GCA_964017025.1 Stenichneumon culpator
AAAAAAAAAAAAAAAAAAAAAAAAAAAAAAAAAAAAAAAAAAAAAAAAAAAAAAAAAAAAAAAAAAAAAAAAAAAAAAAAAAAAAAAAAAAAAAAAAAAAAAAAAAAAAAAAAAAAAAAAAAAAAAAAAAAAAAAAAAAAAAAAAAAAAAAAAAAAAAAAAAAAAAAAAAAAAAAAAAAAAAAAAAAAAAAAAAAAAAAAAAAAAAAAAAAAAAAAAAAAAAAAAAAAAAAAAAAAAAAAAAAAAAAAAAAAAAAAAAAAAAAAAAAAAAAAAAAAAAAAAAAAAAAAAAAAAAAAAAAAAAAAAAAAAAAAAAAAAAAAAAAAAAAAAAAAAAGCCCTGGTGGGAAAGGGGTGGCGAAGCCAGGAAAAGGGTTGCTGGACTCAGAAGGGGGTGACTGAACCGGGAATGGCCGACGCCGATCTAGGGGGAAACGTTAAACATCCCTAGACGGCTGTCAGGTCCACGTATCGATTGGACTATCAAGCTAAGCACCAACTGTCAAGTTTGATGTCAAATCTAAGTATCAGCTGTCAAGTCGGGTGTCGCGTCTAAGTACCAGCTGTCAAGTCTGGTGTCAAGTCCAAGTATACATCAACTGTCAAGTCAGGTGTCCAGTAGAAGCAGCAATCGACTGTCAGATCAGGTGTCAAGTCTAAATATCAATCAACTAAATACTATTTTCTTATGAAATACTATTTTCTTATTTATTTTCTGATGAAATACTATTTTCTTATTTATTTTCTTATGAAATACTATTTTCTTATGAGTTAAAATCATCCGTCACAGACCACTCTTACGCACCCAGTGTTAAAAATTTATTTTTATTAAATTAAATTTAATAATTTAAATTTAATTTAAATTTTTATTAAATTCATTGTAAAAAACATTTAACCGAAAAAAAAATTACTTTTTCGCTAAGAAATAATGGTCCAAAAAATTATTCATATGGCGCAATCGATTGAGCGACAAAACAGCGAAAGAGTTAAATGATAAAAAAGCATAAGCACATTTTTTGCAGTGGCCTCATACAACAAAAAAAGGGGGGCCGGACAAGGCTTCTGGTCTCCGTGGCTTCTAATGGCCGTAAAATCAAAGTTCAGCAAGCGGCTTTCAAAATCAAAGTTCCGAAAGGGGTGTTACAACTCAAAGTTCAGAAAATGGCGTTAAAAATCAAAGTTCACAAAGTGGCTTACAAAACCAAAGTTCACAAAGTCCAAAGTTCGAAAAACAACGTTGAAAATTAAAGTATAAAAACGGTGTTAAAAATCAACGTTCAGAACGGCCTTAAAAGGCAAAGATTCGACTAGCCCACAAGTGCCTCAATTTAAGTAGAATAAAAAAAAACTTCAAAGCGTTCGAGAAAAGTGAAGGAGTACTCGGATCGCGATGGGACTACTCTAGATCGATTCAGAAAAAAAAACTACATCGAATAAGACTTTTCTTGAAACTTTTTAATTTCCAAAGTGGCCCTAGAAAAAAAAGCTGCCACAGTAAAAAACACTAAAACACATAGAAAACGTATGAAATAGCAATGAAAAAAACGAAAAAAGCAAAGCCAATGTGAAACCAAAGATGAGACAAGCGATAGAGAAGATGGGCTCTTTAAACACACACACACACACACACACACTCTGTACCATCTCTCATATGACTCTGCGTGTGTGTGTGCATCCCTTGTACAAAAGTCTACACGCATGAACAAAAGGTTGCCGAGGTCCGGGGAGGGCGGCACCGGGCCCGATCGATTCGTCTCGACAAGTAGTGTTCGAGAATATTTTTAAGTAACGAGTTTCGTGTCTACACCGGCCGTGTAGAGTAAAAAAGGACTGTACAGCCATTCTTCGAGGACTTCGAACGAAATGTTGCCGTGCTCCGGGAAGGGCGGAAGAGGGCCCGATCGATTCATCTCGACGAGTAGCGTTCGAGAATATTGTTAAGTAACGAGTTTCGTGTCTACACCGGCCAGGTAGAGTAAAAAAGGACCGTAGAGCCTTTCTTCGAGGACCTCGAACGAAATGTTGCCGTGATCCGGGGAGGGCGGGACAGGGCCCGATCGATTCGTCTCGACGAGTAGCGTTCGAGAATATTTTTAAGTAACGAGTTTCGTGTCTACACCGGCCGTGCAGAGTAAAAAAGGACCGTAGAGCCATTCTTCGAGGACTTCGAACGAAATGTTGCCGTGCTCCGGGAAGGGCGGGACAGGGCCCGATCGATTCGTCTCGACGAGTAGCGTTCGAGAATATTTTTAAGTAACGAGTTTCGTGTCTACACCGGCCGTGTAGCGTAAAAAAGGACCGTAGAGCTATTCTTCGAGGACCTCGAACGAAATGTTGCCGTGCTCCGGGGAGGGCGAGACAGGGCCCGATCGATTCGTCTCGACGAGCAGTGTTCGAGGATATTTTTAAGTAACGAGTTTCGTGTCTACACAGGCCGTGTAGAGTAAAAAAGGACCGTAGAGCCATTCTTCGAGGACTTCGAACGAAATGTTGCCGTGCTCCGGGAAGGGCGGGACAGGGCCCGATCGATTCGTCTCGACGAGTAGCGTTCGAGAATATTTTTAAGTAACGAGTTTCGTGTCTACACCGGCCGTGTAGCGTAAAAAAGGACCGTAGAGCTATTCTTCGAGGACCTCGAACGAAATGTTGCCGTGCTCCGGGGAGGGCGAGACAGGGCCCGATCGATTCGTCTCGACGAGTAGCGTTCGAGAATATTTTTAAGTAACGAGTTTCGTGTCCACACCGGCCGTGCAGAGTAAAAAAGGACCGTAGAGCCATTCTTTGAGGACCTCGAACGAAATGTTGCCGTGCTCCGGGGAGGGCGGGACAGGGCCCGATCGATTCGTCTCGACGAGCAGTGTTCGAGAATATTTTTAAGTAACGAGTTTCGTGTCTACACCGGCCGTGTAGAGTAAAAAAGGACCGTAGAGCCATTCTTCGAGGACCTCGAACGAAATGTTGTCGTGCTCCGGGGAGGGCGAGACAGGGCCCGATCGATTCGTCTCGACGAGCAGTGTTCGAGGATATTTTTAAGTAACGAGTTTCGTGTCTACACAGGCCGTGTAGAGTAAAAAAGGACCGTAGAGCCATTCTTCGAGGACTTCGAACGAAATGTTGCCGTGCTCCGGGAAGGGCGGGACAGGGCCCGATCGATTCGTCTCGACGAGTAGCGTTCGAGAATATTTTTAAGTAACGAGTTTCGTGTCTACACCGGCCGTGTAGCGTAAAAAAGGACCGTAGAGCTATTCTTCGAGGACCTCGAACGAAATGTTGCCGTGCTCCGGGGAGGGCGAGACAGGGCCCGATCGATTCGTCTCGACGAGTAGCGTTCGAGAATATTTTTAAGTAACGAGTTTCGTGTCCACACCGGCCGTGCAGAGTAAAAAAGGACCGTAGAGCCATTCTTTGAGGACCTCGAACGAAATGTTCCCGTGCTCCGGGGAGGGCGGGACAGGGCCCGATCGATTCGTCTCGACGAGCAGTGTTCGAGAATATTTTTAAGTAACGAGTTTCGTGTCTACACCGGCCGTGTAGAGTAAAAAAGGACCGTAGAGCCATTCTTCGAGGACCTCGAACGAAATGTTGTCGTGCTCCGGGGAGGGCGGGACAGGGCCCGATCGATTCGTCTCGGCGAACAGTGTTCGAGAATATTTTTAAGTAACGAGTTTCGTGTCTACACCGGCCGTGCAGAGTAAAAAAGGACCGTAGAGCTATTCTTCGAGGACCTCGAACGAAATGTTGTCGTGCTCCGGGGAGGGCGGGACAGGGCCCGATCGATTCGTCTCGGCGAACAATGTTCGAGAATATTTTTAAGTAACGAGTTTCGTGTCTACACCGGCCGTGTAGCGTAAAAAAGGACCGTAGAGCTATTCTTCGAGGACCTCGAACGAAATGTTCCCGTGCTCCGGGGAGGGCGAGACAGGGCCCGATCGATTCGTCTCGACGAGCAGTGTTCGAGAATATTTTTAAGTAACGAGTTTCGTGTCTACACCGGCCGTGTAGCGTATAAAAGGACCGTAGAGCTATTCTTCGAGGACCTCGAACGAAATGTTGCCGTGCTCCGGGGAGGGCGAGACAGGGCCCGATCGATTCGTCTCGACGAGTAGCGTTCGAGAATATTTTTAAATAACGAGTTTCGTGTCTACACAGGCCGTGTAGAGTAAAAAAGGACCGTAGAGCCATTCTCCGAGGACCTCGAACGAAATGTTCCCGTGCTCCGGGGAAGGCGGGACAGGGCCCGATCGATTCGTCTCGACGAGTAGCGTTCGAGAATATTTTTAAGTAACGAGTTTCGTGTCTACACCGGCCGAGTAGAGTAAAAAAGGACCGTAGAGCCATTCTTCGAGGACTTCGAACGAAATGTTCCCGTGCTCCGGGGTGGGCGGGACAGGACCCGATCGATTTGTCTCGACGAGTAGCGTTCGAGAATATTTTTAAGTAACGAGTTTCGTGTCTACACCGGCCGTGTAGAGTAAAAAAGGACCGTAGAGCTATTCTTCGAGGACCTCGAACGAAATGTTGCCGTGCTCCGGGGAGGGCGAGACAGGGCCCGATCGATTCGTCTCGACGAGCAGCGTTCGAGAATATTTTTAAGTAACGAGTTTCGTGTCTACACCGGCCGTGTAGAGTAAAAAAGGACTGTAGAGCCATTCTTCGAGGACCTCGAACGAAATGTTCCCGTGCTCCGGGGTGGGCGGGACAGGACCCGATCGATACGTCTCGACGAGTAGCGTTCGAGAATATTTTTAAGTAACGAGTTTCGTGTCTACACCGGCCGTGTAGAGTAAAAAAGGACCGTAGAGCCATTCTTCGAGGACCTCGAACGAAATGTTGTCGTGCTCCGGGGAGGGCGGGACAGGGCCCGATCGATTCGTCTCGGCGAACAGTGTTCGAGAATATTTTTAAATAACGAGTTTCGTGTCTACACAGGCCGTGTAGAGTAAAAAAGGACCGTAGAGCCATTCTCCGAGGACCTCGAACGAAATGTTCCCGTGCTCCGGGGAGAGCGGGACAGGGCCCGATCGATTCGTCTCGACGAGTAGCGTTCGAGAATATTTTTAAGTAACGAGTTTCGTGTCTACACCGGCCGAGTAGAGTAAAAAAGGACCGTAGAGCCATTCTTCGAGGACTTCGAACGAAATGTTCCCGTGCTCCGGGGTGGGCGGGACAGGACCCGATCGATTTGTCTCGACGAGTAGCGTTCGAGTATATTTTTAAGTAACGAGTTTCGTGTCTACACCGGCCGTGTAGAGTAAAAAAGGACCGTAGAGCCATTCTTCGAGGGCCTCGAACGAAATGTTCCCGTGCTCCGGGGTGGGCGGGACAGGGCCCGATCGATTCGTCTCGACGAGTAGCGTTCGAGAATATTTTTAAGTAACAAGTTTCGTGTCTACACCGGCCGTGTAGAGTAAAAAAGGACCGTAGAACCATTCTTCGAGGACCTCGAACGAAATGTTGTCGTGCTCCGGGGAGGGCGGGACAGGGCCCGATCGATTCGTCTCGACGAGCAGTGTTCGAGAATATTTTTAAGTAACGAGTTTCGTGTCTACACCGGCCGTGTAGAGTAAAAAAGGACCGTAGAGCCATTCTTCGAGGGCCTCGAACGAAATGTTCCCGTGCTCCGGGGTGGGCGGGACAGGGCCCGATCGATTCGTCTCGACGAGTAGCGTTCGAGAATATTTTTAAGTAACGAGTTTCGTGTCTACACCGGCCGTGTAGAGTAAAAACGGACCGTAGAGCCATTCTTCGAGGACCTCGAACGAAATGTTCCCGTGCTCCGGTGAGGGCGGGACAGGGCCCGATCGATTCGTCTCGACGAGTAGCGTTCGAGAATATTTTTAAGTAACGAGTTTCGTGTCTACACCGGCCGTGTAGCGTAAAAAAGGACCGTAGAGCTATTCTTCGAGGACCTCGAACGAAATGTTGCCGTGCTCCGGGGAGGGCGAGACAGGGCCCGATCGATTCGTCTCGACGAGCAGCGTTCGAGAATATTTTTAAGTAACGAGTTTCGTGTCTACACCGGCCGTGCAGAGTAAAAAAGGACCGTGGAGCCATTCTTCGAGGACCTCGAACGAAATGTTGCCGTGCTCCGGGGTGGGCGGGACAGGGCCCGATCGATTTGTCTCGACGAGTAGCGTTCGAGAATATTTTTAAATAACGAGTTTCGTGTCTACACAGGCCGTGTAGAGTAAAAAAGGACCGTAGAGCCATTCTTCGAGGACCTCGAACGAAATGTTCCCGTGCTCCGGGGTGGGCGGGACAGGACCCGATCGATACGTCTCGACGAGTAGCGTTCGAGAATATTTTTAAGTAACGAGTTTCGTGTCTACACCGGCCGTGTAGAGTAAAAAAGGACTGTAGAGCCATTCTTCGAGGACCTCGAACGAAATGTTCCCGTGCTCCGGGGTGGGCGGGACAGGACCCGATTGATACGTCTCGACGAGTAGCGTTCGAGAATATTTTTAAGTAACGAGTTTCGTGTCTACACCGGCCGTGTAGAGTAAAAAAGGACCGTAGAGCTATTCTTCGAGGACCTCGAACGAAATGTTGTCGTGCTCCGGGGAGGGCGGGACAGGGCCCGATCGATTCGTCTCGGCGAACAGTGTTCGAGAATATTTTTAAATAACGAGTTTCGTGTCTACACAGGCCGTGTAGAGTAAAAAAGGACCGTAGAGCCATTCTCCGAGGACCTCGAACGAAATGTTCCCGCGCTCCGGGGAGAGCGGGACAGGGCCCGATCGATTCGTCTCGACGAGTAGCGTTCGAGAATATTTTTAAGTAACGAGTTTCGTGTCTACACCGGCCGAGTAGAGTAAAAAAGGACCGTAGAGCCATTCTTCGAGGACTTCGAACGAAATGTTCCCGTGCTCCGGGGTGGGCGGGACAGGACCCGATCGATTTGTCTCGACGAGTAGCGTTCGAGTATATTTTTAAGTAACGAGTTTCGTGTCTACACCGGCCGTGTAGAGTAAAAAAGGACCGTAGAGCTATTCTTCGAGGACCTCGAACGAAATGTTGCCGTGCTCCGGGGAGGGCGAGACAGGGCCCGATCGATTCGTCTCGACGAGCAGCGTTCGAGAATATTTTTAAGTAACGAGTTTCGTGTCTACACCGGCCGTGTAGAGTAAAAAAGGACTGTAGAGCCATTCTTCGAGGACCTCGAACGAAATGTTCCCGTGCTCCGGGGTGGGCGGGACAGGGCCCGATCGATTCGTCTCGACGAGTAGCGTTCGAGAATATTTTTAAGTAACGAGTTTCGTGTCTACACCGGCCGTGTAGAGTAAAAACGGACCGTAGAGCCATTCTTCGAGGACCTCGAACGAAATGTTCCCGTGCTCCGGTGAGGGCGGGACAGGGCCCGATCGATTCGTCTCGACGAGTAGCGTTCGAGAATATTTTTAAGTAACGAGTTTCGTGTCTACACCGGCCGTGTAGCGTAAAAAAGGACCGTAGAGCTATTCTTCGAGGACCTCGAACGAAATGTTGCCGTGCTCCGGGGAGGGCGAGACAGGGCCCGATCGATTCGTCTCGACGAGTAGCGTTCGAGAATATTTTTAAGTAACGAGTTTCGTGTCCACACCGGCCGTGCAGAGTAAAAAAGGACCGTAAAGCCATTCTTTGAGGACCTCGAACGAAATGTTCCCGTGCTCCGGGGAGGGCGGGACAGGGCCCGATCGATTCGTCTCGACGAGCAGTGTTCGAGAATATTTTTAAGTAACGAGTTTCGTGTCTACACCGGCCGTGTAGAGTAAAAAAGGACCGTAGAGCCATTCTTCGAGGACCTCGAACGAAATGTTGTCGTGCTCCGGGGAGGGCGGGACAGGGCCCGATCGATTCGTCTCGGCGAACAGTGTTCGAGAATATTTTTAAGTAACGAGTTTCGTGTCTACACCGGCCGTGCAGAGTAAAAAAGGACCGTAGAGCTATTCTTCGAGGACCTCGAACGAAATGTTCCCGTGCTCCGGGGAGGGCGGGACAGGGCCCGATCGATTCGTCTCGACGAGCAGTATTCGAGAATATTTTTAAGTAACGAGTTTCGTGTCTACACAGGCCGTGTAGAGTAAAAAAGGACCGTAGAGCCATTCTT
This sequence comes from Stenichneumon culpator, assembly GCA_964017025.1. Classification (NCBI taxonomy): domain Eukaryota; kingdom Metazoa; phylum Arthropoda; class Insecta; order Hymenoptera; family Ichneumonidae; genus Stenichneumon; species Stenichneumon culpator. Next base: position 8,084 of record OZ024776.1, read on the forward strand.
CGAGGACTTCGAACGAAATGTTGCCGTGCTCCGGGAAGGGCGGGACAGGGCCCGATCGATTCGTCTCGACGAGTAGCGTTCGAGAATATTTTTAAGTAACGAGTTTCGTGTCTACACCGGCCGTGTAGCGTAAAAAAGGACCGTAGAGCTATTCTTCGAGGACCTCGAACGAAATGTTCCCGTGCTCCGGGGTGGGCGGGACAGGGCCCGATCGATTCGTCTCGACGAGTAGCGTTCGAGAATATTTTTAAGTAACGAGTTTCGTGTCTACACCGGCCGTGTAGAGTAAAAAAGGACCGTAGAGCCATTCTTCGAGGACCTCGAACGAAATGTTGTCGTGCTCCGGGGAGGGCGGGACAGGGCCCGATCGATTCGTCTCGACGAGCAGTGTTCGAGAATATTTTTAAGTAACGAGTTTCGTGTCTACACCGGCCGTGTAGAGTAAAAAAGGACCGTAGAGCCATTCTTCGAGGACTTCGAACGAAATGTTCCCGTGCTCCGGGGTGGGCGGGACAGGACCCGATCGATTCGTCTCGACGAGTAGCGTTCGAGAATATTTTTAAGTAACGAGTTTCGTGTCTACACCGGCCGTGTAGAGTAAAAAAGGACCGTAGAGCCATTCTTCGAGGACCTCGAACGAAATGTTGTCGTGCTCCGGGGAGGGCGGGACAGGGCCCGATCGATTCGTCTCGACGAGCAGTGTTCGAGAATATTTTTAAGTAACGAGTTTCGTGTCTACACCGGCCGTGTAGAGTAAAAAAGGACCGTAGAGCCATTCTTCGAGGGCCTCGAACGAAATGTTCCCGTGCTCCGGGGTGGGCGGGACAGGGCCCGATCGATTCGTCTCGACGAGTAGCGTTCGAGAATATTTTTAAGTAACGAGTTTCGTGTCTACACCGGCCGTGTAGAGTAAAAAAGGACCGTAGAGCCATTCTTCGAGGACCTCGAACGAAATGTTGTCGTGCTCCGGGGAGGGCGCGACAGGGCCCGATCGATTCGTCTCGGCGAACAGTGTTCGAGAATATTTTTAAGTAACGAGTTTCGTGTCTACACCGGCCGTGCAGAGTAAAAAAGGACCGTAGAGCTATTCTTCGAGGACCTCGATCGAAATGTTCCCGTGCTCCGGGGAGGGCGGGACAGGGCCCGATCGATTCGTCTCGACGAGCAGTGTTCGAGAATATTTTTAAGTAACGAGTTTCGTGTCTACACAGGCCGTGTAGAGTAAAAAAGGACCGTAGAGCCATTCTTCGAGGACTTCGAATGAAATGTTCCCGTGCTCCGGGGTGGGCGGGACAGGACCCGATCGATTCGTCTCGACGAGTAGCGTTCGAGAATATTTTTAAGTAACGAGTTTCGTGTCTACACCGGCCGTGTAGAGTAAAAAAGGACCGTAGAGCCATTCTTCGAGGACCTCGAACGAAATGTTGTCGTGCTCCGGGGAGGGCGGGACAGGGCCCGATCGATTCGTCTCGACGAGCAGTGTTCGAGAATATTTTTAAGTAACGAGTTTCGTGTCTACACCGGCCGTGTAGAGTAAAAAAGGACCGTAGAGCCATTCTTCGAGGGCCTCGAACGAAATGTTCCCGTGCTCCGGGGTGGGCGGGACAGGGCCCGATCGATTCGGCTCGACGAGTAGCGTTCGAGAATATTTTTAAGTAACGAGTTTCGTGTCTACACCGGCCGTGTAGAGTAAAAACGGACCGTAGAGCCATTCTTCGAGGACCTCGAACGAAATGTTCCCGTGCTCCGGTGAGGGCGGGACAGGGCCCGATCGATTCGTCTCGACGAGTAGCGTTCGAGAATATTTTTAAGTACCGAGTTTCGTGTCTACACCGGCCGAGTAGAGTAAAAAAAAGACCGTAGAGCCATTCTCCGAGGACCTCGTACGAAATGTTCCCGTGCTCCGGGGAGGGCGAGACAGGGCCCGATCGATTCGTCTCAACGAGTCGCGTTCGAAAATATTTTTAAGTAAAAAAATTTTGTTTCTACACCGGCCGTATTAAAAAAAAAAAAAAAAAAAAAAAAAAAAAAAAAAAAAAACACCTCCGTAGGTGGCTCTGTAAATACGCGCGCGCGCGAGCCCTCCACCTCGGTCGTCCCTCCTCGTCCCTCCTCGTCCCTCCTCGTCCCTCCTCGTCCCTCCTCGTCCCTCCGCGTCCCTCCGCGTCCCTCCTCGTCCCTCCGCGTCCCTCCTCGTCCCTCCGCGTCCCTCCGCGTCCCTCCTCGTCCCTCCGCGTCCCTCCTCGTCCCTCCGCGTCCCTCCTCGTCCCTCCTCGTCACTCCTCGTCCCTCCTCGTTCCTCCTCGTCCCTACTCGTTCCTCCTCGTCCCTCCTCGTTCCTCCTCGTCCCTCCTCGTTCCTCCTCGTCCCTCCTCGTTCCTCCTCGTCCCTCCTCGTTCCTCCTCGTCCCTCCTCGTTCCTCCTCGTCCCTCCTCGTTCCTCCTCGTCCCTCCTCGTTCCTCCTCGTCCCTCCTCGTTCCTCCTCGTCCCTCCTCGTTCCTCCTCGTCCCTCCTCGTTCCTCCTCGTCCCTCCTCGTTCCTCCTCGTCCCTCCTCGTTCCTCCTCGTCCCTCCTCGTTCCTCCTCGTCCCTCCTCGTTCCTCCTCGTCCCTCCTCGTTCCTCCTCGTCCCTCCTCGTTCCTCCTCGTCCCTCCTCGTTCCTCCTCGTTCCTCCTCGTTCCTCCTCGGTCCTCCTCGTTCTTCCTCATTCCTCGAAGAAAACGGTTGCTCACATGCATTCAAACACCCCAAAATCTATTGGATGCTATGCTTGTAAGGAGGAGGGCCATATGCAACGGGAATGCCCTCAGAACGTGAAGGATAACGGAAAAAGGAAGCGAACTACTAATACCCATTGCGATTACTGCACCCGCGATAACAACGACGAAAAAGACTGTCTGCTCAAAAAGAAACACCTTAAAGAAAGGGAAATAACGATAGAGAGATTGAAAAAACGCGCGAATTTAAACTCGAAATCGGATCGTCGAGCGGATGTATGGACGATTCAAGTTTTCGGCACGGGCCCCGAAAAAGATACATCCTCCATATCAGAGGCGACGGAGGACTCTCAATCGCGATCGTAAATCTAGGAAACATAATGTTTTAAAATGGCAAGGCCCAACTGATGATAGACACCGGATCCGATTTAAATATTATCAAAGAAACCGCGGTAGATTCACGGGCTTGCATAAACAAAAAAATTATCTATCACATCACCGGTATAGGCGACGGGATTTACGAGACTCTTGGGGAAATAAAAATTATTGTGAAGGGAATAGAAACTTCTTTTCACTTAGTAGTCGGAACCTTCCCCATAAAAACACAGGGAAAAGCCCTTGGCTCAGCGGACCGCTCGGTGGGCTCCGCTTGGGTAGAAAAATCGAGTTATCGTACGGGCAGTTCCTCATGCAGCCAATCGGCAGACAAGCCCCTCGGTTTTTACCGCCCCCCCCCCCCCCCCACTGCCCCCTCACGAAAATTCTTAACTTTAGAAAATAATTATTGGAAACGTTTTTGAGTCCCCACGACTCCAGGCAGTCACTCGGAAAATCTCGCACGGTTCACATCGGTGACCAACTGACTTGTTGATTAAGTAATAAGTGTGACGCGTATGTCGCGGTATAACGCGTTGAAATAAACCCATCAAGTTAAGTGTGTATAAAATAAATGACTGTTAGTTCGATTATTTCGAAGTATAAAATTAACCGTTCCTAACATAATATTATCGTGTGTGTTTATTAAAACAAATCGAATTAAGCCATTTATTTCAATCTCCCGCGCTTCAGAGCCGAATTTCTATTCGCCAGGCAGCAACGAATCATCATCTTATGTCCAGCAGGCAAAAACAAGGTAACCGACCTAGTGATGCAAGCTCGTCACATGACCGATCAAATGACCGTCATAAGACCGTCAGTTGACCGTCACTGATGGCTCCAAAAATGACCGATTTTGTGACCAATGACGCTTTTTTTAACTTCGTATAGCGGCACTGATTAGTTATGTAAACTCGTCAAATGACCGTCAGTTTACCGTCATCGGTTTTCGGACCAATGGCGCTTTTTTAAAAACTTCGTACAGCAGCGCTGATGCTGATCATGTAGTGATACGTGGTCGTCACAAAACGGCTTTATTTATTTATTTATTTATTTATTTATTTACGGGACGAACCCTTTTACATTTTCAGTTTTTACAGTTCAGAAAAAATTTCATAGATGTAACTTTCAGCATGTGCAACATTATATAATATATATTTAAAAAATGCATCATTATTCATTACTTTACATTAATTCTCTTTTTTGTAAATCTTTTATTTATTTTATTTATTTTTCGACTTAGAATAGATCCAAAGTATGCAATGCGAAAAATATGGTGACCAATTTGTGACCAAAAAAAATGACCGTCATTTTCCATCTAAGTAGGTGTTTTGGTCATTTGTTGGTCATGCAGGACCGTCAAAAGACGCGCACCAAATTGACCGTCATTTTTTTTTTAGAAAAACACACGAAAAAAAATGACGTCAAATGACAGTGATTTTGTAGTAATATGAGCGATCTACAAAAAGACGGTCATTTTGCATCACTACGCTCAATGCGTTAATTTTTCACAAGTAAAATACCGGCATGAAAAAACAACCGTCATACGGCCAAAGTAACCATCACCCACGTAACGCGCATACTATGGGCCCCGCGCCCTCGCTGCCACAGGATTGACCACGCAGGACCGAACTTACCTTGGCGTTTCTTTAATCACACACGGATTTTGTAATCGGCGCATTGCAATGGAGTGCACAATGTGCCGATTACAATGCCTCGGTGTTTTAACAGCTGTACGCGCAATATACATACAAAAACAATGTTTTCTGTATATTAAAAATGAAAAAAAAATCGTCTAATTTCAACGTAACCATACAAAAACTATTTTACAGTATCTAAAAAATGGTTGATGAGAGTGTAATCTAAAATTGTACCGAAAACCAGCGTCCGGCAAAAGAGCGAAAGGATTTCTTTCTTCCCGATCGGCGATATTACAGCGAGGAAACGGTGAAATTTACAAATATTCTACGGTCTCTCTCTCTCTCTCCCCCCATGCTCGTTTTTTCTTTTTATTTCCAACTCTCAGCTGGATCGTGCTGTAATTCTGTTGTGAGATTCTCCGCAAGTTCTCCAAAAATGAGGGTAGTGTAATCCGATCCAGTGACCAAATTCGGAAGTGTTGCGGATGAAATTACAGTCGAACGGTTTTCAAGCTCCGCGTCGAGTTCGTTCGGTATCCTAGTTATTGTACTGTGTAACAATTGTTTCGTCGACAAACCACCGTGCGAAGATTGATCTACGACGATCTTTTGTGATTCATTGATCCACCCATCGTTGAAGATGGTGAGTTGCGGATTCTTTTGTTAACATTTTTTTGTCGTGCATTTATTGTCATGCGTTTCCCACGATGGTCTTGCCTCCATAAAATTATTAGCATTATTAACCTGCTTAACACAAATTACGATTAACCGCGTTGCAGCAAGATCCAAATGAGGACACCCAGTGGAATGACATACTCAGACAGAAAGGCATCATTCCGGAGAAGCAGAAGGAGAAAGAGGTCAGCGAGGATCAGATAGTCGACCTCCTGGAGAGCACCATTGACAAGAGGACAGGACGTGGTACTCTATAAACGTACATTTTATATAAAAATAAAAATTATGAGCGACGTACAATCTCTTTTCTATTCTATCAATATGAAAATAGACACATTTTGTTACTTCAGCCGCAAACAACTTGGAGGATGCTACGCTGGACGAACTCGATGAGCTCGAAGACGAGGAGGACGAAAAAGTATTGTTGGAGTATCGTCGCAAAAGAATAGCAGAGATACAGGCTCTGACGAGCAAAGCCAAGTACGGCAGCATCAGAGAGATTTCGGCTCAGGACTATGTTCAGGAAGTTAATCAAGCCGGAGAAGGAATATGGGTCATTCTTCACCTGTACAAACCGGGGTAAAAATTTGTTAATCATGAAAAAACAAAAATTTATTGGACACTTATTAAGATAATAATGTAAATTTTAGCGTATTATGCACCAATTAATGTTCCTAACTGCAATTAAAAGACCTGTCGAAAACCATCTTCCATATAATAATATTAATTATTGAAAGAATTAATGATATTTATTGGAGGCTTATCAAAATACATAACGTATATTTTTTAATATTATGCAGCAATTAAAGTCCCTAGCTGCAATACAAAAAAAATCAATTGAAAGAACTATCCGAAACCGCCTTTTATACAATTTACAGCATCCCACTTTGCGCTCTGATCAATCAACACCTGGCCTCTCTGGCGAGAAAATATCCCGCGACGAAGTTTCTGAAGAGCGTCTCGAACACTTGCATACCTAACTGGCCGGACAAAAATCTCCCGACCATTTTTATTTACAACGAGGGTGCGATGCAGAAACAGATTATCGGGCCCATCGAGTTGCGGGGGATGAAACTCACGGAAGAAGGTTTGTCTATGCCGTTTTTTCTTTATTATTGCAGTAGGTCGAATGTCCCTTTAAGTTATTTAAACATTAATGGTACGTATTTTTACACGATCGATCGTTGCAGAACTCGAGTGGATGCTGGGGCAGGCCAAGGCGTTACCGACAAAAATCACCGAGGACCCGAGGCCGAAAGTGCGGGACGTGTTGTTCTCTACACTAAAGAATCAAACCGACGATCTTTCAGAAAACAACGACTGGTGACACTGCCAAAGATAATTAGGTATATTTTATCGAGTATCAGTTTATAAAGCAGCACATGCGCCACGTGATCGGAGATCTCCGGGCCTCGTGCAATCATTCGAATTAACAAATTAACTTATGTACATTAAATTCACAAAAAAAAATAAAACGAAACGAAAACGTCACAAAAATTACCATTGACAATTTTTTCCATCAGAAAATAAAATCTGACAAATATAACACGTCGCTTTTTTTTCCCTACCCGCGATACTTATTTTTTTTAATCTCGGATTCCGTACGCGTCCCGTTGATCGACTTGTTTCGAACGCGATCTCCATTATTGATGCGCCGTTGCGTTTACGCATTTGTTAATTGATTATACGTTAGAACACGTTTTGGACGTGTCGTCGACGAGAGGGATCAGTCGTCACGGATTTACGATCGAACTTTAATAATCGTACGAAAGTACCTCTTGCCGTTCAACGAGCCGAAAATTCTTTCCATTGAAACGATGAATTATTTCGATGAGAAGAGAGTTCGATCGATTCCGAACATTATCCGCAGAAATGGCGGAAGGTTCAAAACAATTGACGCGAAGTTGGTGGCCGCGACAAACCGGATGGAAAATCGATCGCGTAGCGGGTAAGATGTCACGAGCGATGCAACGAGCGCCGAGGCAAACGACAATAAATCGGCTACGAAACAGAAGACGGTGGGGCAGAATTGTCGAAGAAGAAAACAAGAGCTTAGCCCCAAGGTTTTTTGCAAAGCAGATTTAGAATGGAAAGATTGTGCTTCAAGGACACTGTGCGAAGAGGGGAACGATGGACAGGATCTAGACATAGCGACAAGCTCTTCTCAAGAATCAACTATGGATCATCAAGTTCCTTCGGCGAGCCAACTGTCCACCGAACACTCTCCGGTGGAGTTCGGCCTCGACGAGGAAACCGAACGGCTGGATGTGCGAAGCAACATCCAAGTGGAGTCGCAGGAAGCGACAGGGTTAATTCCTGACATTCCTTTGCTAGATGAAATCCAAGAAGTTCCACTCGCTGCCAAAGAAACGAAGAGGAGCTAAAATTTTTTTGAAAAAGGTAAGAACAAAATATGATTACTTTCACTATTTGGTTAATTAAACTGAGATGACTTTTATTTTAGATATATTTGATAGTTTTACATAAAATTGTACTTATTTATTCAGAAAATCGAGAACCTCAAAACGGTGATGAATCCGAGGTCGCTGGATAGCCGTATCGTTGTTGGGTCTGCAATAAGAGATACGCGTAATTATTGATTTTTGTAGCGTGGAGTAGACTTTATAGGTTAAAAAATTGACTGAGCCCGTCAGATATGGAGAACGTTGTTCGTGTGTTCTTTTCAGGTACAAATCCTCCCTGCGTTACCATAAAAAAAAGGTTCACGGTCTCGACAATAGTGCAAACGAAACAGCTGAGACTTGGACGAAAGGATCGCGCTCACACAAGTTTGACAAGGTTGGCCCGTACGTGGAACATCGAAAAAAGTTGCGTTAATAAAATCGATAGAATCCAACACTTTAGCGGTTTATCGATTGCGAGTCGAAGGAAATAATATATATGATTAACCTTGATATTTATTTAATTTATCGATAAGGCCACAACAGCTATTTATAGGTTACGTTTGGTAGTCAATAAAATAAGAGACTTGCAATCAAATTGCCAAAAAATTGTAAATAATAAAGCCGAATTTCGGTACGGGTTTATATTCCATATACGCACAACACATGTTTGCGTCAGAAATAATCTTTCATGGTTCTTTATCCTGCCGTTTATTAATTAATTATAACTTGTAACAGTACCAAAGTTCTGTAAAGTGAAACTAACTTGTCAATCATTCAACTATATGCCGAAAAGCATGTGTATTATTAAATAAATAGCCTTATTCGGAATTAAAAAAATTTCGAAGATTTCCCGACGATGTTTGTGCAAGTGTTCTCTCCGCCGTTTCGGTTTTAGAAATATCGCTTTGTTGATCCACAAATATTGTCCCCGATATAGAGTTTTATCCATTCGTTTTCATTGGCGCTGGAAAATAATACATTTACCGCGGTCAACTCCTCGGCCGACGGAAAGGCGCTTAGTCGTTTTCACGAATATCCTTATTCAGCGTTTCACCGAATTTGCTGACCTTTGTACCGATTCAGTTTATCCGAAAGTCACACACCATAATTCGCCCTTATCGCCGGGTGAGCTGAGTGGCTTGAGTGAAAATTACACCATGAGCAGTGTATAATTTATACACAAAAGGGGAACACCCCAAAAATTAAAGGCGCCTATTACTAATCGTTTCTTACATGAATACATCGATGAATGCGCATATCTGTTCAATGATGCCATTATCATTATAAGTTTAAATTTCGCTTACGCAGATCTTATGAAATCGCCACTTGTTCAAACATCCTTTATAGCGTACATACTTTCTCGGCCACTTTCGGCGTGATTACGTAATGCGGGTGTTAAGTGTTTTTTTTTGTTATCAAGTAATAAAATGACGTGCAGGTCACACCGGCAGTAAACATTTGCTCGTCTTCTCGTGTCTTACAAAGTTCTTGGCGCGATGAATATTCACAAGAATTTTTCAATTTTTGCGTTCTTCGCGATATGCATGTGCCTAACGCTGCCCGCATTCGCCGATCTGGTCGATAAAAAAATCTACATAGTTCGTCGTGCGAAGGGTCCGTCGGAGGGCGCTTTATTGATCAGCACCGGAGTGGCCCTTAACGAGGAGGGTGAAGAAATTTCGACCGGAATATTCGCCATCTTGCCATTTTCATGGTTGTCTCTACTCAAAAAGCACATCCCGGCAAACTGCAGTTCCGTCGACGTTTCCCTCGACAAAGTACCGGCGGCTGGATTGATCGAAATCCTCAACTATCGTCCGGGTATGCGAATAACCGATTTTTCGTAAATAACCGATTTGTGTATATCCCGATATCTTTTTCAGGATTGTACTCGGAAACTTTACCACTCCTGTTGGCTAAATCATCGCCCAAAAAAGTTGCCAAATCGCTTCCGGTCGATCTTCTGGCGACCCTGACGCCCGAAGCTAGAAAGAGTATAGCGCGAAAAGACTTGGAGGATCTGAAGAAAATTTATGACTCAATGAAAAATTCCGTATGACGTGTACGTTTCCGGTTATTAACAGATCAAGAGAAAATCGGTCTATGGATCATTATTCGTTATTTTAATTAAATGTAAAGTAAATGTACTGTAGGACTTTGATTTTCTTGACGATTAGAAGAATTTTTTTCCCTCTATGCATTATGCATACCATTATGGATAACAGTCGTGTTCAGGTGTGAGTCCTAATAGCCAGGAGGACCGAGAGATATCCCATAGAGTTCATAAACCACTGCAACACATGAAACTGTTAAATGTAAACGATATTAATAGCGCACAAGTTTTTCTAAAAGGAAGTCCGTATAGTAGATGTCAGTACCCCCTTGAAGCATGCGTGTGACATTACGAAGAACCTTCCAGCGGTTACCTTCAAGGGTATTCTCGAGCGTAGAATTGGCAGTATAAAAGTTTTAGCGACCTTGGGCTCTTCTCTGTGCCAATCATGCGCATACATGGCTAGGCCAACGTTTACTCCCTTAATAAAAAAAACAACAACAAAAAATGAACAAGCAATAACAACAATAATTCATAAATTCTCGGCACAGATTAATATACGCAAAAAAGAGAAACCACAAACCTCCTGCAATAGTTGTTCTCCGATCCAACAGTACAGATAAAAATTGAATATCATCGTTCCCATGTAAATCATGTTGTTGAAGAGGTCGAATAACTTGCTTGTCTCCTTCGACTGTCTCACAATAATATATATATATATATATATTTTTTTTACATTCTGCACACATATTGTACTCGTAACTCGAAAAAATTGAAGGAATTAATAAATGTCCATACCATGGTGATGATATATCCGACCCCGCAAAAATGCAGGGTACTCGTTACCAATCGCAACATTATGATGCCATTGAATACGTCGTCCACGATTTCCGCGTACCTGCGAAGAAAAAATATCGTTATAAATGACATTAGGTGATTTTTTTTTTACCGGGAACTATAACACTTGTTTTTTAGTGAGTTTCCGTACTTGCTGAGAGAAACGTGACGATCGACGATGCATTTGAGACACGGACAGTGAATCGCAAAATTTTCCCTTGGTTCATCGGTCGAGGTTCCTTCGTGTCTTGTTTTACCCTCAAAACGTCCTATAATTTTGCATAGCATGGCCAATTGACCACAGCCGTGGAACACTGAGAGCATGAAAAATCCATCTATACTGGTGATCATCATTGAGCACAAAAAACCTATGAAACTCTGCACCGTGTAAACGATCTGATAGTTTGGCGATACATTAGTATCGAATGGATAAAGTGCCTTGTTCGGTAATCTCGTCAGTGTCATGTTCTTCTTTATCAGCATCGTCAAAAGCGGTTCAGTGTAATATCCTAAAAAAATAAAAATAAGTAATAATATATTAGTACAAATTTAGGAGTAAATGCTGTGAAACTAAATGTGAAAATAAAATTTACACCATTGCCACTTTATATTTCAGAAGATATTGAAGACAAAAAAATTACAAGTCAATCGGCTACACGAATAAATCCGAATGGCGTTTTGGGTCCTCTTAAGCTCCAGATTTTTTTAAAGACATTACTATCTTGACTTGTCTTTTTTTTGTGTAGCAAGGATTGCAGTTTTTCACTTGCGAACAACAATACTGAAATCGTAAAATATTCCATGAGATAAAAATTCTTACCCATACAACACATAAAAAAGAATCCGATGAGCAGGGCAGTGATCATCCTCGTTTTGGCGCCGTACACAAACATCGGTTTCCTGTCGTCCTCGGACAGATTGATCGATTGGCCCCAATCCTCGTAGATCCTCGTGAGCAAAATTTTTACGCTTCGACTCTTGTATTTGAACATACAGAATTGTACTATCGCATAGAGTAATGGAGTGTTTTCCGTTAAGACACTCAGCGGACGATCGAGGGGATCGTTGGAGCCGGTGAAGAATACTCTGATGACCGAGGGTACCCAGTAAGTGACCATGATTACCAGGCACAGTAGATACTTGACATTCGCGAATTTATCGTTCATAGGCCACAACCCGAGGACCCAAAGAGGAAACTGGCTGTACTGCATCTCCC
>OZ024776.1:2742500-2978112 GCA_964017025.1 Stenichneumon culpator
GATTTATCCGCTGTACCTTGAGGAAGCCAACTACACTCGGGTTGTAATAACCCAAGGCAGCGCTCACGGTTACTTCTTAATTATTCTTCACCTCAGGGCGTAGTGACCAAAGGCTTGGAATAATCAAGGTCCCTAATAAGATGGTTTTAACGGTTTTATGTTTGACGATTTTTATTTGTAAAGCAAAGCGAGACGCGTCGTGCCTGGTTTGCGATATTACGAAAAAAGGGTCTCGAGACACCGCCGTTCAGCTCTTTTAAGCTGTCGGTTGTTCTTGAGGGAAGGGTGAAAAAATCTCGAGGTGGGGATGCGATCAAGTCTTGTCACGTGACAGGTTGCGTAATTTCGTCCAAGGTGGGGTTGCAGTTCGCAAGGGTAGGGCTGACATCACCTGATGTCACGTGATGTGTTACGTAATTGTTGTCCGAGTGGGATCGAAATAGCTCTGGGTAGGGATGACATCACCCGATGTCACATGACATCTTATATAACCCCGACCAGAGTGGGGTAGTAATTTCCTCTGGTGGGGATGACATCAGCCGATGTCACATGATGTTTTATATAAGTCCGACCGAGGTGGGGTGATAATTTCCCTTGGTAGGGCGGACATCAGGTGACATCACGTGGTGCAGAGGCCTTGCGCCTGAGTGGGGTTGAATCTTATTAGGGTAGGAGCGTGATGCGAAGTCATTTGCTCGGTCAGTTTCGAGCCCGGTAAGCTGTCCGCTCGCATGCCCGCGGTCCCTATATGATCGACCCAGGGTCGAGTCGATCGCGCTCGCGCTGAGCGAGCGCTTCTCGATCGGCGCAGACGCTCTGTCGCCTCTGTGGCAGTGCTTCGGTATCGAAGCTGGTGTCGTTCCTGTGGGCGGGTCGATAATCCCTCTCGTGGGCGGTTCGGGTCCGAGCGATCCTATCGCGATCCGTATCATGGTGTCGTTGGGCCTACACCCTTGATCTGGGTGTAGGGTCTCCGGCACGTCGCGTTACAATATATATATATATATATATATATATATATATATATATATATATATATATATATATATATATATATATATATATATTGTAACGAGACAGCCCGATCCCATCAGGCGTCTCGGTACGCACGATCGCGAGGGGACGGGAAGAAGTGAGAAGACTACACCCGAGCATGCGAAGCGCCAACAACATTCGCGGGATGCACCAGTCCCGTCTGATTAGCTCAACCGCGCAGAGATCCCTTAATTGCGCTCAGGGAGCCTAATTAATTAATTTAATAGAAAGGACGAGGGTCTAAGGATGCCCAGGTACGCGGTTGACCGGGGCTGGACCAATCACGGCCTGCCACGATACATCGCATGACTTCTGCCCTTCCACAAGGGATTTCGCCCCCACCTCGAAAGGGTTATATAACAATCACGTGATATCGCGTGATATTACCACTTCTCCCGCGAAATTCGCCCCCACCCCGATCAAAGTTATATAATCCATCACGTGATATCACCTGATTTTTCCACCTCTCCTAATAATTTCATCCCCACTCGATTTCTGACGTAATATCACGCCACCTCGGGGTATAAAACTCAAGGGCGAGGCATCCTCGGGGCCTTATAACTTCTGCAGATTCACGCGACGCGTAGCTCTTGCCGAAACTAGCCCAGCTTTTCAGCTGTTAATACTTTAGATTGATAATTTTTTTTTACGAATCTTATCAGACCACCGTGAGCAAACTGGCCACCAATTAGTGCAATTGGCCGTTCAGTTCGCCTCCACGGGAGGATCTTGACGATTCATATTTTAACAGATCGCGTCTATTTCGTGTGCGAGTCGCCTCGCTAATTTCTCCCGAAGAACGCGTTTATTTGCGAGCCAAATAAGTCAGCTCAGCGGAGCAGCTAGCGGGACGAATTCGACATTCGCTAGGTCAGCTCAATAGGATCGTCTTAAGGCCTCGCGGTAAAATCACGCGCAAGATTTATCGTCAATCGCCTTCCGTACCCGTAGCTCAGGGATCTAGCGATCGGAGACGCCTAATTACACGAGGCGACAGTCGGACGTTTCCTTCTTGTCGACACGCGTAATTTTAGGCTTAACCGCTCGTTTTCATAACATCCGGTACGAGCAGCTGTCGAGCGATCAAGAGAACGAAAAAAAAAAAAAAAAAATTTAATATTTCTTTTTTTTGAGAGAGAAGCGCCGTACGGTGAAACTACTGCGTCACCGTACGAGCGAATCGAATAACTTCCGAAATTCTTCGCGAGCAAACTTCACAAACCCGTCCAAACACCGACGTATAATTCGCGCGATAGAACTAGGTTATCGAGAACAAGCCCTCATCCCTTGGCCAATGATAAGAGGTCTAATCACCTGTTAAAACGTGGCACACGTAGGTGACAAATCGCCATAACCTCTGAGGCCATCCGGAAATTCACGTAGGTTTCCTATCCGGCTTCCCGCATTCAGTCGAGTCCAGTACGCGAACCCGTTTCTTTAAGGTGGTGACAAGGGCATCGCGGAAAATTTACACGTCGTGATTAATATAAATTAATGAAATTTCTCTCGCGCCCCGATTTAGGAAAAGTTCAGAAAAAATCGGTTTCGAATAAATCGCGAAACGGTTCAATATATATATATATATATAAAGGAATGCCTTTCCTTTAAGTTTAATTCTGCCGCGCACCAGCCGCGGGTAAAGTAGGGATTAGGTTAAACAGTGGATAAGGCGAGCACATGTTGATAGAAAGGCAGGAGATATTCTCACCTGAAAACTGGAACATCAAAAAGAATGGATCGACCGAAAAAATAAACTTAAATTGTCGTTTCTTGGTTACAGGTAGGAATAAAATGTAAATAGTGTAAATAGTATAACAATAAGCTGAAACGTCTCCCCCCCCCCGTCCAACCCCGCGCACGCCGCCGAGGCGAGGCGGCCGGTCAGATCGAGCGCACAACAGCGGCTACGCAGAGGCACGCAAAGAGGCCAAGTGGCGCCATCGGACGGGATCCGGGCCGACCCGATCGATACCGAAGCCACGCATGCGCCGAAACCACAAGGGCCAGAGAACACAAGCACACTCCGCAAGCGCCACACAGCGCCGCAGAAAGGAAACGAGAGGCCATATCGATCAAGGCCAACCAGAGCGAAAAAGCGAGGGAAAAAAGGAACAGGTAATTGGACAAAAATGACGCCACCGCTAACAAGAAAGGCATCTGATTAGAGATAAGCCGAGAAGGGCAATGACGTCACTGGAGAACCCACCGGTAATTGGAGAACAAGGGAGAAGAACCTTGAAGGACCAATAGAAAAATTAAACACCAAGAACGAAATACGCGTGCGCGAGTCCGCCAAAAAGATGCAATTTTCGCGAGTGGGAGGCAAAAATTAGCATATAAAAAGGCACGAAATCGACCGGAAATCAGTTAATCATCTCACCGGGTCTACACCAGCTCTCCAAGGACTTATAGTGAAAAGTGAAAAGTGAACAGTAAAAGTGAGTAAAAGGGAATAAAAGTGACTAAAGTGAAACAGTGCCAAAAAGAACTTATAAAATTTTGTGCTACGGTGGACTTATAAAATTCTGTGCCGAATTGGACTTATAGAATTCGTGCAGAAATCGGACTTATAAAAATTTGCGTCACGCTGGACTTATAAAATTCTGTGCCGAATTGGACTTATAGAATTCGTGCAGAAATCGGACTTATAAAAATTTGCGTCACGCCGGACTTATAAAATTTGGGCTACGGTGGACTTATAAACTTCTGTGCAGATTCGGACTTATAAATTTCGGTGCGGAAAACTTCTGTGCCGAGTGAACTTACGAAATTCGTGCCGAAAAAGAACTTATAGATTTCGTGCAAATTTCGAACTCAGAAAAAGAGTGAAACGCGGGACGTATAAAAAGTAGTCACGCTGGACTGGTGACGGTCGCGTCGAGGACTCATAAAAATTGGGAAACTGATCCGGAAAAATTCGTAACACGTCGAATCGCGTGCCAAATCCGAAGTTATACTATTGTGCAACGATTGGCGCTAAGCGGTAAAGTGACCGAGGTGACCGGTCAGAAAAGCCGAAGTGACGGGTGAGCAAAATTTACAACGCCGAGGACCCGAAAAAACCACCCACAGGGCTTCATTCACGTCTCCTGCATTTACCGATGTCGCCAAATCCAGGTAAAATCGGTTAGTGAATAAATAAACACCAATTGCAAGTCGCGAGGTGAGCGAGCTGCCACTGCCGACGCGGCCCCGTGACGTCACAGCGCGGCCAGCCGCGAGCGGCGGCCATCTTGGGAACACGAGCTATCGAGCCGCCAACCCGAAATCATAGGGCGTTCGCATGTGGCGGCGGTAATATAACCGGAAAACGGTCAACGCGCGATAATCACGCAGATCGAG
This sequence comes from Stenichneumon culpator, assembly GCA_964017025.1. Taxonomy (NCBI): domain Eukaryota; kingdom Metazoa; phylum Arthropoda; class Insecta; order Hymenoptera; family Ichneumonidae; genus Stenichneumon; species Stenichneumon culpator. The sequence goes on from OZ024776.1 coordinate 2,746,878, forward strand.
AATACTCGCCACCTCAAGCAATAAAAACGCCGAGAAAAGGGGAAACAAGATAAGAATATGAGAATAAGCACTTTTGGTGAACAAGTAAATAATTATTGGACAAAGAATAAATAACAAGAAGTAATTTAAGAAAGGGAAAAAATTGTAAATACTTGAAAACTTGTCCGGTTACGAATAAAATCATTATTTCCACATAAAAACCGTCTCTGATACGCCAACCCATAATTCCTGGACACTCGAGCACACGAATCCCTCCGTTTGAGCGCCCATTCCTCTACAGGAGGTGCACGAATTCGGAGAAAATATTGTAAGGAAGCTTGCTCCTGTTACAAAGCATAAATAAAATTCTTGGTTACAGAGCAACGCGATTGATTATTTATCAGTGTCGATCCTAACCTAAGAGGAGGGATAGAACGGGAAAATTCACACCCTTATATATATATATATATATATATATATATATATATATATATATATATATATATATATTGTAGGAGACAGTAATTCATTTTGTTTTTTGTTCTTCTTCTTCTTAGACTGCATCTACAAGGCATTGGCCAAGTGGGAGCAAGATCGTAAAGATTACATGGGAAGACCGGATCATGATTATCTCCATGAGGATGATAGCCATGCTGCAATGGATGAGGGGTACATTTGAATCCTTCCCGCGAATGGCCCCATCCAGCTGGGGGACAACGTAGGAGGACCGGACGAAACCCCCACCGATTATGCTGCAACAATTGCTGCAGGGGCGGCTGCTGCGGCTGCTGCAGATTGGAGGGAAGCTCAACCTCATTCACCGGGGCCGCGAGATATGTTTCAGGAAATAGGAGGGGTACAAGTGCCAATTCTACGCGAACATCTAACCGCACCGCAGCCGCTCGTCCAAGAAGAAGTTGCTCCACCGATTCCCGGCAGAGTTCTAGAGCAGGATGCAGGAGAGTGGTTCCGCATCCAGTATCAGCCTCCGCCGCCGTTCGTCTATGATGATGATGACGAATCGACAAATTACGATTCCGACGAAGAACGCGAAGCGAACGAAGCTGCGCGAGACGCGATGCTTGCCGACTCTGACAGTGAGGTGGAGGAGGCGGTGGAGGAGGAAGAGGAGGAGGAGAAGGCGGCGGCGGCGGCGAAGGAGGATGAGCAGGAGGAGGTGGTGATGGTTCGAGAGGAAGATTCTGGTAAGTAAAATAAATTAAATATAAATTGTATGTTGAAAGTATAATTTTCTAATTCATATTGTTTTTATTTTTTCTTTGGGCGATGGTCATGAGAGCTCGGGAAGCATAGAATATTAATTAATTAATTAATTAATGCAAATCTCTATATATAAAAACTATTTCATATATATATATATATATTGTGGGAGGAAATTCGAATTTTCCTCTCACCTCCCCGTAGGCCACACAAGATCTCTTCCCTTAAATTTTCCCTTGTGGGATGGGCGCCAGGCGCGTAAAGCACCGAGAAGAATTCCGGCCTCGGATGGTCTCACTCCCGACCAGCCGCAGCTGTCTATCCCGGAGAGGGGCTGGGTAATTACGTGGCAATTAAAGATGCAGAAAGTACGGGAACCAAATAAAAATATTTATTAAAACAAGAAAACTACCGCTAAGGAGGGAAAAACCGGGTAAACCCGGGGGAAACCCTCCGTCCCGTAAATTACCAAAAAAAAAAACCGCGGCACAACTCGCCGACGGCCGACTCACAACGATTAGATTTTCGCGCGACAATTTTCTGCGCTTCTCTCCACACTCTCCCGACTATCGGGACTCGCTTCCATCCACACACACTTACACCAATATGTCGTTCGCGGGTCGGACTAACCGGGACGAGACACACGACACCCGTTCACCCTCACGCCTTCGCGTAATACAATTTCTACAGCTTAATCCCAACCCGAAGATCGCACATCGACCTCCGCACGGCGACACACACACTCGTACACGCGTCCCGGCTATCCCGCTCGACGACTCGACTCTCAGGCAACTTTCCGTGGACCGTCCTGCCCCAAGGCGACTACAACAAATCGGTAAAATGAAATACTGAACTCCTGGGAGTTTTACGGAAAAGCTGCAATTTCAACACGGCTCTATGCACGGTCTCGCTTTCTTCCCGCGACCGGGACACACGTGCGCATCACACACCGTACGCGAAACCCGGGACGCGACGTTCGCGTTAGCTCTCGGTACGGGCGTGACGAGACACGCCGACGAGACACCAAGGTCCCGGCATACGGGCGCAGACGGTGCACGGGACGATCTTTTACAGGCAAACAACTGGAATACAATCCTCGACGCCGGAGGTTTGAGAGCTCACCGGTTCGGAGACAGATCCCACGGCGACGAATTGCTCTGGCTCGTGTTACTTCTGATGGAACGTTTTCCGCTTGCTCTCTCTCTGCTCGCGTCCAGCTCGCTCCGTGAATCAACAGAAAGTGCCCCGAGGATCCTCGCCCGATCGCTCTCGTTCGCACCTTCCCTCCCTACCCCCCTGCCTAATCGCCTATTCCCGCACGCATTTGGCCCTTTCCGGGATTCCGAGGCCCCCAAGCTCGCGTAAAGCTGGTCCGCTCTCGAAGGATCTCGTACGTTCGACGTTCGATATTCGCGTCGATAGCGACAGCAGGGGTGCTCAGTCCCCCCCTGCAATCTCGCTAACTGATTCCCTCGCCGATCTTCTTTCCTGCAGCCCGGACACCGGTGACTGCAGCAACGAAGAACTTCTCGATGTCGATGTTCGGACAGGGCCGGCAGCCCCTGCATCGATGATTTTCCCCGGCGACTCCAACAGCCGAGGAGTAAGGTCAAGTCTCCCGGAGATGAGCGTCACTAACTCCCGTCACCCGCTGTCACCTCGTTCTCGCCATCTCTCACGCCGGCCACTCTCTCCCTCGTGCGTACGAACTTGAAAAGTATTAAGAAGCAATTAAAAATAACCCTCGTGCTAATTCTAGGCCCTGCGAAATCGCCTCGTGAGCCGGTGAGCGAGCTGGTCTAGGGCATCTCCGTAACGGGCAAATTTTGCCGCGTTACAATATATATATTTATTTATATATTTACTTGAGAATTCTCTTTTTAAAATGTATTTGTTAATTGTTATTATTGCGTTAGTCACTCAAGCAAAAATATATGTGTCATGAAAAAAAATGAAAAATAAAATTTGAGGTACTTACAGTGCAAAGAGTGTGAGAATGTATAATTGCATGGAGTTATTTTGTTTTGTATTTTATTTCGCTTCCTGCTCCCTTCCTTCCTTCGTTTTTATATAATTGGTTTTTTATTGGGTTGTACGTGAAATTTCGCTTGGAATATCCGTTCAAGGTGTAGAAAATGTCCGTGAAGTGATGCCAATAAAGTCCGTGAAATTTTGTTGATGTCCGTTGAAAATGTTGAACATGTTGGAAATATCCATGAATATGTCCGTAAATATTTATGAAGATCTTCACTTTGTTTATTATTTTTTTTCTTCTTTTTATCCACAGTTAACACTGTAACATGAGCAAAGCTCTTTACAATAATTTCTCCGTATTCGCGCGCCTCCTTTAGAGGAACGGGCACTCAAACGGAAGGATTCGTGGACTCGAGCGTCTAGGAATTATGGGTTGGTGTGTCAGAGACGTTGTTTATGTGAGACAGTAATAATTTTTATTAGTACGTGACAAACTCTCCTGTGATTACAAGCTTTTCTATTCCTCGAATTAATTCGTGTGTTTATTATCGTTCAAGCTATTTGTTTCAGTCGATAACAAAATTTTATAAGTTCAAAATTGGCACGAAATTTCAGAGTGTCACAAATTTTATAAGTCCTCGGCACAAACTTCACACGTCCAGCGTTTCACAATTTTTATAGGTTCGAACGGGCATGAAAATGTATAAGTCCTTTTTCGGTACCGAAATTTATAAGTCCGAATCGGCACAGATTTTATAAGTTCACTCGGCCCAAAAAATTTACAAGTCCAAATCGACACAAATTTTATGAGTTCACTTTAGCACATTTTCACTTTTATTTAACTTCTTTCACTTTTACTTATCACTTTTCACTTTAGTCCTTGAGAGTTTTCCGCTGGTAGGGTAGATCCGATGAACTGATAATCGAAGAACTCATGAACTGAAGAACTGATGCTGGCCTTTTTATACCCCAATTTTGTTCCCCTTCTTTGTCGGTTCTGCAGGGTTTTGGCGGACTGCGATTATTAATTTTCTTATTGGTTCCTCGCGGGGAGCTCCCTTCGCCCTCCAATGCCGGGTCGGGATTCCCGTGACGCACTTCCGGCATTCCATGCTGAGCTAATGGTGTCCTTGTTGGTGCCGTGTGCTTTTTCCCGTGTCGTCACTTTTATCCAACCATCTGCGTCGGTTTTCCCTCGCTTTCTCCTTTCTTCGACCTTGAGCGTGCTTTCGCCGCCAGCCCGCTCGGCAGCGCCGCGGTGCTCCCGATCTCTCGTCTGCGCATGCGCTCGGTTCGATATTGATCGAGCCCCCGCTCGATTCTGGCAAGTGGCGCCACTTACACCTCGCGATCGCTCACTTATTGCCGATAATATCGAGTTTGCCTCGGCCTCGGGTGTTCGCCGATAGTCACCCCGTCTCAACACACTTCTTTTTTTTTGTAACAGCACAATAACTTTTTTCTTTTTTTGTTAAACTGGATGTTCGAAAATGTATATATGTTATTTTTTTCACTTTTTAATAATAATAGTGTGCGCGTGTTGATAGTTCGTGAACCTCTGACACCATGTGACGGTCGTCAGGTATGGTCAAGGTGATTTTGGCGTATGAATAAATGAAGTCCGAACAACAGTAGATAGATTTATTAAAAGAGACGTGAGTGAAGGAGAGTGTACGTGACAACGGTTCGGGACGTCGAGACGAACTGATACAAGGGCCCAACGGAAGTAGGGCCCTCGCCTAGTGCTGCGCGCGACAGAGTATTCTTACGCGCGATAAGACGGCCGCTGCTCGCGCGTCGCGGGTGCAGCGGCTGGACCGCTACCGTGAGAGCGTAAGCGTACGCACGGAAAGTGCTGACCGCACAAAGATTAGCGGGAGTCTAGATAAAATATTAACCTGACGTTTCCTGCGCTACAAATGTTAACGCAAATTATGGGACCGTCACAAGTGCACTTAGAACGGCGTCGACGAAGATCTTTTGAGTATTGTTGAGTTGTCCATATTGTTGCGTGCCAGTTTCGATAAATTCGACAGGCAACATTTGAGGTTCGTCCTGATCCAAGACTGCTACCTGTTCCATCGATGGGAATCGAGATAGATTTGAACCTTCCCTGTCGAGCATGCAAGCGATTTGCATTTGCGCTTTTCTTTGCGCTTGCTGCATACCAATTTGTCTCGCATAATCCTCCGATAATTTGGTTTTAAATTCTTCCCACAATGCTTCCGGATGAATTGGTTGACAGTGAACCAAAATTCTAACGAATAGTTTTCGAAGGAGTCCAGGCATCATCCGAACAGCAGCTTCGTCTGTTGCTCTTCGCCACTCATCGTCGTCTTCAATTAGACCTAGAGCCAAGCACGTTGCTATACAACTTTCGTAAACTTGGCCATCCACTGTCCTCAAGTCTCCGAAACTTTTGGCGCCTTTAACCTTTAACAGAAGTAAGCGAAGATGAAACAGTTCGGTCTGAGCGGGATTTATCGAATACATTCATCCGATTGCATGATGTCCACGCTGTCGTTTTTCCCATCTGGAAACGGTTCTTCCATCAACTCTCATATTTTTAAACACATAATGCGTTGGGATGTCTGGGTAAACAAACTGTCTTGCAGATTGATCTCGAACGTTCAAGGCAAAATAATCCATCAGCATGGTCACGCGACTTATGGCATTTTGTATCCCTTCTTCATACATATTTACTGGAATCGTAATACTGTGTTCCTTTGGCAAATGTACGGGTAGACGTGTTACAGGGTGGCTTTTTTCTGCATCTTTTTGTCAGTGATTCGCCAAATTGCTTCATTTGGACCAACATATCGAGCTTCGATGTGGTCCTTTATTTCATCATGATTAATAACTCGTTCTTCCGATTCTCCGTTCTTATCGTTTGTTATTTCAATAGCCGCTGCATCATTTCCCTTGTAACAGTACTTGAATAAGTACTTCGGAGCAGTTACACTTGTAACAATTTCCACATTAATGTGGCAATTCAATGTAACCGATAATTGCGGACAGTATGGGACAACCCACCGATTATCGACGACATGTCCTCCTCGACGCTCGTACAGAACGCCGGTGTCTCTTCGACGATAGTGCGGATAAGAATCTGCATCCATTGTCGTTTCCTCGCGGAATGGCTTTGGAAAGCGTTTCGAGCATTTTCCATTCACTTCACACCATGCTCTGTACCGTCCATGGATCATGTTACTCATTACTATTCGGTGCAGTTCAGGATGTAATTGGGCTCGGGGATTTCTGCACTGATAAAGTGGTCAACCATTTGTGGTGTCATGAGCTTGTGTTTTAGCGTTACCAGTAGGTGGATATGTAACAAGCCGCGTTTTTGCGATTCGATTGTGTAAACATATGCTACTACTTCGCCAAAAAAATTTGTCGCATGATTAAATTCAGTAAGTGTTTTTTCTTCGTATCGAAAACACGCGCAGTAAGATCCGGTCGGTCTGAGGGTTATTGACCCGGGAATAAATTTTCTCTGATCTCACGCCAATTCGGATTGCAAATCATCGTTATGAAAAAATCTGGTTTGCCAAATTTTCGAACTATTCCCATTGCATCTTGATAGTGCTGCATCATATTTCTCGGAGAGCCAGTAAAGCTCGAAGGTAAAATTACAATTCTTCCGACTCGGGCATCTGTGACATGTGCAGTAGTCATGTGTAGTAGTGTTCAAGTAATCTATCAATCCAGTGTAGGTTTCCGCGCGAATCTTTGCTTGATTGGCTCTTAAGAATTCTGTGCGATCTTTTTCGACTTTAACATAATGATCTATAACCCATTGTTAAAAGAGACGTCGTCCTGATAGAATCCCTGTCGGTACGTGCAACCGACTTTTTAACCGGTTATTCACTGATACTTTAACCGGTTCATCTGGGAATGTTTGTGGGAATGAATGTTCCGCTGGTAACTTGAAAACAACCGACGGCAGCGCCTCATGTGGTGGCTTTATTCAAGTCCGGCCAGCGTCTCTAGAGCGATACGGTTTCATTCAACGGTTCAACCGCGTTTTTACCAAGAACTAACCGCTCAAACAAGATCTTTGACTGGTCATTTCTTACATTTTAACCGTCGTATTACCATTGCCAACCGCTATTTCAAAATGTAGCGGTTGATTACGTTGAATTAACTCCTGAAAAACCACCGGTCAACTGATGTAAGAAGAATCCAGCGGTTGTTTTTCGTCGATTTATCCGCCGCATCACAGTAGTTCAACCGATGCTTGAGGAATCAAGCAGTTGCTTTTCCACAACTTAACCAATGAATAACCGGAGTTCAACTAATGCGAGAGTTCATCGGTTGTTACTCGTCGATTTAACCGCTAAGAAACCGCAGCTCAACTAATGTGAAGAGAATTAAGGGACTATGTTTGGTCGATTCAACGACTAAAAAACCGTGGCTCAACCGTGCAAGGAGAAGCGAGCGGTAGTGTTTCGTTAATTTAACCGCTGCATAACCGTAGTTCAACCGATGCTTAAGGACTCGAGCAGTTGGTTTTCAACGATTTAACCTCTGAATAACGGCAGTTGAACTTATAAGTAGAGAATCAGGCGGGTATTTTTCATTAATTCAACCGCTGAACATCCGCAGTTCATCCGATTCATAGAAAAGTTATCGGTTGTTTTTCATTAAATTGACCGCTGAAAAACCGTAGTTTAACTGATGCGAGGAGCATCGTGAGTTTTTATGATGATTCACCCACAGATTAACCGCCGTTTAATCACTGGAAAAAGAACAAAATGCCCTTATTTCAACCCCTCACAACTGCGAAACAACCGCGGTTCAACCACTGTATACAAGGTTGACTGTGGTAGTTTCAACGGGTTATAACCGCAAAACAATAACAGTTCAACCGATGCGAGTAGACTCGAATGGTTCGGGGCGTACTAGCTACAGTGACATAATTATGAGCGGAAGAAGTTTGATTTTTTAAAAACTTTATTATTAAAATCGCCAATGAATCGTAAAAAAACTCATTTCGCTGAATGTATCATATTTGTATCACAATTTTTGTGTGTACCAATTTAAAAATAATGATCGCACAATATTTTCACTAAACTAAATGCATAATCACCTACAAATTATTCTGCACAAATCTAATGCCATAAATTAATGTTGATTTTGCTATTTACCATACAGATTGTCGTCTCGTATTGTTTTTTTCATTTTTTTCGTTATCTCAATAATCAATGATTATGGTATTTTCATAATGTTGTAAAGGACGTACATATAATATCTATATATGAATCAAAATCATCTATATATGATCTTTGGATAATTATTTCTTTTTTATCTATGAAAAAAAGATGTTGAATTTTCAGGATTCACATTTTACTTTATTTGAATCAGATGAGCTGCGTAATTTGAAAAAGCAATATACCTCAAGCCATTGTAGTATTGATATTGGTCTCGCCATTGTTCACAGTCGCTGCTGCAGTCACAGCAGTACTTTTTACCATCTGTAAGCAATTATCATTATCCGATTAAGATCGTGAATAAATATGTGTAAATACAAATCATTAACGAGCCAGCTTTTCCGCTAATCGAACTTGGAAAGAGAGAGAAATGAAATAGATATGGGCGACATAAAATTTTTAAACTCACTCTACGATATTGTTATTAATCCGTTTCATAGTAATTTGGGATCCTGGTGACGGACAGTCTGGCACTGTCTTGTTCAAGTATCACTGCGGGAAACGGCGGTTTGTTCCCGATCGTGATGAATACTTTGATCGATCGAAATTTGACGATCCGAATATGCGCTGTTGCGTACGCCTCATCTTCAACAGTCTCCATTGGTTTAATGAATAGACCCCATATCGTTTCTTCCCCATGAGTGAAGTGGACAATGTCTTGAATCTCTCCGTACAGATCATTTTCAAATGAATAAACATACGAATTACAAAATTGTGTTTCTCTCTCGTTGAATTGTAGTTTTCGTCTGGAGTCTATGCCGTGTACCGTTGCACGCTTCCACGAATAGATATTTTCAGGTTCATAACCCGCTACGAGCAGTGCTTCACTTTCCAATTCGTCCGGTCGCCGCATTTCGGAAGTTCCCACGCCGGTGCATTTATCGGATATGAGTGTATGATCAGTCGCGTATTCTCTTTTTCTCGAATCGTCCGTTAGGATTGAATTTACCATATGCTTGATATCGTCGCTAATTCTCGCATCGGTAAACACGTTTTCGATAAATCTCGTCATGAAGTACCGCGTTACGATTTGGAGTGGCCTCGAATTGCTGCCGTGACTTTGTCGATTATTTTCTTGTTCCACGACTCGAAATTAAACGCGTTATGTCCCCAGAACGGACCCCAATGCTTTACCGTATCCGTTATGTGGGTTAAAAGATGAATATTGTACGGCATATGTATGCTTTTGAATCTTTTCTGGAATCTTTTCACATATTCTTCGAGCATCGTTTGCGCTTTATTCAGTTGCTGCATTGTTATCGTACCATTATTCAAGATAAACGAAGCACTAGACAACATTCCTAAATGTACAAGATCCTCGTTGTCAATTGTGCCGTGTAAAGTTATCGGCGCGACGAATTGGATCCCATTTCGCCATTCCGAAGCTTTCCATCCTTTCAATTCCGAACTTAGTCTTAGTCTTCTAGCAATTATTTTTGGCAAGCGAATTTTCATTATTTTCGAATCTATGACAGCTATTTGGTTCGGTCTTCCAGCGTACCATCGTTCCTTAGAATATTTCTTTTGTAGTAATAATTCAGTATGGAATTTCGCAACTTCCATAAAAATGCAATGCATGCTGTCTACCACGACATTGCGGGCTAAATCAAATTTCGGTAGATGAAACAGCGCCGATATTCCTTTGATTCCTTTTATAATGATATTTTTTTTACTGCCATGTACTTTCATCATCGCTAATCGCATTTCTTCGTCGGTTCGACAATCGACCTTATCTCCACTGCTTGGTAACGGATATTTCAAATGCGTTTTTCTTCCTCAACTTCCGTCTATCGAAACGCCCTTTGCATAGCAAAACGTGCAGCCATCATGATCATTGAATCGCGTCATTCGTAAAATATCTGGTCTGGCAACCGAATCGGCCGTACATATTAACGTAATGAACTTGCTCGTAATAAGAGTTCCATCGCGATTTGTCCACTTTATACCTTCTGAGTACAATTTTTGCAACTCCAGTACTGTTGGTCTCAGGATCATATTTAAGTTCACGTGTATCGTATCGACCCATATCCCAGCCAAGATGATATATCGGTTACGCGCTTGTGGAGAAAACTCGTTAATTTGCAAGAATATAGGATTAGCGCTGGCTTTCGAAGATTTGGAAACTTGAACACCATCCGTAAAAATCGTAACTGAAAAATTGTTCTTGTTCTCTAAAAATTCATCTGGTTGACATTTTGCGACATATCTTATACCGTCACATACATCTTCCATTGCTTCCGGATTGATTTTGACGCGTGTGAATCGGTACTGTAGATTTTCAATTACCGCAGGATTGGAAAATAGTTCCTTTAATTGAGACTCGATTTTTACTTTAATAAAATATCGTAGGCTCTTATTACTTTTTCCCGGGCCGCACGCTCCACACTTGCATGATATTGCCGGTATGTACTCTGCCGGTTTCCAAATACGCGGTACACTCACCGCAGTACATGTGTCGATTCGTGGTATCTTTCTCGTTTCGCATTAATGTTGACCAGAGTTTCTTTTTGTTACGCGGCAACTTATCTTGTGCGAAAAATCTACTGATGAAACGTAACATTACTACTGTAATTACGTGAGTCAAGCGTCCTCGTACGGCCATTGCGATTGTACCGATTATTATGTACATGCTCGTTTCGTAATTTTGCAACGTTAATCGTTCCGTCATCGTCAAAACGTTCGATAAAGAAAACATGTTATTTTGTCCATCTCCGTTATCATGATCGTTCTGGAGATCATCTTGGGCTTGATCGAATTTGTTTCCCTCGTCGACGATGTCGGTTTCATCCTCATTTTCAGTATCAGTTTCATCAACATCGCTGACAACGACGCCATCGTTGTTGTCGTCGTCGTCGTTGACGTCGTTATTGGCGTTGGTATCGTCGTCGGCGATGTTGTCGAGGTTGTCGTCGCCGTCGTCGGCGTCGTCATCGATGTCGCGGATGTCGCCATCATAATCACCATCAGCGTCTTTGCCGTCGTCATCATAATCACCATCAGCGTCTTTGCCGTCGTCATCATAATCATATGCCCTTACTTGGATATTGTCCTTTTCGCCTTTTCTCTCGCATGCTCGTTGATTTCAACTTTGTTGTTGTGGCAGTTGCACATGGTCGAAACATTGATCATTATCGTTGAGATGATCACTGGTGTTCACCGTAACTGGATCACTGTAATTACTTTCCTTGTTGTCAACAGCATTCAATTCCATTACATCTTTATTTTCTTGCATATTTTTTTCTTCATCTCTGTTGCCTTTCCTATGTGTAACAGTTACATTACTGTCAACGTCGATCGATATTTGTGCATCCGTAGTGCCGCTCATAGTACAGCTTTCGTCCTTTCGGTGATCCTGTACAAATATTATTGATGACTTCAAAAAATCATAATTGAATTGAAAGTCTCACAAACATGACAAACAAAATGATCGTTAACTTACAGTTGATAATTCATTATACTGTTCCATTCATTCAAAAAACACGTCTTCTGGATCAAATTCGTGATGTATATCTAACGCTTTCATCAAGCGTTTTCGTACAGCTGATGGTTTCTCTGACAATTTTCGGCGTTTCGCCAGTGATCGCGATGGCGGTTTCGATTCATTGCTATCTGATCCGTCGGACATTATTCTGAAATCACATGACAATTATGTAACCGTAATTGGCATTTTCACTTACTAAACTTTTTGTTACAGTGGCGTGAGATCTTCACACATCTCGAGTTAGTCTTATTTATATCCTTTTGATCAATTGTAAAGTTCGGTACGCATTTTTTAAATAATCGCATTTTTTTTCTATAAAATTCGGTAAAATCGCATTTTTTCTATATTGAAACTGTGAAAAAACGCGATATTCAAAGATTACAAAAAAATCTGAAAAAATTCATACACCTTCAAAAAAATAAACGAAGCATTTTTATGAAGGAAGTTGACGGGGAATTTGTTATATAATAATTTCTATTTTCGATTTGTTAATACCAAATTGGAATTATTATTGTACAAAAAGAATCTTTGCAGCATCTCCTATATACATAATTTTTTTCAGATTTTTATCCCGTCGAGAAGTGTACGTAATTTTCTCTGAAACTCAAGTTTGGCTGGACTGTACTGCTCCTACATCCATCAAGCAAATATTTGACAAACCATCCATCACCAATATTTCGTACTTATCAGAATTTAATTCGTTAATTTTTCTGAATATACATGAATTTTGTAAATAATTTTGTTCGATTCACGAAAATCCTGTTGCGTGACAAAAATGTCACAGCGATTTTCGTGAAAAAGTATCCAGAAATGCATGACTTTTCATTCGTTTACGAAAAAAAATAATACTAAAAAATGTTGATAGTAAAAAAAGATAGACAAAAATGTATATGTATTGAGCATAATTAACAAATGAATTTCCTCTAAAAAAGTCAGGTTTGCGGATAGATTGGTTAAGAAATTGTCTTTTTTTTGTTTGTCTTCCTCTTCAATTCGTTACTAACTTTTTAGCATTATTATTATGAAAAAATGCATGTTTTTAACATCTCCCATACGTTTGATTATTAAAAATTTCTATCCCGTTGACAAGTATTCAAAATTTTTTTCTAAGTCGCATTTCGCGAGTTAGAAAATTTCTCCTCCGTGTATCAAGGAGGAGACGCATATCGTTGCAAGGTCGTAGGGGCTGCACATTTTTTGGTAACATCTTTCTCGAGACAAAAAGAAATTTAAAAACCTGTAACAAATGTCAAATGATACATATGGCCCCTAGATGAAAACACTCACGCGAAGCCGGCTCGGCCTAATAAATCTGGTCAGTCTGGTAGGGCTGGTGAGAATTTTGTCAGTCTAATCAGCTTCGTGTTCTTGGCTGCGCAGGTTATGAGCCTCCGGAGAAGAAGAAGCCAAAAAGCCATTCCAACTATGCGTTGCGGCAATGTTGTTTCTGCGACGTTCAAACCTGAAATGACACGCATAAGTTAATTTAATAGATTGATCTTTTTTTACCAGTGTAATTTTCATTGCAAATTTGCCTGTGCTCGACTAACCTCGGAATCCGGATAAACACTTCTTCCCAAACTATAGCGATTATTTCAATATTTTTAAACAATTTTTATTGCAATTGAAATGCACGATATTTTTATTGCTTATATTTGTATTTTGTATTAAGATTTTGCATATTCACGACCGCACTCGACACTTCTCGCGTTTTAATATGTCGCTTGTCTTATTCGTCGCCGCAAATAAGCGAGCTGGCGAGGAATGAAGGTCCGCAACGTAAACAGCGAAAGAGAGAAAGAGACAGTAACGCTGCCACGCTGCCGCAACGCGCGACCCCACTCGTGCGGAAACAAAAACGAAGTTATAGAAGGGCGCGACGATACGCTATTAGTCTTCTGCTGCCAATTTGTCTCGAGACCACTCGAAATTTCATCGCATTGTGTGATGTGCGCCGGCTGACGCTAATTTGCAAGTGCTTCTTTACCGGTGCAAGTGTGATATTCTATACGTGTTACAAATTCATCAGACCGAGCTGAAAATTATGGTAAGTTTTTACGACAACAATTATTATACGTTTCAGAGATTTTACGCGAAATGTAAATATCCTTTGTCCGTTTATTCGCACGAGTTAGATCATACGCGAATAGAAAAAATCGTGGCGCGCTACTTGATAATCGTCGTAACTTCATTTACTTTCTCTACCTATTGATAATTGCTACATTCGCATTGTTAAATATTATCCTCGAGTTGCATATCGAACGTTGTGAAACGTTTAAATTGCACTTGCTCGACTCTTAGGGATAATCCTTTGTTAATCATCGTTAGAGATTAACGGTTAATCGACGGTTGAAATACGGTTAGTATTTTTTATCTTTCCAACTCGAGAAATAGCCTCGATGAGCTTGGAAGAATCTCGAACGAGTTTCAACGAAACGATGCGATCACGATATGTAAACAAAGAAGAACTTGTTTAGATACCGCGACCGCATCGTTTCGTTGTGACTCGTTCAATATTCTTCACAGTCCTTCGAGGCTACTTCTTGTGTTAGATACTTGAATTAACCGCGAATGAAAAATATTAACAATATTTTAACCGCCGATTTTCTGTTATGCAACTTTGAAATTTTATTTGCTCGACTCTTGGGGATATTCCTCTAAAATCACGGTTAGCGATTATCAGTTAATCGGCGGTTGAAATACGGTTATTAATATTTTTCATTTATGGTTAATTCATCTTTCCAACTCGAAAAATAGCTTCGAAGGTCTATCAAGAATGTTAAACGAGTCTCAACGAAACAATGCGGTCGCGGTATGTAAATGAGTTCCCTCTTGTTTGAATACCGCGATCGCACCGTTTCGTTGAGACTTGTTCGAGATTCTTCAAAGTTCTTCGAGGCTATTTCTCGAGTTGGATAGATGAATTAACCGTAAATGAAAAATATTAACCGTATTTCAACCGCCGATTAACCGATAATCACTATGATTTCAGAGGTATATCCCCAAGAGACGAGTAAATAAAATTTGAACGTTCAAATTTTATTTACTCGTCTCTTGGGAAGATACCTCTCAAATCATGGGTAGCGATTATCGGTTAATCGGCGGTTGAAATACGGTTATTATTTTTCGTTTGCGGTTAATTCGTCTATCCAGCTGGAGAAATAGCCTCGAAGAACTTTGAAGAATCTCGAACGAGTCTTACCGAAACGGGGCGATCGCGGTATGTAAACAAAGGAGAACCAATTTACATACCGCGACCGCATTGTTTCGTTGAGACTCGTTTAACATTCTTGATAGTCCTTCGAAGTTATTTCTCATGTTGGATATTTCAATTAAGCGTGAATGAACAATATTAACCGTATTTTTCAACCACCGATTACCCGTTATGGAACGTTTAAATTTTGTTTACTCGACTCTTGGGGATATTCCTCTGAAATCATGGGTAGTGATTATCGGCTAATCGGCGGTTGAAATACGGTTAATATTTTTCATTTACGGTTAAATCATCTATCCAACTAGAGAAATAGCCTCGGAGAACTTTGAAGAATCTCAAACGAGTCTCAACGAAACGGTACGATCGCGGTATGTAAACAAAGGGGAACTCATTTGCATACCGCGACTGCATTGTTTCATTGAGACTCGTTTAACATTCTTGATAGACCTTCGAAGCTATTTCTCATGTTGGATATTTGAATTAACCGCGAATGAAAAATATTAACCGTATTTCAACCACCGATTAATCGTTGTGGAATGTTAAAATTGTATTTGCTGGACTCTAATAAAAATCCATTACAGTTAAGAAATGTTGCAGTTAAGAAACTCTGATGCCATACAAAGTTTATATTATCGGCTTTTACAACTTTGTAATTACAAACGTTACTACGATTATGTATGAAACGCTGTTAATAATACTAATAACTTTGCTGGCAAACAAGATTCCGAGGAAATCGCGAATGATGCAATTGCCATCGCTCCGAACGATCGAGGTAAGCGTATTAACGTACCTAAAGGGAACGACGATACACCAAAAATTGCCGTTGGTAAATCGTTCGCAAAACAGAAGATCGAGAAAGCCTCAAGAGCATTTCAGCACAAAGTCATTCAGGAAAAAGTATGAATAGCATGAATGTAAAGTATTTTCGGTATCACTTTACAATCAGTGCGATAATATCTGTACATTATTGCCGTAGAAAAAAAAAGATGAAGGCTATCGAAGAGTCGCTTCGAGATATGGACGAGAGGATCATGAATATGGCCGTTCTGAATGAAAATCAACCCAGTAATGACATCGAGATCCGAGACAGCACGGTTGTAATTGTCGATATACAACGTCGAGACAAGGATTATTCCGAGAGTACGGGAATCGGGAATGTAAAAAATGATTCTTTGAAGCTTTAGAGAAAGCAAATATTGGATTTTTACGTTGTCAACTGCTTGAGCAATTTGGACCCAATGTTTGACCGTAAACCATTACGTTATCAACGAGCCGTTCTCATACTGACGATGAATTGGATGAACTGTACGAAAACTGCGTAGAACAGCTACCAGAACAAATCTTGGCAAGTGACGAATAAAAGCGACTATAACTTCAATTCAGATAAATGCGCGCGTCTCGATGCTCATCAACACTTTACAATTACAATGAATTGTTTTTTCTCAATTACAGAACATAAGTTCAACGACAATCATTGATGAAGATGGGTTGTTGGACGACTTTTTGGTCCTAAATACATCGAACGACGGATCATGTGCGGACGTTAAGGAGCTCAATGAAATCAATATTCTATGTATAATTTTTCCCCCTGATTAATACGTTTGGACCTTTGGAATACTTTAGAACACTATTCGACAAAATTATATTAAACTGTTGTGCAGGGAGTAACGCCGAAGCGAACT
Source organism: Stenichneumon culpator (assembly GCA_964017025.1). Taxonomy (NCBI): domain Eukaryota; kingdom Metazoa; phylum Arthropoda; class Insecta; order Hymenoptera; family Ichneumonidae; genus Stenichneumon; species Stenichneumon culpator. Next base: position 2,763,642 of record OZ024776.1, read on the forward strand.
AATGAGAAGAATCCTACAACAGTTGACGGCGATCGACAATTCGAGCAAGGCGAGAATAATCTCTTGGATTCTACACTAGCGGAGGTGATGTGAACGATAAATCGATTATATATAAATGGGAATCATAATAATTATAATATTCTAAATTTCGAAGCGTAATATTTCTGCCGATCCGGAAATGATTAAAGTTATAGACGCTCTTGACCATGAACTTTGCGACGAACCTGACAACCCCACAATACATGTAATTATTCTACTTAGTATTGAGAGTAAGTAAAACTTTTTTTTGAATTTGTGTAAAAAATTTCCTGTATGCTGAATGTCGCAGCAGTTAGATAGTGCAGGAGAAGCCGACAACGACACCTTCCATGAAGAAGCCGCTGTAACGGCCGCAACCTCATATTTTGTATCAATCGACTTTAATATTTATTCGAGCGTATCGATACGGAGTTTCCGTTCGATACTCTTCAAAGAAGCCCTTAAGGCTATCGAGCATCCGGACCGCCGCGAGCGGCCACTTATCTCCTAGTCTAAACATCTTCGACTCTTTATTCCTTTGTATCAGCGAGCGCGAAGCCCTCAGCTTCACGCCCGCTTCACGACAGTTCAGCTCCGACGACCGACCAGTGCGGTACACTCTCCCAAATAATTAACGCTACGACTAATAAAGACTTATATATTCGAGCCGACGGTGAAGTTATTAGAATATCCTAAGACCCAAGCGGCCATCCGTCACATTGGTGTCAGAAGCGGTCTTATTACGCAAACACGCCTGCATTAAAAAAAAAAAAAAAAAATTTTTCATCATTTTATAAAAAAAAAAAAAAATTGCGACTTGTGTGTTCGAGCTGCAGCTCACACACACCCGTAACCGACAACTGTGCTCGAGCCGTGCTCGCACAAATACAACAAAACCGGACAGTGAAAAACAAAAGTGACACAAAAAAAAAAACAGTGGAAAAAAAAGTGATATTCAACAAAAAGTGACATAACAAAACAAAGTGAACAACACAGTGAATAATAATAAAAAAACCCAACAGTGAAAAGACACTTATTAAATAATTAACTTAGACATTAAATATATATACATCGGTTGTATCCGAATTCACACCAACGTTCTTATTGGGGTCGAAGCAAAGTTCGGACTATTTTTATGAGCAGCTCGTAAAAATAGTCCGAACTTTACTTCGACTCCGATAAGAAACCCTCGTGCGAATTCTCCCGCCCTTATCCCGTGTCGAATCGAAAGTGGTAAAGTCGATGATCGTTTTCAATAATTATCATATTTATTGAATTGAAGCGACTTTGAGGCATGGGGTACCTGAAACCTTATTGTCTTACGCAGCTCGTAAAAATAGTCCGGACTTTGCTTCGACTCCGATAAAAAGCCCGGTCCGAAATCTCCCGCCCTTATTTCTCATATTTATTGAACTGAAGCGACCTTGAGATTGCGCAATACAATAAGTTTTCGGGTAAACCATGCCTCAATATCGCTTTAGTTCAATAAATATGAGAAATTTTGAAAACGGTCGTCGACTTCACCACTTTCGATTCGATACGGGGTAAGGGCGGGAGATTTCGCACCGGGCTTTTTATCGGAGTCGAAGCAAACTCCGGACTATTTTTACGAGCTGCGTAAGACAATAAGGTTTCAGGTAAACCATGCCTCAAGGTCGCTTCAATTCAATGAATATAAGAAATATTGAAAACGATAGTCGGCTATACCACTTTCGATTCGATACGGGCTAAGGGCGCGAGATTTCGCACTGGGCTTCTTATCGGAGTCGAAGCAAAGTCCGGACTATTTTCACGAGCTGCGTAAGACAATAAAGTTCCGGGTAAGTTATGCTTCAAGGTCGCTTCAATTCAATAAAAATGAGAAATATTAAAATCGATCGCCGACTTTATCACTTTCGATTCGACACGGGACAAGGGCGGGCGAATTGGCACCCGGGTTCTTATCGGAGTCGAAGCAAAGTCCAGACTATTTTTACGAGCTGCGTAAGACAATAAAGTTTCGGGTAAATTATGCCTCAAAGTCGCTTCAATTCAATAAACATGAGAAATATTAAAAACGATCGCCGACTTTATCACTTTCGATTCGACACGGGATAAGGGCGGGAGAATTCCCACCCGGGTTCTTATCGGAGTCGAAGCAAAGTTCGGACTATTTTGACGAACTGCGTAAGACAATAAGGTTGCGGGTAAACCATGCCTCAAGGTCGCTTCAATTCAATAAATATGAGAATTATTGAAAACGATCATCGACTTTACCACTTTCGATTCGACACGGGATAAGGGCGGGAGGATTCGCACGAGGGTTCTTATCGGAGTCGAAGCAAAGTTCGGACTATTTTTACGAGCTGCTCATAAAAATAGTCCGAACTTTGCTTCGACCCCATGTTACGTCAAAACTGTCGGTATTTATATTTCCGAATATTTTCACGCAACTGTCGCACCGCTTCTCTTAACGCGCGCTGGTCAGAACGATGAGATACCGATCTATACCACTCCCGGTGTTAATCACGATTGCGACTGCCCATTTTTAAGCCTAACCTTGCGGAAAATTGCTTGGGATAGGGCCCTAGGAATGCCTGGCGTTTCGCGCCTTAGGGTAATAATAAAATTCTAATCCTTGATGAAATGTTCCTTACTTCTCTGGGAAATTAGTTACTACAAACGGTTTTTGAATTGACAGAATTTCTAACTAATATTCTACTCCGGAAACCAAAATAATTAGGGAATTAGAATCGGATAAATACTCGTGCACTAGAATGGTAGGAAAAAAAAATAAACGAATTGTATGGTAATAATGAATAACAATCTGCTTACGTTGGTAAATGTTCGATGGTTGCCACTGGTGTTGAAATAATTCGAACAACTCCGAATATTAATATGATGGACAGATATTTATTTCAACCGAATATTCAGAATCTTTGTTGAACAAAAGAAGTAAACTGATACTGTGTAAATCGAACAATTTTTCTCGGAAATAATTAGGACAAAAATATCTTTGTCGTAGAAGTAATAACTGACGAAATACTTCGAAAATTTCGGTTCGCAGAGTGACGTTGATTATAACGTTGTCGTGACGAATAATAGTAACTGAGCGCCGAGCACATATTTTTCGGGGTATTTATACCAATCTTTTAGATAAAAGTAGGAGAACAATGTGGTCACGTATGTAGTTTTTTCCCTCTATTTCTACTAGATAACCAATGAGAATAATCGTTCAATTGCATATGTGGCACTTTCCTTCAAGTCTCTTCTGATCGTAAGAAAGGTTGGAGCAATCAATTTTGTCTCGTATGTGATCTTCTTCTTTGTCTCTCCTAAGTAAAAATAATAAGAGAAATCATCCTTGACGAGTATGTTTCTTTTCTCCGTTTCTCCTACCGGATGATTTTCATAACGGAGAGTAAGTGTGGATGGGGGTGACGTGATGAGCATTGACCCTACCGATTGGTCAATGGGTTCTTAAAATCGAGGGGGTTAGAGAGAGAGAAGTGCCTTCTTCGGTAACAACGCAGCGTACCGAGGTAAGGAGAGTGTGAAGGAACATTAAGCCTTTTACTGTTCTCTCTCGCCTCGCTATGATTTTGTTTCGGGTACCGGTTCCGGCGCGAGCTCGACACCTGTCGTGCTTACGTGACCAAATCGTACGATATTTATTTCGTCTTGCTGATTATTGTACGCAGACCACAAGTGTATACCTTCATATGCTCGGTTAGATAGAGTTTTTACTATTTCCTTTTCCGGCGACAATATTCGAGAGTAACAAATCGTCCATCTAAATGGGCCTTATTATAAGAGGCCAGTTGTCGTGGTCTTAATACTTAAAATATATATTTGATGTAATATCTACTATGTGAGATGTTGAATTGCGTTAACTTTAAATTATTGTTAACGGCATTGCAAATGTTTTTATATGTACTGTGACGCCGTATTTTTCATCGTCACAAGAACGATAGCCACAATGGCGAGAGAGAGTCGCTACGCGCCCTCACGGCACACTGTTCCCATTTCTCGGTCGAATTCGCAAGGGCACGGTAGCTTTAAGACAATAGATTGTTAATTTTCATCGAATATTTTCCATGTACGATTCGTCGGCGGCGAGACTCGAGGGTCGAACGAGGTTCAAGGTCGACGCATACCGTTAGATGGAACCCCCAATTTGCCACCAATCGGCTTACTCTGGACGCGGCAAGGAGGATTTTTCTCCGTCCCTGTCCACCGAGGGAAAATATCGGGCATTATCTTCCGGAACGCTCTATCCGGCTGGCTGTCATCTGTTATCGCACCGCTTCTTCGTCGCCGTGTTCGCGATTCTGCGTCGGCCGACAGCACCGAATTCAAATATCTACGTGCGCGCCGGGCGAAGGAGTATAATTGCGAAGCTGTCCTGCGAAGCGCCACTTAGCATAAGCTAGGCCGTGGGAACTAGAGCGGGAGGGGGTCAAGCGATTACGATCGACGAGCGTCAGGAAATATTCGGGGATTCTCCTGGGGAACGGTGTACGTGACGGTGCGTCGTCGTCGGTCTCTCTCCGGCGTGTATATTTTTGAGGGAAGGAAGGACGTCCGAGACCGAGGGGTTTTAACCCGAATATTCGAGAGACGAAGGCGGCTGACTGGCCTCTCGACGGGATTTTATTCTATCTTTTACCGGTAAGCCCATCGCAACCCGCGCTAATTGGCTATTTGGTCGTTGGAACGTACTGGCTATACCGGGTGGCCCTTTATCCGTGGCATAACTTCGGTCAAGTCGTCGACTGCTACCCCAGCCGTAGAATATTTCGCTCGTCGATTAGTGTTAGTTCGTCGAATGAAAGTTGTGCGCCGACTTTATTTATTAGTGTCGCGTCCGAGAAAAGCGTTGGAAATTAGCGCTCGCGTTACCGGTACTAAGCTCGCGAGCGGCGTCGGCCGGGAAATCCGGGGGAATCCAATCCGTCGTTTTGTCATTGTAACGTAGAGTCACTCCGAGTGTGCGACGTGCGGGTCTCTGTGCCGTTTTCTCGCGTATGGAAAATTTCGCTACTTCTGTCGACGGCGTCAGCCTTTCGACGGGAACAACCGCGAAAAGAAAGCGAAAACGGCCCGTGTCCGTATCGCCCCGGCTTCACCGGGAAACGCACTCGTTTATTGTGCCGATTTGCCTGTGCACGTTCGCATTACCGGTAGGAAGAGCAGGCGCTTGGCCAGCTTCCTACTCGCACGGAGATTCTCGCGTCGCCGAGCGTATCGCGACGAGCCAGGGTCCTTCTGACCTTGCCGCGTGACCGCTGCCGCGATCTGCTAACCGCAAGGTTGGTTGGGCGGTGGTGTGCCGAGCTGGGGTGGGCAACCACTCATGTGCTCGGTTACTGCTTTGCTCAATTCATCGGGCTCTGCGACCCCGCGAAACCTGAGCACAAAATCCAAGTAGATGGTGACGCTAACGGAGTTGAACGGTGCCGTAGCGTTTCGTACGTCCATAAAATCCAGATTTATCTGGTGGCGTAGCCTGCTCGAAAGAGCCGCTGCGTCTCGAACGGTTATAATTAAAATCCACGGCCTAATCGTGTGTACAATCAATGCGGGGATAGAAACCGCCCGACAGTCAATGATCGCCCGACGGTCGACGGGGAGATTTCTTCGTAACTGCTTGTGCGTGCACCGAGGACGGCCACTGGTGCCCACGGCCCAACCGTTGTGTACAATCAATGCGGGGATAGGAACCGCCCGACAGTCAATGATCGCCCGACGATCGACGGGGAGATTTCTTCGTAACTGCTTGTGCGTGCGCGCGGGGACAGCCGGTGAGGTTCGAGTGTTCGCCGCGATCTGGCTCGAGATCTCTTTGCTTTGTCGCATCGTGATCCCGCTGCATGTGCTCGCACCGAACGTAAAAGCAGACCCGGTCAAGAGACCTCTGGCTAGTCACATCCTAGAGGATGCTCTGGGTGCCCTTACCCAAGAGTATTCGATGAATATGGTTCCCGATTCCGGTCTCGGCCGGAAGCGGGCTCAGTCCGTCGTGGTGTACGCAGCAAAAGGAGACCGTATATGTGAGACGAACCAGGAGGTTGAGGCTGACGAGGAGTGGAGGGCCCTCGCTTTGGTTTACCCCGTGTGGCCACCGAACCACACGTGAGATCGAAAACAGTGCACTCTTTTTCCGAAAAGAGGTAGCTACTAGATCAGTTATTGGAGCCCGGGGGAGGCGACACTTGTGTCGTCTCAGGTTGAGGGGAATCTGGGCTGGCACGCTGCAACGCAATGAAAGTAGATGGATGTTCGTTGCGTTTGCTCATATGGGCGAGAGACCTTCGGGTCGAGCATAGAATGACGGTTTCGTGCCAGATTTCTTATACACTAGTTGCCGCGATCTGCTGAACATCGCCGCCCGTGCGATGGTAATTGTCGAATTTTGTTTTGTATGTTTCGTTTGTGTCCGCGCCGTATAATTTAGTCCGAAATTTAGTAGGGAACCAGGAAACATTATTGGGAAATTATTTTATTATCTTTGAACGAATTATTTATTTTCTTTTGCACTAGGCAAACCCCTTCCGACGGTGAACTGAGTAACCGTCGGGAGTATATTAGGGACTATTGTACCGGGTAGCGTGTAAGTTTGGATAAAGAGAAGAGAGAGCGAGAGATCTTATTTTATTTATTTCGATTGATTCTGTTTAGATTGATTCATCTTGAATAAACCATTCCATTGTGGCTCTCGTAATTAATTGTGACCTTAGTTGATTTGATTAGTTACTCAGCTCGAATTCACCGGACCGCCCCTCTACCATTCCCCCATGGCTGCTTGCTAGCCGAGCACAGCCTTAACCTTCCGCTAACATCTTTCCCGATCGGGTCGCACACCGTGTGCGAATGGCGCCCATTGTTAATAAAAATAAACCGATCGAGGGTTTGCGTTTTGTGACGTTTTACCGGTACCGGAGGGTTCCGACGAATTGCCCTCCACCCGGAAATTCCTCTCACAGTACGTATATATTCAAAAGAATATATTTTCTTCGTATATACCTATATACGTATATTAAAGGTATTCTAACTGTCTTACAGAGAGAGTTCTGGTCCCATAACACGTATTGTTTTCGTTTATTAACTCATTCTTCGTTAGGATTAATTAATAAAGAGGGAAGGTTGTTTTGCGCCTTCCGTCTTCTTTCTCTCTATTTATGCGACGAAAAACCTTCCGTTCTTTTACGTGAGAAAGAATTGTAAATTTGTAAATGTACTGAGTGTAAAAAGGAAAGAAAGGGTTAGTGATTACTACATGTTTCGTCACTCGGTTTCATCCCGCTTTGTGTTAGTTATGGAAGGCACGTAGAGGGGTGAGGCCCCTGGCTGTGTCGCATCGGCATAGCCGCCGCTCGGCTTCTTAGGTAGTTGTTTCGGCCGATCGTAAATCTTCTTCCTCTCGATTTGATATTTTATTGTAAAATGACGTTTATCCCTTTGATGCCAACTTTGTAATGACTGTCTCTTCATTGTCTTAATTGTTTATTCCTATTGATCTTGGGCTAAAAGATAATCAGTAACGATATCGTCGATTTTAATATCGATTGTTATCGATGTGCGATAAGATGCCACATCTTATAGAAATTCCAATAAATAGAGTACAAAGTTGATTTTAAAATAGTTCAAATTCTGGACCATTCATATTATTTTTCCTTCATTTTGTCCTTCGTCGGGAAATTCTTTTGGATTTGTATATATTACAATAATTGTTGTAATGGAATAAGTTTAAAACATTCCTTCGAGATTTGAATAGGAGGGAGGAATACCTCGTTTCTACTGTTGCATCACTTTCTAATCTCATCGTCTAGCAGCGCTCTTTTCTTTTGGTTTTGCGTTTCAAAACCTGGAACTTCAAGACGGATTTCTGAGAGCCATAGGCAACGTGTCGACACGACGCGTCGTAACGGGAATTGGGCCCACCGGCGGTCGATGACCGCGGGCCTTTCCATTCATAGTTTCCCGTGCGATGGTACGGAAGAATTAACGACTTGGGATCTACGGATTTTTAGTCGATACTCGTGCCTTGACAGGTAGCGAGTTACCTCACATGGGTTGCCCTTTCCAACGCTTTGTTGTGTCGTGGCGCTGAGTGTCATGGACCAGCTCTAGCGCCCTTCCTTTCCCATCTTTTCCTAGATCGATTTTACCTTGTCGTTAAATCTCCGACCTCTGGTTTTGGAGACAACTCTCTTGCAGATTGAGTATACCGACTGAGTTGATTAGTTAGCTCTCAGCAGAAATGGGTTATTTTTTTGGTGTATGAATATTTCGGGTTATCTGACCGAATTATTAAGATTTATGATTCCTGATTCCAGTTTTAATGAGGAAAAATAATGGACTAAACTTGAGCGTTACGCTGGACGTAACACCCAATAAGAACCTTGGTGCAAATTCTCCCCGCCATTATCCCGTGTCGAATCGAAGGTGGTAAAGTGGACGATCGTTTTCAATACTTCTCACATTTATTGAATTGAAGCGACCTTGAGACATTCATTACCCGAAAGCTTATTGTATTACGCAGCTCGTAAAAATAGTCTGAACTTTGCTTCGACTCCGATAAGAACCCGGGTGCGAATTCGCCCGCCCTTATCCCGTGTCGAATAGAAAGTGATAAAGTCGGGGATCGATTTTAATGTTTCTCATTTTTATTGAATTGAAGCGACCTTGAGGCATAATTTACCCGAAACTTTATTGTCTTACGCAGCCCGTAAAAATAGTCCGGACTTTGCTTCGACTCCGATAAGAACCCTCGTGGGAATTCTCCCGCCCTTATCCCGTGTCGAATCGAAAGTGGTAAAGTCGATGATCGTTTTCAATAACTCTCATTTTTATTGAATTGAAGCGACTTTGAGGCATGGTTTACCGGAAACCTTATTGTCTTACGCAGCTCGTAAAAATAGTCCGGACTTTGCTTCGACTCCGATAAAAAGCCCGGTGCGAAATCTGCCGCCCTTATCCCGTGTTGAATCGAAAGTGGCAGTCGACGATCGTTATCAAAATTTCTCATATTTATTGAACTAAAGCGATATTGAGGCATGGTTTACCCGAAACCTTATTGTATTACGCAATCTCAAGGTCGCTTCAATTCAATGAATATAAGAAATATTGAAAACGATAGTCGGCTATACCACTTTCGATTCGATACGGGCTAAGGGCGCGAGATTTCGCACTGGGCTTCTTATCGGAGTCGAAGCAAAGTCCGGACTATTTTCACGAGCTGCGTAAGACAATAAAGTTCCGGGTAAGTTATGCTTCAAGGTCGCTTCAATTCAATAAAAATGAGAAATATTAAAATCGATCGCCGACTTTATCACATTCGATTCGACACGGGACAAGGGCGGGCGAATTGGCACCCGGGTTCTTATCGGAGTCGAAGCAAAGTCCAGACTATTTTTACGAGCTGCGTAAGACAATAAAGTTTCGGGTAAATTATGCCTCAAAGTCGCTTCAATTCAATAAAAATGAGAAATATTAAAATCGATCGCCGACTTTATCACTTTCGATTCGACACGGGACAAGGGCGGGCGAATTCGCACCCGGGTTCTTATCGGAGTCGAAGCAAAGTCCAGACTATTTTTACGAGCTGCGTAAGACAATAAAGTTTCGGGTAAATTATGCCTCAAAGTCGCTTCAATTCAATAAACATGAGAAATATTAAAAACGATCGCCGACTTTATCACTTTCGATTCGACACGGGATAAGGGCGGGAGGATTCGCACGAGGGTTCTTATCGGAGTCGAAGCAAAGTTCGGACTATTTTTACGAGCTGCTCATAAAAATAGTCCGAACTTTGCTTCGACCCCAATAAGAACCTTGGTGCAAATTCTCCCCGCCATTATCCCGTGTCGAATCGAAGGTGGTAAAGTTGACGATCGTTTTCAATACTTCTCATATTTATTGAATTGAAGCGACCTGATAACTGATAACTGATTTTTGAAACCTGATAACTACTAACTGATTTTTGAAAATATTTATGAACTGTGTTTCTCCTTAGATTGGACCGATAATTCTGCCCGATCGGTTGAATGCCGATTCGTATCTGGATCTTCTCGAAAACGTTTTGCCGGACCATATCGCTCATCTTCCGGTGGATTTGTTGGAGCGACTAATCTTTCAACACGATGGAGCACCGGCTCACTTTAGTTTAATCGTTCGCGATCACTTGGACCGCGAATGGCCAGACCGGTGGATAGGAAGACGTGGTCCGATGTTGTGGCCACCTAGATCCCCAGACCTTACCCCCCCTCGATTTTTTTCTGTGGGGTTATATGAAGGACAACGTTTATAAAGGGCCGGTCGAAGACGTTGACGAAATCCTTGGTAGAATTCACCGAGTCGCTGCGGAAATACCGGACGAGATGGTGCAGAGAGCAACAAGAAGTGTTTTGCCTCGAGCTGGGATGTGCTTGGATAGTAATGGAGGTAATTTTGAACAATATCGGGATTAGTGAAAAAAAAATGTTGCCGCGTCGTGCCCTAAGGGGAATCCATTGTTAGTGTTACTGAAATAATAATTTAAAAGATAATACTGTTATAGTTTGATAATTGTAAATAAAATAAACAATGCACCTCTCTCAACCACCCTATTCCCTAGATAACCCTATGTAAGCATTGTTTATTCGCCGTCGTCCTCGCCGTCACCGTCGTCCTCGTCCTCTCCGTCGTCCTCGTCCTCTCCGTCGTCCTCGTCCTCTCCGTCGTCCTCGTCCTCTCCGTCGTCCTCGTCCTCTCCGTCGTCCTCGTCCTCTCCGTCGTCCTCGTCCTCTCCGTCGTCCTCGTCCTCTCCGTCGTCCTCGTTCTCTCTGCCGTCCTCGTCCTCTCCGTCATCCTCGTCCTCTCCGTCGTCCTCGTCCTCTCCGTCGTTCTCGTCCTCTCCGTCGTCCTCGTCCTCGTCCTCTCCGTCGTTCTCGTCCTCTCCGTCGTCCTCATCCTTTCCGTCGTCCTCGTCCTCTCCGTCGCCTTCGTCCGCTCCGTCGTCCTCGTCCTCTCCGTCGTCCTCGTCCTTCTCCGTCGTCCTCGTCCTCTCCGTCGTCCTCGTCCTCTCCGTCGTCCTCGTCCTCTCCGTCGTCCTCGTCCTCTCCGTCGTCCTCGTCCTCTCCGTCGTCCTCGTCCTCTCCGTCGTCCTCGTCCTCTCCGTCGTCCTCGTCCTCTCCGTCGTCCTCGTCCTCTCCGTCGTCCTCGTCCTCTCCGTCGTCCTCGTCCTCTCCGTCGTCCTCGTTCTCTCTGCCGTCCTCGTCCTCTCCGTCATCCTCGTCCTCTCCGTCGTCCTCGTCCTCTCCGTCGTTCTCGTCCTCTCCGTCGTTCTCGTCCTCTCCGTCGTCCTCGTCCTCGTCCTCTCCGTCGTCCTCGTCCTCTCCGTCGTTCTCGTCCTCTCCGTCGTCCTCATCCTTTCCGTCGTCCTCGTCCTCTCCGTCGCCTTCGTCCGCTCCGTCGTCCTCGTCCTCTCCGTCGTCCTCGTCCTTCTCCGTCGTCCTCGTCCGCTCCGTCGTCCTCGTCCTCTCCGTCGTCGTCCTCTTCGTCGTCCTCGTCCTCGCCGTCGTCCGCGCCTATGAGACCGACTTCCTCACACTAGTGCGAGATTTTTTTAATCTAGGTAAACGTTTTTTTTACCTAGCCACAAAGAAACGAAGGTAGTCCCAGCGGTATAGTCTCGTCAAACGTGAGTTTCAGAGGAAATTTCGAACATAAAAGTGTTTAAACAATTACCATCGACGTTTCATGGGTCACCAGCAATGGACTTCCGGTTAAGCGTGAATTTTTTTGGACATTGGATCCACTTGACAAGGGTAAGTACCAATGTATCATAAATAATAATTATCGAAGACATATTAAGGTAGTACTAGCGGACAGCCTGACCTCACGTGAGTTCAGAAAGAATTGAGAGAGGAATTGCGAACACTTCTGGATGAGATAAAAATCTGAAAAAATCGACCATATGGAAGGTACTGGAAAGATTAATTTTGCATAATAATAATTCCAAAATGTTATTAATAAATTAACGAAAAAAAAATTTCCCAATAAATCACCCGGCAACCTAACTTTTTTTATTACTGAAAACGATTTGTTAATTTTTCTGAATACGTATGAATTTTTTCAGAATTTCGTGTAATTTTTGAAAATCGCAGTTTTAGTTAATAAAAAAACGTTATTTAAAAAAATTACACAAAATCCTGAAAAAATTCATACGTATTCAAAAAGATTAACAAATTGTTTTTATATGAACAAAAAGTTAAGTTGCCGGAGGATTTCTTGACATTTTTTTTCATTAATTTGGAAATAACATTTTGGATCTTTTCAGCACCTTCAATATGCTTGATTTTTTCAGATTTTTATCCCGTCGAGAAGTGTTCGCAATTCTCTCTCAATTCTCTCTGAACTCGGGTGGGCTCAGGCTGTCCGCTGGTACTACCTTAAAAGACTTGCCGCGAAAACTATGGGTTTTCATCCGGAGCCCAAGAAGATTCCGAGAGATAAAAATTCGTTTTATTTAGGGCAAAGGTGATGAATTATAGCCCGTTCTAATTAGCTGCGGGCAATAATTCATCGCTTTTGCCCTAAAAAAATTTTATCCTGGAAAAGATGGATGAACCATAGACAAATCGTTATTAATACTGTTATAAGGATCAGTGGTCTAGTGGCGCGAGCGGTTGCTTGGAAGTCCGGAGGTTCCAAGTTCGAGTCTCGCTTACGGTTGATTTTTTTTCTGGGCACGTACTATTGACATACTCTCGTGCCGAATCGAAAAGCGGTTTTCCGAAAAGCCCGAGAGAAAAAAAATTAGTTTTACAGGATCGATCGGAAGTTTTGTCCTATCCACTTTCGTATTTATTCCTTCTGGGAATGCTTCAATTTGTTTTTATAAACTTTTGTCGTTACTTCTTTATCGTCAGCCGAGAAGCATCGATTTTTCATGATTCCACGAAAAATCATCAGCTCGTAAACGATCTGGCGAAATCTTCCGGATCATCCGTAATATTTTTTCAATATTTCGTCATTTCGTTACCCTTTATCTTTTATTTGGTCAGTGTTTAGTTTCTTCTGCGATCAGTTGACAGATGTTTATGAGCAGCTCGTAAAAATAGTCCGAACTTTGCTTCGACTCCGATAAGAACCCTCGTGCGAATTCTCCCGCCCTTATCCCGTGTCGAATCGAAAGTGGTAAAGTCGATGATCGTTTTCAATAATTCTCATATTTATTGAATTGAAGCGACCTTGGGGCATGGTTTACCCGCAACCTTATTGTCTTACGCAGTTCGTCAAAATAGTCCGAACTTTGCTTCGACTCCGATAAGAACCCTCGTGCGAATTCTCCCGCCCTTGTCCCGTGTCGAATCGAAAGTGATAAAGTCGGCGATCGTTTTTAATATTTCTCATTTTTATTGAATTGAAGCCACTTTGAGGCATAATTTACCCGGAACTTTATTGTTTTACGCAGCTCGTGAAAATAGTCCGGACTTTGCTTCGGAAAACGATTCCTGACAATCGTACAGCTTAAACTGTCGGGAGTTGCAGCCGATATCATCGAATCAAAAACATACGACACATTAGATTCACTCTTGAGGGATCTCAAGAGCGCTTTCGACAAACCCGTCGAGCTGGACCTCGAAACCGAATTAAAATCGAATACACAAAATTACAGCAAATCTGTTCTCGTCTACGCAACGCGTACGTGAAAAATCGCGAATCGAATCGACAATAGGCTAAAAAAAGTCTACCGCGCTGAGGCCCAACAGGCCTATTTAAACGGACGAATAAACGAAGCAAGACAAACAGTTATAAGAACTTTTATTCGCGGATTAGCCGACCAAATAGGAAATATGATTATGTCAAAAAATTTTGCAACCCTCGAAGAAGCCATTAACGAGGCATTAAGTATAGAAAATGAACTCACTCGCAGACAGGCAATGCACCAAACATCAAAACCCAACGAATCGGAAACCCGAGATAAGAGTCCAGAAAAAGCAAAAGTTCGGTTTACGCAACTAACCGACGACAACGGGATAAAAATTTTGCGAAGTCCACCGCGAAAACCCGACGCATTCAACATCAGAATGCTACTCCGTGCAACGACTGCGCGAAAACACGAACACACGCACCAACAGCCGTCAATACCGTAGCAACTCACCGGGAAATTTCCGAAACAGTTCTCGCGGAAATTTCCAAAACAATACTCATGGCGGTTACCAAAACAACTCACGCGGTAATTATCAAAATAATCCGAACAGCTACTATCAAAACGGTCCACCCGGGAATTACCAAGGTAATTCACGTGGGGGCTACCAAAACAATTCACGCGGATCCTACCAAAATAACCCACGTGGGGGTTATCAAAATAATTCGCGCGGAAATTACCAAAACAACCCGTGAAATAATTATCGAGACAATTCACGCGAGAATTATCGCGATAACTCGGGCGATTATCAAAGTAATCCACAACAAAGCAGTTCGTGGGATTGCAATTATCAGAATAACCCGCAACAAAACAACTCGTGGGACAATAATTATAACAATAGAGACAACCGAAATAATTCGCGAGATCGTAACTGTCGCAATAACTCACGCGAAAGAGACAATTCGCGCGACCGAAACAGTCGAGAAAACTCGCGAGACAGACAAAATCCGAGCAACAGTCGAAACCCGCGTAAATCGGATCATCAATCGAGCCTTGACGCAATACAGATCGAACAAATTTTCGAGCGCGTACTCCAAAAAAAAGAGCGACCCGCCTCTCGCGACAGCGCAACGAGAGGCAGGACACCGGAGCGCTCGTCCAACCCGAACTAAGAGAAGACGCGAAAGTTGCGCACACCGAGCCCGAACTCCTAAAACACGTAGGATCGGCATACGTAAAAAAAAACAGACGGGAGCGTAACAATCAGAAAAGCTAGAATAAAATTAGGATTAACTAATAGCCATAAGCCACCAAGCGTAACCTTAGAGTCACAAGACCTACATTCAAACGAAGCTGTATTTCTTGCTGGCACTGGAGCAGAGATAAATCTCATAAAAGATTCCATTGTCGCCCGAAGTACGGAGATAGACTCGACGCTCATATACGAGCTTAGCGGTATCACCGACGGGACAGCAAAAACAATTGGTAGATGTTATATCCGAATCAAGGAATTTAACATCGAATTCAACGTAATCGACGATTTATTCCCGATTATGCAAGACGCCATACTCGGTGACGTCTTCTTTAGAGGGACGCCAGCCGATATACTCTACACCGAAGCGTGCATCAAATGTGCTGGCCATACAGTCCCGTTCGAAACGTTCGAGCGAGTGACGATACTAGTCAGATCGAAACTCATCGTACCCATCAGACTGAAACCGACCGATCTCGAGGAGGAATACATCCCGAGAATCGACGGAGGTCCACGTCTCTATATGGGTAACGCTTTAGTAAAAAACAACAACGGAATTGCGTACCTTTGCGCAATTAACGCGCAAAACAGCGAGATAAACCTGATAGTCCCGACGGTAGAATTAATACCAGTCGAGATTATCAGCGAAAAACCAATCGACAACTTCACACCGAGCGACCTTCACGGTTTCTCGAACGTGGACCGTGCAGAAGTACGCTCGGTACAACTCGACAAGCAGAGTAGGCTTAAAGCTCTTCAAGCTCTTCTGCAACTAGATCACCTCAGCGAAACAGAACGAGATCACGTTCTTCAGTTGGTCTCAAAATACCAACACCTGTTCTGTCTACCCGGAGATCGATTGGATCACACAACACTGGCAAAACACGAAATTCCTACAACAGACGACAGACCAATTAACACTAAACAATACAGATTTCCACAAGTACACAAGAGAGAAATACAAAACCAGGTTAACGACATGTTAAACAAGAGGATAATAAAACCATCTCTCTCCCCTTACAACTCTCCAGTTTGGGTTGTTCCCAAAAAGCCAGACGCGAAAGGCAACAAAAAATGGAGAATCGTGATAGACTTTCGAAAACTTAACGAAAAAACTACGCCAGACACGTACCCACTCCCAAACATCAGGGACATATTAGATCAACTGGGAAACGCCCGGTATTTTTCAACGTTCGACCTAGCATCCGGTTTTTACCAAATAGAAATGCATCCAGCAGACAGACACAAAACAGCTTTTTCGACCCCGAATGGACATTACGAATATCACCGAATGCCATTCGGACTTAAAAACGCGCCAGCAACCTTTCAAAGGTTGATGGACGTCGTGCTATCCGGTCTTCAAGGCACAGAAATATTCGTCTACCTGGAAGATATTGTAGTATACGCAAGAGACATCACCGAACACGAAAACAAATTTAAGAGTTTAGCGAAAAGACTGATTTCGGCAGGTTTGACGCTACAAACCGAAAAATGCCACTTCCTAAACCGAGAAGTGACATACCTAGGGCACATAATTTCAGCCGAAGGCGTCAGACCGTACACCAGCAACATCTTCGCAGTAAAAAACTTTCCAACACCAAAGGACAAAAAAGGAATTAAACAATTCGTAGCACTTGCAGGCTACTATCGACGCTTCATCCGCGACTTCGCAAAAATTGCGATTCCTTTAACCCAACAACTAAAAAAATCAGAAAAATTCGAATGGACGGACGAATGTCAATCAGCGTTCGAATACCTAAAGGCGAAAATTATCGAACGCCCAGTCCTAAAGTATCCGGACTTTGACAAACCGTGTACGCTTACCACGGACGCATCAGACTACGCCATAGGCGCAGTTCTTAGTCAAAAGCACGGTGACTTCGATCATCCAATAGCTTTCTATTCGAGAGCATTAAAGAAAACCGAGATCGCGTATGACGCGATGAAAAAAGAGCTCTTAGCCATAGTGAACGCGGTAGAATACTTTAAAACGTTTCTATACGGAAAACGGTTCACGCTTGTCACAGACAACAGAGCACTAACATATATAAAAAACAAACCCGACATCCCGCAACAGCTACAACGAAGGCAAATAATACTGAACGGGTACGATTACGACATCGTACACAAACTCGGAAAACTAAACGTCGTTGCCGACGCTCTATCGAGAAATCCAGCGGAAATCATGCCAATCAGGCAACGCGAGGATAGCTTATCCGAAAACCAGGAGACAAAAAAGCAAAAATTGTCTCCCGAGCCGCCGCATCAAGCTCGCGGACGATCAACAACCGACACGGGTTCTGGGAACCCAGCACCTAGAAAAAAGCAAAACACACGGGAACTGTCGACCAACGAATCGGAAGACAGTCAAGCCGCATATCAGAGAACATACCAATCAGACTCTGACGAATCAATGGAACAAGTAACGGAACAGAAGAAACAAACCCAACAAGAAACAAATCAACCACCCAAAAAGACAAAATCAAAACAAAAAACGGAGAGTGTACCCAAAACAAAAGATTTAATAATAGATACCGAAACATCAATCACCGAGTTATCGGAAAATGAAGGTGAATTTATGCAAACAATAAAAAAAATGGTTGAGGAGCTGAACTCAAAGAAAAATACGGAGCCACAATGGCGACTCTCCAAAAAACGTCCAACCGACACAACGGATGACGAGGAGAATAAACGATAACCATGCAGACAACATAGGAAACCAGATGATACTGAAACGAAATATAAGTATACAGACATAGACGATAGTACAACAGAAGAAGAGCAGGACAACGAGAGCCCAATGGGGCCGCAAAAAACAAAGAGCCCAACGAGGCCACAAAAAACAAAAAGCCCAACGAGGCAACAAAAAGCAGGAAGCCCAACGAGGCCAGATAAAACAGAAAGCTTATCGCAGCTAAACAAAAACGAGTTTCGCGAAAAAGTCAGCCCTGACGGGGCAACCGGCTACTTATACGGTGACAAAAGTGAAAAAAAACAATGGAACTCAAAACAAAAACGACAACTCTAAGGCACGAAATATTGAAAACGAAACGGAAAACGAAACAGAATCCGAAAACGTAAATTTCAACAAACAAGGATTCAAACCGTTATCGACGAACATCGGAGAATCGTCTGGTGACGAAAATAGTGGTAAACCACCCATAAAACCAACCTTCAGATCGCCTCCAACAATTGCACAGGAAAAGGATAGCCCTCCGAAAACTGCAAAGATACCAGTTCAACTTGACAGCGCGCTATCAACTCACGACAAAAAAATATCAAATTCGGAAAACTCCGTACAATCATCAATACAACTGAATCCGGAACTGTAACGAGAACGTAATGCCGCGAAACTCAAGAATCAGCCAGTAAATAGCGATACAACAAACGAAACGCGATCACCACCAATAGCATTTGATTTGCGAGAATTCGTTCCACCATGGCATCGAGAAATAAGCGCATCGGAGAGAAATGAAAACAGCATACCACAGGAAATACCACCGAACTTCCGATCACCACCGATTTCCAGAAACGTTTCAGAACTCGGAAGTTTACGATCGATTTTCAGCTGTATTGAATGCG
This sequence comes from Stenichneumon culpator, assembly GCA_964017025.1. Lineage (NCBI taxonomy): Eukaryota > Metazoa > Arthropoda > Insecta > Hymenoptera > Ichneumonidae > Stenichneumon > Stenichneumon culpator. The sequence goes on from OZ024776.1 coordinate 2,782,109, forward strand.
CAACGAAATCCAAAATGGATGCTCTATCACCCGTGCATTCCAATATTAGACTACCCCCATAATCGCTGAACGGACAAATGATTCCGAGCAACGTCCAGCAGAAACACCGGTGTAACCGAACTTTAGGTCACCGTCAATGCCCAAAAACATAAATATCACCGATTTGCGCACTGTACAATCATCAGTGCCGCCGAACTTCAGGTCACCGCCAATAATTCATCGTCATGTAAAAATTGATGGACTGAAAGCTAACAATTATCTACCAATGACACTCATACCACGCAAAAAAGCACTACCAGAAACGATCAGCAATCTTCTATCGAAACTAACAGCAAATCGCAGAACATCGCCTGGAAGCGCATAATACGCATTCATGGCTTAAACAAACATCCCGATCATCGACAAAAGAAATCATAAAAAATAGGAGAATATTCATTAATATTTTAGTTAAGACTAGATATAAGACAAATGAACTACACGTACAGACAACACACACATCTTGCACTGTGACGTGACATTTTCGCGTCCCGTCACTCCGCACGGTTTTGGTCGGGCAGTGGGCCGGATTTACGGCCCTGATACGCCGCTCGTCAAACCGGCTCCATCATCGACTCGCCGAGAGGGGTTTTTCTTCTATTTTCTTTATTTTCTTTTATTTTATTTGATTTGATTTGATTTTATTTCCTTTAGCATCGGCTATTTTTTTTTGTTGTTGTGGCGTTTGGAGGTTTTTTTTTTAGGCTGCGCAGGAGTCTCGCGACTCCGCCACCCGACCGTCGGGCCGTTTTGCCCCGGTCGTGTCTATTTGGGAGTTTGGCCCAGGAGGGTCGGAGAAAATTCCGTTCCTAAAGTAGGCGGAAGCCGAAGATCAGCTTCCGCGGACAAGGAGGCCGGAGGGACGCGGGTAGTGACCGAGACACCGTGTTTCCCGTCCCTCTCGACTACACGGCCTGGAGCCGTTCCTGTCCCGTCGAGTCTACGGACGCCGCGGACCGCTCATCACGGCGCCTTCATTATCGGGGATTACGAGGAAGAAAGGGACATCGAGGTGCAGTTATTTGGCGTACCGTGTGGGCCCACCGCGGAGGAAAAGGGACGCCTTAACTTCGCGAGGGAGGCCTCCCCTCATGTTCATTTTGCCCCACCGGATCCTGGGAGGAAGGAGTCCGTGGACATCGACACCCATCGCTGCGAACGGAAGATTCTCGCGGGTAGCGGGGCACGGCCGGAGAAAAATCGGGTTCCCGGCGCCCTAGCCGTCTAGCGTAGGCTAGAATTCGGGAGTCGCGAGAGAGGGGAAAGCGCTAGTGCGGACTACCGGGAGCACGCTAATTTATTCTTCAGTCGGCGATTGAGTGCGGTGACGAGTGGCCGAGTCTTTGTTTGAGTGATTGTGTCTCCCGGGCTGTCTACGCACCGGTAAGCCTCCCGTCTCTCTCTCTCTCTGTTAATCGGTGCTCGCCGGAGATGCCGAACCCGGACCCATTGTTCATTTAGTATTTATTAGAGACTTTTGGCGTTGACTTTCGGCTTTTTCATTCTCGTATTTTATTGTTCTCGTTTCTGTTTGCCTCGAGGGGCAAGATGGGTCCGGTAAAGCATGTCCGGCGAGATCTCCGCGCTGGTCTTTCTGTCTTTCTTTCCTTCTTTCTTCGCTTTATTTGACGTTTTGTGTTCCCTCGGCTACTTTCTTCGCGGTTATATTTTCTTGTGTCTTTTCTGCGTTATCTATCGTCATTCCCTTAACTACGCGTAATTTTCGGCTACATTTTATCCCGGGTGCTATATCGCGCATCGCAATTCGAGGATTCGCGTAAGGATGTTCATCGCTGACGTCCTAGTTCACTGGCTATATTTCGCGGATTTCCCTACGAACATCGGCTACATTCCGCGAATTTTGGGTGTCGAACCCCAGTGATGTGACTTTCGCCGCTTGCGTAAATTGCGATCGGCTATATCTCGGGAAATATGGAATACTAAGGCTGAGGCGAGTTCGCCGGTTACATGGGCTACATTTCATCGGGCGAGACAAAGGGACGGCAAGCGTGCCGTCCAGCGTTCGTTAGGCCGTTCGGCCGCGTGTTGGCGATCTCGCGCGTAAAGGTCACGGGCACGCCGTGTTTACATCGGGCGGCCCGTTCCGAGAACCTTCTCGACGATCTCGGCTATCTGGCGTCCTAGCTTTGTTCGAGTGAGCATTTTGGGCTTTGTATTTTTTTTTTCCTCGCGTCCCGCGTAACGGCGAATTGGCTACATTGAGGATAGAATTTGTCTGGCAATCGCAACCCTTTCATATCGTTATCTTTCTCGCATCCTTCTGAGTCAATTATCCGTCTTAGTGAATGCGTTATCTTGCGTCTCGGCTACATTTCATTTCGGCAATTTAATTTTCGGCTACATTTAATTTTGGCAATAGTTTATCTTCTCTGGCTACATTTCATTTTCGGCAATAGTATAGTTCTACCCTTGGCTACATCTCGTTTTCGGCAATAGTTAATTTATCCTTGGCTACCTCTAATTTGCGGCAATAGTTAATTTACCATGGGCTACATCTCAATTTTGGCAATAATTAATTTATCTCTGGCTACATCTAAGTTCCGGCAATAGTTAATTTTCCCTTGGCTACATCCCCATTTTGACAATAGTTAATCTCCCATCGGCTACATCTCATGTCCGGCAATAGTTATGTTTTTTTTTCTTTCATTGTCTACATCTAACCTTCAGCATCAGTTAGGTTACCGCTAAATTAAGTTACCGACGACGAATAAATTTTGTTCCTGTACCGATGGCGCCTGGAAAGGTCTTTTGTTAATCGATGCAATAAATCTTGAAGTTACGTTTATTTGTTGGTCACTCGCCCGTCCACCCCCCTCTACCATTTTCTCCCAGGTGGGCTGAGTTAGCCGGAGTCTCGCCAGCTTCGCCTTACCCGTTTCCCTCGTTCTTCCCCGTGACTCGCCGCGAGTATTAAATAAATATGCCGCTTTCCGAGCGGTGGTACCGAGGTACCTGGCGCCCAGTCGCGTGCGAGATAGTGGCTTCCACCTCGCCACGCGGGGACGGCTTTGTTCGATCGGCATGACAAGAATTCAGTAATCTCGTCGTGGGTTCGAGCCCCGAGATTCGGCATCGACCCAGGTCGCTGATCGAGCAGGGAGCGCGGGCATTGGGAGTTGGGGCCAAAATGTACGAGAGGTAAAATTCTCGCTACAAAATGGCGCCCAACGTGGGGCTCTCGAGTGACAAATATTAGGTTTTAGTTGCGATTGCCAGGAAATTTGCGTTGTTGGTGACTGTAGGATCGAAGGATATCGCGAGGTTATTATTTTTTTTTCTTCTTTCCCTTTTCTTCCGTTTGGCGACTGATTCGCCGTATCGTTAATCCTAATCCGCAAACAGAGCGTAAGGACTGTTTATTCGTGTGTGACCTCGTTTTCGATCGAGATCATTCTCGGTTAGTATTATTGGTTTTTCGAGGCGAGGAATTTCAGGTTTGTCGTTCTTGTATTTGGCTTTGTTCTGCGTATTATTATCCCTCGCTGCTGGGTAGCGCGAGGTGTAAATATGGCGTGTTGTTAGTGTTAATAGCCTGTTGGTGGGCACCGTACAATATTAATCCTCTTCGCTAAATAGCGAGTGAGGTAAACACTTTCTTTGGCTGCTAGGTATTGGCACCGAATATCGGTTTGCCACGAATATTTTTTTTTGGTATTGTTTTCGTCCCCGTGGGAGAATAATAGATAGATTTCACCGAAGTCGAAGCCCCGAGCGAAAGCTTTGTTATTTTGTTTTGCACACCGTATCTTGCTTCGTCGAACGACCTAGTCGCTCGATCGGCGCCGTTAGTAAACAAACACGGGCGTTCGGCGAATTCGTCGCCGAGCGTAACTAAAATTAAGCCGCTGTTGTGCGAGAACAAAGCCGAGGCGTCGTGACCACAACAAGGCCGGATTAACACCCCCCTTTTGGCTAAACTCGGTCGAGATAATAATTTTTTTTTCTTTCTCTCCTTCTTCTCCCCGTTTCCCTTTCCTTGCGCGTGCCTTGAACGTTGGGTATAATATCGGCGCCCAGAGGACCACGCCATCAGTTAGTAGTGCGCAGCGATACCGATCAGACCACCCTGGTTCAAACTTCGTCTACATTACGCGAGTGTTAATAGGACAGTACCTCCCCGAACATCGGCAGCGGTATTGCGGGCTACAATACGTGATTCCGAGTGACTCCATGGTGACTATCCGCGCGTAGTATCGGCTCTATTACCAGCAACTATCCGCATAGATTATCGGCTACATCCCCGGTATCGGCTATATATCCGCGACCTTTTACGGTAATTATCATCGGCTAGATTTGTCGCGTCGTTGTTTTTCGGTCGGCTAAATACCCGCCCCCTTTCCGGTGATTATCCGCGAATTGATGGGCTAAATACGCACGTACATCTACGGTTGACCTTTCTCTCGGCTAAATATCCGTGAACCTAATTGGCTACCTACTCGCGTACGGCTAGATTTGCCGCTTCGTTACCTCCGTCGGCTAAATATCCGCGAACCTGCTTGGCTACATACGTGCGGACCTCTGCGTGATCGTCTTAAAACCCTCGGCTACATATCTAGCTCTCGACACACGTCCGGATGGTTCGATTGGGCCCGGTAAATTCTCCTCCAGTGAACGCCGTTTGGGACGGCAATTGGGTGTTGCAGGCTCCAGAGCTCGTCGGAGGCCTAGCCAATTTTATGGTAGATTTGGACTGCGGGCTGAACATCGTGAAAGTACACGCGGTTGCGGAGGGAGTGTTGCTCGATACCAGTCACACCATATCGATCGAGGCTTCGCCCGGGGTATTCATCCAATCCCTAGGGACGATAACCCTCTGGCACACCCCTACCCCCTTCCACGTGGTAGACCAGTTCCCGATTGTGCAGGACGGTATTATTGGCGCCTTCTAGGCCTCGCGGGCGATCGGTCAGGCGTAAACGAACAAACCAGTAGGAAATCGGTTTAGGCTACATTTTGCGTACCGAATCGGCTACATACTCGCGCATTGGATCGGCTACATAGGTCGCGCGTACCTTGCGGGACCCATTCACGAGAATGGCGGACGAGGGCCATCCGGCGGGGATGGAACCAGCTACCACCGCCCAGACCACAGGCTTGTCACGATCGGACAGTCTGGGGGACGGCACGCACGAGCGGAGCATTCAGGACGAAAGTTCTGGTGCTTGGGGTTTGCCTCAGGGAACCAACCCGCGAGACTCGGGTTTCGGCACACTCCTCGGGAACCAGTGGATGTTACCCCCGATGGGAACAGAGCATCCACCCCACGCGAGCAGTTTCATGCAGCCGCCCCCAGGGATGTCGTTCGGAACGAATCCCAGCTATACGCTGCGTTTCCCTGGTTATGGGGCGCCGATCACGACCCCAGCCGCCCTCCCGGTGAGCAGTATGGGTCTACCAAACTTCCCGGCGAGCAGCCAAGGAGCGATTCCGCGAACCCGGGGGTCCCGGGTAGAAGTTTCGCGACAATCCGCTGGTCGCCCGCCGACGCCGGTTACTGCGGACGACAGACGCCACGGGCCTGTTCCGGGCCACGACCATGGTTCGTCTTCGGCGGCGACCGTGCTTAACACCATGCGCAAATGGAACATCTCATTTGCGGGCAAAAGAGGGCAAGACGTGGACACGTTCCTCGCCCGAGTGAGCGAGGGTCGCGCCTTATTCCCGGTAGCGATGACGATTTGATTCGCTGCCTCCCGTTTTTCTTAACGGGAGTCGCCCTCCAGTGGTTCCGGAACGACCACAGTCGTTGGACGACGTGGCGGGAATTCACATCGGCCTGCCGTTTGCGTTTCGGGGACCCGGATTATCAGTACACCTTGCGCGAAGAAATCATGCGCCGCACTCAGGGTCCGGAGGAACCGGTGGCCGACTATCTGACCAACCTTCGGGGTCTGTTCGCACGCCTCAATCCCCCCTGGAACGAGGCCGAGCAGATCCAGTGTGCACATCGCAATCTACTCCCGCGATTGCAGGTCTCCATACATCGCGACGATGTGTTCGATTTCGATTCGTTCGAGCATATCGCCGTCAGGGTCGAAAAGAGCTACCAAGCCGCCCGTTTGTATCGAGCCCCCCCGGCACCCGAACAATCGCTCTGCCCCGAGTTGGCATATCGGAACCCCCGAATCGCGCGTGCCGCCGTTCCGGTGAGCGCTTACGCGGCCGTGGAATCTCCGCCGGTGGACGCGGCCACGCAGCCGTCCTACGATTCGTTCGTGCTGGAGGGATTAGAGGAGTTGCCAGGGGAAACGATTCCCGACTGGCCCCTGGACAACCTGAACGCGATCCGAAATCAGCCCGGTACGCGCCGATGGCCAAACTCGAGCAAATCGGCGACGAACCCCGCGGCAACCGCCGAGATACCCGGGTTGAGTGCGGCTGTGGGCGACCTGAACCCCTTCAGGAGCCCGGCGCCCCAACAAAACCCCGCGCACCCGACCGTGGGGACAGCCACGAACCCCCCGAACTCCCGCCGGCCAATGCAATGCTGGAATTGCCAGAGCACCGAGCAACGATTTAACGCGTGCCGCGAACCGCGCAAGCTGTTCTGCTTCCGCTGTGGCAAGCCCGGGTTTAAGACCACGACCTGTCCGTGCTCGGGAAACCACTAGAGGCAGGAGCGACCCGGTCGAACGCAAAACCTGCCGCCAGAACGACAAAGACCAACCGCCCTAGGGTTACCGCGGCAACATCACCGGAACTCCTTTGGTGTAGTAACTTACAAACCAAAGAGAGTGCCACCGCGTTCTTTGTAACCTTCGACTTAAACGGGTGGCCGATACGGGCCCTAGTCGATTCCGGCTCCAGCCGAACCTTTCTCGGGCCAACCGCCATCCGCTGGATGGACGACCTGGGTATCCCGCGTCGAGCCGCGCAACCCCGCGGAGTGGAGATGGCCGGAGGTCAGCGAGCGGTTGCTCACGAGACCGTCAGCCCGGAGGTAACGCTGAACGGGCAGTCGTTTCCCTTTACAGCATATCTGCTCCCAGCTCTGGTTCTCCCGTGCATACTTGGCTTGGACTTCCTCCAGGCCGCGCGCTTTGTGGTAGACTTCGAGAAAGCTCGATGGTACAGCAAGTTGTACCCCGCCCACTCATTCGAGTTCGAGGTCCAGTCTGGACCGAGCACCGTTCAGGCTTTCTGTTGTGGCCTAAGAGAAATAACACCGGAACAGGCCCAACAGATCGAACGGCTGGTCAAGGAAGAAGTTCCCGCGGCCCCCGCAAAACCAGGCGCGACTAACCTGACCGAGCACACGATTGACGTGGGAGGCCACCCCGCCATTAAGCAGAGATACTACGCGGTGTCACCAGCGATAGAGAAAGCGATACACGAGTCGGTTCGGGAAATGTTGAAGGACGGGATAATCGAGCCGTCATCGAGTGATTGGTCGAGTCCGATAGTAATGGTGAAGAAACCGAACGGTAAAATGCGATTCTGCTTAGACTTCCGCAAAGTGAATAGCGTCACCAAGAAGGACGCGTACCCTATCCCCCTGATGAATAGCATCTTAGATCGGCTGCGTAGCGCCAACTATATCACCACGCTGGATCTTAGTCAAGCTTACTTTCAAGTCCCACTCGAACAACGGAGTCGGGAAATAACCGCCTTTACCGTGCCGGGAATGGGTTTCTTCCACTTCCGGAGGATGCCCTTTGGTTTGACCAACGCGCCCGCTACCTTCCAGCGACTACTTGATCGGCTACTTGGGCCAGAAATGCAGCCCTACGTGTATGTTTACCTAGACGATATCATTATCGTAACTCCAACGTTTGAGGAACATTTGCATTGGTTGCGTCTCGTGCTCCGGAAGATTCGGCATGCCGGACTCACGATTAACGCGGAGAAAAGCGAGTTCTGCTGCTCCGAGGTTCGCTATCTAGGCTTTCTGGTGAATCGGCACGGGCTGCAAGTCGACCCCGATAAGGTAGCGCCCGTGTTGGAGTACCCCGCGCCGCGTAACATCAGACAGCTACGCCGATTTTTGGGCATGTCCTCTTGGTACCGTCGATTCATCCCGGGCTTCGCTAAAGCAGCCAGTTCGCTAACGCTGCTGCTCCGGAAAAACCAGCCATGGGTATGGGGCGACGCCCAGCAGAAGGCGTTTCACGAGATCCGACAGCGCCTGACCGCCCCGCCGACTTTGATTTGCCCGGACTTTAGTAAACCCTTCGTACTCCAGACGGACGCGTGTAGCGTCGGACTGGGAGCCGTGCTAACCCAGACCACTGACGAGGTAGAGCACGTCATTGCTTACGCTAGCCGAGCATTGAAGGACGCGGAGAAAAATTACACCACCACAGAGCAAGAGTGCCTCGCGGTAATTTGGGCCATTAAAAAGTTCCGCTGCTATCTGGAGGGTTACCATTTCACGGTCATCACGGACCATTCGAGTTTACGTTGGCTACATAATTTAAAGAATCCCTCGGGTAGGTTAGGTCGTTGGGCGTTAGAAATGCAGGAGTACGATTACGAAATTGTTCATCGTAAAGGGGCCCTTCACCATGTCCCCGACGCGCTATCTAGGATACCTGAGGCCGTCTGTGCAGTGTTGCAACCGGCGGTCACGACAACGGACCGTTGGTATAGGAATAGGCTACGTGAGGTTAAACGAAGGCCGCATAAATTTCCCGATTGGAAAGTGGAGGACGATAGGCTATATTTCCATCGGCTACCTCAACTCCCGGCTATCGAGGTAGGAGATCTCCACGAGTGGAAGTTGGTGCTCCCATTCGAGAGCCGTCGAGCAGCCCTTCGCGAGTCGCACGACGTTCCCCAGTCAGGACATCTCGGTATCGACAAAACCGTCCGTAGGCTCTCTATCTATTACTATTGGCCCAATATGTTCCGAGATGTGGTGCAATACATCCGTCGCTGTCACGTCTGCCAGTGTAGTAAGGTCGAACAGGCCGCCCCCGTAGGCTTAATGGGGAAACGGGTGCTCACGCAACCGTGGGATATCATCGCCGCGGACATCATGGGCCCTCTCCCGCGAAGTAAGGCTGGGTTCACTTACATCCTCGTAATCCAGGACCTCTTCAGCAAGTGGATAGAATGTTCCGCGTTGCGCCAGGCCACTGGTAGGCGGATTGTGGAGATCCTCGAGGACGTGGTCTCTCGATGGGGCGCGCCAAGGGTGCTGCTCACCGATAACGGGACGGAGTTCAACAATCGCGATCTTCGGGCCTGGGTCGAGCGCATAGGCATCGTCCACCATACCACCCCACCGTATCACCCTCAGTCCAACCCAGTTGAGCGGGTGAATCGGGTCGTCAAAACCATGATTACGGCGTACCTGGGGGACGACCATCGCGAATGGGATATCCACCTCCCGGAGTTTCGCTTCGCGTACAACACCGCGCACCATACTTCGATACAGTCAAGCCCGGCGTTCCTTAATTTTGGGCGTGAACCGCGACCCACGGCGTTAGTTCATCAGTTCCAGAACCAGGTAATTGTCCCGAACACTCCGAAGCAGTGGGGGGAACGTATGACGAAACTCGCTTCCCTGCGCGATACCGTACAACACTCACTGGACGAGGCTTATAGGCGACGATCGTCTTATTATAATTCGCATCGGCGAGAAAAGAAATACGCGGTAGGCGATCTCGTCCTGAAAAGGCAGCGTGTATTGTCGTCGGCAGCCCATAATATCGCGGCCAAGTTAGCCACAAAGTTTCATGGTCCGTTTGTTGTCACGCATAAATTATCTCCGGTAGTACCCGCGTAGAAAAAAGTTGTATGGGAAAGGGTATTAAATTGAGTATGGGTTGAATATGGGGAATCGTATGGGAACGAATATGGGTGAAGTATAATCTGACTATGGGCTTTGTTCAGTTCCCACATTCATCCCATACACTTTTCCAGACTCTTTGCCAGCTATCGGGTACGACCTCGAACATTTTCATGCAATCAACCCCACACACTTTTCCAGACTCTTTTGGTCTATCTATCCCATACTCTTTTCCAGACTCTTTCCCACAAACCGCATTAATAGAAATTTTTTGAAAGTTGTACGCGATGGTTGGGAAAGAGTCTGGAAAAGAGAATGGGATTGATTACACAAAAAATTTTGAGCCTGTACGCGACGACTGGGAAAGAGAGGGAATCGGACTACGACCCGGCCGAAGAGGACGTACTGTTGGCCGACACCGACACCGAGTCGAACGACGAACGAGCCAGTGTTGAGCTCCGGCGAGAAAGCGACACCGACAGCGTCATCTCCACGGACTCAGTCCTCGAGAGGCTGACGGCTTTGCGCGACTCACAGGAGGACTTCGTCCTCGATGAGGACCCGCTCTGGGATCCCATCCGACCCCACGCCCGGGAGTTCGCGGCGCTCTTCGCCCTCAAACCGGCCATCGTGACCGATCTCGCCCGGCAAGTAGTCGCTGTCGCCCACCGAAAATCGGGGTATTGCCCGCTCGCCGTAGGGCTCAACCCTTGGACCCGAGTATCGACCGCCGGGGAATGCCACGAGGTCCCCACGTCATCGGACCCTGCGACCACTACGGCTCCGAACACCCGGACCGATTCGGCTTCCGCCGAAGCTCCGCGCCTGCTGGCGTGCTTCGCCATTAAGGACGCGCCGGTTCCTCCAGCCCGGTCGACGGACGCCGCCCAGGCCCCTGGAGAGCTGGAAAGACCCGCTATCCCGGTCGTCCCGGACGCTCGACCGGGAACACCAACCCCGGAAGAGCCTTCGAGGGTCGATGTGGCGGTGCAAACCGATCCTCCAGTGCACCTCCCACTCCCAACCGAGGGCACGGCAAGCAACCCGGACACACCCGCCCTGCCGTCGAGAAACCCGGATCCGTCGACCTCCCCGATGGACGTCGAGCCCACGCCTGGTCCTCGTTATGGGCGTTGTTTTAACTGCGGCAGCCCATCCCACGACAAGAAACGGTGCCTCAAGCCAAAAACCCGGCACTGCAACCGTTGTGGGCATCCCGGGGTAACGGTGCGGGAATGTCCCGTTCACGGGCAGGAGTGGAGGTCGAGAGGACCCTGACGAGATATTGGAGCGACCCCGGCCGCAACCCAGAGGTGCGCAGTTCCACCACCACGGCGACGAATATCCTCCGCAACGACGCTCGCGAGGGGAGGACGCCAGCGGACAGCATCCACACCGCGGCGAGGAATACCCTCCGCAACGACGCCCGCGTTGGGAGGATGACGGCGAACGACCTCGGCACCGTGGCGGGGAACACCCACCGCAGCGCCGTCCACGAGATGAAGAGGAGTGGTAGCCAACCCCACGGGACTACCATTCGCCCCAACGCCGTTTTCTCCTCTAATTTTTTTTTTTGGCTTCAATGCTCCCGGTTATATTGGCTACATTGGTCATACACGAATCCCGTGGAGTGATTTCGTTATTCTTCTTTTATTTATTTTTTTTTGTTGTTGTTTAGTTTCCGGGCCGGGACAATTAAAAGGAACCTCCCCGTAAGTCCCAACGTCAGGCAAACGAGCCAAAAGTATTTAATTTTGTTTTTTTTTGCGAGGTCAATTTCGTTTATTTTTCTTTGTTTTTTTTGGGCCGGGAAAATTAAAAAGTACCTCCCCGTAAGACCCAACGACGGCTAATCAGCCAAAGATTATTTTTTTAGTTTATTCGGAGGTCATTTATTTATTTCTTTATTTTAGTATTTATTTTTTTTTTCTGGGCAGGAAAATCCCGCAAGACCCATGGCCAAGGCGCCAAAGGAAGACGTTGTAATTAAACGTAGGCTAATTAACCTTATTATTATTTGTTTTCTTATCATTACGATATTTATGTATCATAACAACCCCACCAACACGCTATCACTGTGATTCTGACTGGCTCTATAGGAGCGCCATCGAAATATATTTGGATTACTTTTCTACAGTATAATGTTGTGGCTCAATAATTCCTTTTTTTTGGGGAATATCACCGAATCAGGCGGTCCTTCGCGGTTTGCGAATCTCTTCGTTCGTCGTTGTTTCCTTCAATTTCGTGCTAAAGACCAGATCTACACAGAGTGGAGCATAGCGCATATTGCGAGGACGGAGGTGTTTACCTGGGCTCCGAGAGGGAGTCGCGCCGGTGTGTTTTATTGTTTCAGCCCGGGAGGCAGCGCCGCCGGTCTGCTGCTCGCCAGGCCGTGTGGGGTTAACATCTAGAGAGACAGGAGTCCACGGCAAAGGCTGATAAGCGATAGAGGATTCAACGAGCGGCGTTCGGAAGACGGCATTCCCCTGGTAACCTGTGGGGAGGGGGCTTTGTGACGTGACATTTTCGCGTCCCGTCACTCCGCACGGTTTTGGTCGGGCAGTGGGCCGGATTTACGGCCCTGGGAACGCCGCTCGTCAAACCGGCTCCATCATCGACTCGCCGAGAGGGGTTTTTCTTCTATTTTCTTTATTTTCTTTTATTTTATTTGATTTTATTTTATTTTATTTCCTTTAGCATCGGCTATTTTTTTTTTGTTGTTGTGGCGTTTGGAGGTTTTTTTTTAGGCTGCGCAGGAGTCTCGCGACTCCGCCACCCGACCGTCGGGCCGTTTTGCCCCGGTCGTGTCCATTTGGGAGTTTGGCCCAGGAGGGTCGGAGAAAATTCCGTTCCTAAAGTAGGCGGAAGCCGAAGATCAGCTTCCGCGGACAAGGAGGCCGGAGGGACGCGGGTAGTGACCGACACACCGTGTTTCCCGTCCCTCTCGACTACACGGCCTGGAGCCGTTCCTGTCCCGTCGAGTCTACGGACGCCGCGGACCGCTCATCACGGCGCCTTCATTATCGGGGATTACGAGGAAGAAAGGGACATCGAGGTGCAGTTATTTGGCGTACCGTGTGGGCCCACCGCGGAGGAAAAGGGACGCCTTAACTTCGCGAGGGAGGCCTCCCCTCATGTTCATTTTGCCCCACCGGATCCTGGGAGGAAGGAGTCCGTGGACATCGACACCCATCGCTGCGAACGGAAGATTCTCGCGGGTAGCGGGGCACGGCCGGAGAAAAATCGGGTTCCCGGCGCCCTAGCCGTCTAGCGTAGGCTAGTATTCGGGAGTCGCGAGAGAGGGGGAAGCGTTAGTGCGGACTACCGGGAGCACGCTAATTTATTCTTCAGTCGGCGATTGAGTGCGGTGACGAGTGGCCGAGTCTTTGTTTGAGTGATTGTGTCTCCCGGGCTGTCTACGCACCGGTAAGCCTCCCGTCTCTCTCTCTCTCTCTCTGTTAATCGGTGCTCGCCGGAGATGCCGAACCCGGACCCATTGTTCATTTAGTATTTATTAGAGACTTTTGGCGTTGACTTTCGGCTTTTTCATTCTCGTATTTTATTGTTCTCGTTTCTGTTTGCCTCGAGGGGCAAGATGGGTCCGGTAAAGCATGTCCGGCGAGATCTCCGCGCTGGTCTTTCTGTCTTTCTTTCCTTCTTTCTTCGCTTTATTTGACGTTTTGTTTTCCCTCGGCTACTTTCTTCGCGGTTATATTTTCTTGTGTCTTTTCTGCGTTATCTATCGTCATTCCCTTAACTACGCGTAATTTTCGGCTACATTTTATCCCGGGTGCTATATCGCGCATCGCAATTCGAGGATTCGCGTAAGGATGTTCATCGCTGACGTCCTAGTTCACTGGCTATATTTCGCGGATTTCCCTACGAACATCGGCTACATTCCGCGAATTTTGGGTGTCGAACCCCAGTGATGTGACTTTCGCCGCTTGCGTAAATTGCGATCGGCTATATCTCGGGAAATATGGAATACTAAGGCTGAGGCGAGTTCGCCGGTTACATGGGCTACATTTCATCGGGCGAGACAAAGGGACGGCAAGCGTGCCGTCCAGCGTTCGTTAGGCCGTTCGGCCGCGTGTTGGCGATCTCGCGCGTAAAGGTCACGGGCACGCCGTGTTTACATCGGGTGGCCCGTTCCGAGAACCTTCTCGACGATCCCGGCTATCTGGCGTCCTAGCTTTGTTCGAGTGAGCATTTTGGGCTTTGTATTTTTTTTTTCCTCGCGTCCCGCGTAACGGCGAATTGGCTACATTGAGGATAGAATTTGTCTGGCAATCGCAACCCTTTCATATCGTTATCTTTCTCGCATCCTTCTGAGTTAATTATCCGTCTTAGTGAATGCGTTATCTTGCGTCTCGGCTACATTTCATTTCGGCAATTTAATTTTCGGCTACATTTAATTTTGGCAATAGTTTATCTTCTCTGGCTACATTTCATTTTCGGCAATAGTATAGTTCTACCCTTGGCTACATCTCGTTTTCGGCAATAGTTAATTTATCCTTGGCTACCTCTAATTTGCGGCAATAGTTAATTTACCATGGGCTACATCTCAATTTTGGCAATAATTAATTTATCTCTGGCTACATCTAAGTTCCGGCAATAGTTAATTTTCCCTTGGCTACATCCCCATTTTGACAATAGTTAATCTCCCATCGGCTACATCTCATGTCCGGCAATAGTTATGTTTTTTTTTCTTTCATTGTCTACATCTAACCTTCAGCATCAGTTAGGTTACCGCTAAATTAAGTTACCGACGACGAATAAATTTTGTTCCTGTACCGATGGCGCCTGGAAAGGTCTTTTGTTAATCGATGCAATAAATCTTGAAGTTACGTTTATTTGTTGGTCACTCGCCCGTCCACCCCTCTCTACCATTTTCTCCCAGGTGGGCTGAGTTAGCCGGAGTCTCGCCAGCTTCGCCTTACCCGTTTCCCTCGTTCTTCCCCGTGACTCGCCGCGAGTATTAAATAAATATGCCGCTTTCCGAGCGGTGGTACCGAGGTACCTGGCGCCCAGTCGCGTGCGAGATAGTGGCTTCCACCTCGCCACGCGGGGACGGCTTTGTTCGATCGGCATTACAAGAATTCAGTAATCTCGTCGTGGGTTCGAGCCCCGAGATTCGGCATCGAGCCAGGTCGCTGATCGAGCAGGGAGCGCGGGCATTGGGAGTTGGGGCCAAAATGTACGAGAGGTAAAATTCTCGCTACAGCACATAGTAAACATTCGAAATATTTAATAAAACAGATACACAGAAAAACCGGAAACACACAGAATGTAGATAAACAGCAAGCCATCCAGACACTTAATACAACCAAACGAACTGCAAATTATTTTTTCGGAATACCAGAAAATACGATAAACCATAGTAATAGGACTACACTTCTTAAAAACAAATCACAACTAAACAAATACACACAAAACCCATATACTTATTCACTCATTCCGATACATTTACTCCGATATAATTGAGCATACAATATATTTAATTATCAAATATACTTCATAAACCGGAACATGAGAAAAATGGAAACAAATAAAATAAAAACAAAATTGAGACAATTACAACCTAACAAAAAAAACGGATGTTTATATACAATGTCTGACTACGCTGAGACATGCTCTGCGACACACGTATTTTAATGCAACAAAGAAAAAAATAAAGACAGCAACTTTTTATTTATACAAAAAAAATCGCATGGGAACAATCATATCCCAATTTCAATCAATATCATATCAATATCATTTTGATTAATTTTTTTTTCTTACTTTCTCAACTAAGCCATTATCTATCTTTTTGGCCAATATATATATGCAACGCTTTTTTCATACTATAAATACTCGTGTTAATCATTTTACCCATTTCCAGAAACAACCAACCCAAAGTGGTCTTTCACCAA
The DNA here is from genome assembly GCA_964017025.1 of Stenichneumon culpator. Taxonomy (NCBI): domain Eukaryota; kingdom Metazoa; phylum Arthropoda; class Insecta; order Hymenoptera; family Ichneumonidae; genus Stenichneumon; species Stenichneumon culpator. Next base: position 2,797,811 of record OZ024776.1, read on the forward strand.
CAAACCACTTCCAAATAACATACCTAACCCACTAACCATCACTAATCAGAACTTAGAATGTTACAGGCACTACAAAACCATCAAAATTCGAAATTTATAACGGAAATACCAGGAAAACGGAATATTTATACCAATAAACAATGGATAACCAGAAAGGAGGAACCGAAATCTACCAAATACGGACAAATTTACCGAAACGGGATAAAAATATTTTGGAAAATCAAATATGGAACCATACCAACCGAACGAAACAGGACAACATTTTAATCTTTCTTAACCATTTTTTTTTTTTTTACACCAAATTTAAACCCATCCAACATAACCAAACCACTCCCACTAACACGAACAACTAAAAGTTTACTCAGTTACAGATATCAACAACCACCAACTATTTAAAAAACCACAGGAGTGTACCGCAAATCAACTTCAGCACTAGAGGATGATCTTCCAAACCAATCATCAATCAACAATCAACAATCATCAATCAAATAACAATCAAAACACACATTTAAAAAAAAAACATTACACAACTTACACAAATGGAAATATCTTAAAAAACCAAATAACTTTTTCATTATATCGAGTCACACTTAACAAATCATGTCAAATGTAAAATCCGTAATATCCGATGCGGGGCATCTTTTCCTCCCAGAGGGGGAGTGTAACGGCCGCAGCCTCATATTTTGTATCAATCGACTTTAATATTTATTCGAGCGTATCGATACGGAGTTTCCGTTCGATACGCTCTTCAAAGAAGCCCTTAAGGCTATCGAGCATCCGGACCGCCGCGAGCGGCCACTTATCTCCTAGTCTGAACATCTTCGACTCTTTATTCCTTTGTATCAGCGAGCGCGAAGCCCTCAGCTTCACGCCCGCTTCACGACAGTTCAGCTCCGACGACCGACCAGTGCGGTACACTCTCCCAAATAATTAACGCTATGACTAATAAAGACTTATATATTCGAGCCGACGGTGAAGTTATTAGAATATCCTAAGACCCAAGCGGCCATCCGTCACACCGCAGAATGTGATGATTTGACGGGCATTCAACAATCACTGGGTCAAAAAGATGTAGAAGTTGCTGGTGATGATCAGCTAGCAAACAAGGGTGTTTTGTTGGATCATCATGCGGGTAAAGCGCAGAGCCTGCCGACGTTGCAAAAAAATGTTGAAACACCGACTACGTCATCTCAGGTATTGAAGATTGCAAAAATGGCCTGACACACTACGACTTTTTTTAATGTGTTTTTTTTTCAACATTTCGGAAGATTCTCCGTGTTACATAAAAATCTGGATTTTTTATCATGAAAATACAGCTTCCTCTATGAGAAAGCAAAAGTATGTAACGTAAAATTGTTAGTAACGCGCTACGAGTACCTACATTATACGTTTCTGTCACAGAAGGAGGACAGCGATGTCACCGAAGAGTTGGAAATATACGCGGAAACTCACGACGGAGGAAAACGTCTTCCGAGAAGGAGGCTTCGCGGAAGGATACAGGAAGTACAGAAAAAATATACGTAACTTCTATTGATACAAATTGTATGAATGCGATGATAAATATGATATCCATTAGGTGGAATATGGACAAGATAGCGGAGCTCCAGTGTTACAATATGGCCATAACAATGGCACCGACGGACCAGTTGAAACCACAAGTGCTGCAGCATCAATTGAAATTCACCGCCAAGTTGCAAGGTAAAGCAACCCTATAATCGAACGATAGGTAACACACACACACATATATATACACATATACATATATATATATACATATATATATATATATAAGGCAATAAGGCATTCCGGTGACGTTTTTTAGCAAGCAACGTGTACTTTGATGACATCTGGTCACTTTAATCACCGTTGCCAAAGTTTTATATGTTTAATTAGTATTGTGATGACAGTTCGTAAAGTAATCGATTTTTACGTTCGTAAGGATTTCTACGAATTATGGAACAATAATTTACGAAAATTATGGTACGAATTAAAACAAGCTTCTCTACCGTAGTTACTATTTAACATAATTCAATTACAGACTGTAATCATGTTTTAAGAGCAATTAAGTTTCATATCCTTGTTTTTTTTACAGTTACTATCGATGTATTATTTTCTTATATTTGATTCATATTTTCGTTGATAAAAATACATAGTATGGCATTATATCATAATAAACTCACGACTGCATAACTTTTTTAGTAATAAAAATCCAAATTATGATTTTTCTATAATTTTATTGAAGGTTCCCAGGTTGAAATCATCAAAGGTACCATCAAATCTTCAATTGGTCACTTTGATTACACTTCTCATAAATATAGCGAAAGTCATCGAAATGACCATTATTGTATAAAGTGTACATTTTGGTGATAAACTTGCTATAAGCACATAGTGTCACAAAACTGATCGATTCGAGGTAAATCGGGGTCTTTCATGACAGTATACCCTCAGTAGGCTGCATTGTATGACTAACATATGGAAAGACAACGCTCCTGAAAACCAAAGTTTTCTATGCACATGTTCATAAGTTCGAGCGTGATTTTCAAAATTAAGATGATGCATTCGAAGAAATGAAATAGTAGATAAAGAAACGGGCTTTGTTTTATAAAAAAAAACAAAGCTATAGGAAAGCCTCTTCCGAGATAGACTAGCGCCCTGAAAATTAGTGTAATAACCATCGTCTCTACCATCCTCACTTTTCCCTGTATCTTTTCCTTTCTCACGCGATTACCGCACGACTGCATTTACCTTCGATATCTCTCCACCCGCCGCCGTTGCTTATCGCACCGCCGGCCATCTCGTCATTTCTTCAAAGACTCTGAACGCCTATTCCCTATCTCCCCCTAAAATACACAATCCTGAACCTCGACCATTGCATTCCTTTTATCACGACAGACCAACGTCCAGGAGTCCGAAACATCTGCCTTTTCAGTATTTTTCCGACCCCCGAATTCCTTCCCCACTACCTGGACTTTGCCACGAGATAGATCTATAAGAACGAACCTCCACCTAGCTTAGATAGTCAGTAAGTCACCGAATTTCTGCGCGTTCACTCTGTACCGCTGCAGCTTTTATTTAAATAAACGTCTTAAGCAGTTTGCTCCAGTGTTTACCGAGTCCTTCCGTCCTAATACCGCGTTCTGTAGCCGAGTTGGCTGCTCGAAAGTGGAAGTAATATAAAAATCGCCATCCGCGACATCACAATTGGTGCTAAGTGTGGGGTAGTCAACTCAAAGTGCTGGGAACATAGGACTGATCGACGACACGAAAAATCTGTAAGAGACGAAGAGATCCAACGCTGGATACACCAAACGAATCGGTGAGTAACAATTCATTTACTCATTACCGCGAACCAATAATTTTCGCGTCCGATTCGGAAACTGACTCCGTGGTCACCAACGAAATGTCGATAACAAACGTCGGTGACACGCTTAAAAACGCGATGAACAAAGTGTTGGATCGATCAAAAGGTCCAGGCGACGAACAAATGTCGCGAACCGGGAGCGTAACGACCGTAGCATCGTTTGAAGAGATAACACCGAAAGAAGCGATAGAGCTAGTCAGGGAATTTGACGGGAAAGGTATCGGTGTAGAAACGTTCATCGCATCAATTGAAGATGTAAGGTCACAGGTAGCCAGACCAGATTATCTGCGGAAATTAATAATCGCCAAAAGAATAATAGGCGAAGCGGCTCGGGAAATACAGGAATACGAAACGGACACGTACGATAAACTGTACGAAGGACTCCGTATATTATTCGGAAATCTGCAACCTGTCAGCGTTTGGAGAGATAAGCGTGCGCGTATGTTTCAAGGCAAGAATGAAGCTGTCTCGAAATTTACGAACCGTTTCCTCGAGGTGCAAAACCAGGTGCTTGCAGTTCTCTCAAACTCTACGCCGGACGAGGCGAAGAGAAAATTCGTCATCGAATATGAAAGAGAACAGGGCCTGGAACAGTATTTGCTGGGTCTCCGCAAGGAACTTTCAACTGAGGTACGCGCCCAGAGGCCTGAAAACATCCGAGCAGCAATCGCATTCGCACAGGCCGCCGAAGCCTACGATTACACCAGGGAGATGATGACACGGAACTTAAACCTCACAGAACGGAACTCAAATACACACCGCCGACCTTCACATCCGTCCAGCAGGCCACCCGCGGCTTCAGCCTCGACCCAGCGTACGCAGGTATCGTGCAATTATTGCCACCGAATGGGGCACCTCGAACGTGAATGCCGTAAGAAAAATTACGACACTCAACGAAAAGCGAGCGCTCCTGCCCAGCCATCGGGTTTTCGCGAGGAACGGTTTTCACCTCGCCCTCCACCACGAGTCAACCACGTACCAACGGAAGAAATAAATGCAACGGGAGAAACGAATCATTGCCTCGAGTTAACGCCATTGGATCCACCAAACGCGTCGTCAAACTATCAATGCAGCACATCCGAGGACCAGGAAGATTTCTATTAGATACGGGATCGGCCATTAGTCTCATTAAGAGAGGAATATTGAAAGGGACATCTCTCGTAGATAAAAATGTCAACACGGAATTTCGAATGGGCAACGATCTGCACAGATCATTATTCGTTACCCAACAAGAATATGAGGGAAAGAAACACATTTTTCACGTAGTCCCAGATAACTTTCCTCTTGAAGAAGATGGACTCATTGGCATACCTTTTATGACGGAGTATCAGACATATATTGGTATTGGTCCACAAAATTTTCTGGAATTAAACGGCAAACGATTGGAATTTGAACCGCTTGAGCTAACGGTACCAGCAAGATCTATTTACTGGATCACGACACACACAAACATCGCCAACGGACCAGCTGTGACAACCGAGGACAACTCTAATTTTATTGTGCCTTGCATCTACGAGGCCAAAAACTATGAAGCCCGAGTGCCTGTAATAAACGACTCGGAAGAACCCATCAGGGTTACGGTAGACCTGCTTCGTGGGAGCCCATTAGAGGACCTTACCCTTTCACCTAAGGAGGAGCGCCAAGACGCACCGAAGGGCGCAGCAGGGATCTATCAAATTTCGAAACACAATTCGGCGGAAAGAATTCGTACCTTAAAGGAGAATGTACGACTGGAGCACGTGCCTCCAGAACTGGCGGAACAGGTATGGGACATCGTCTCGTCCTACCCCGATGTGTTTGCACTACCTGGCGACCCTCTGCCCGGTACAAAAGCGGTTAAACACCGCATTATCACAAGCGATGACGTTCCGATAAACGTCAAACAGTACAGATACCCTCCAGCACACAAAGAAGAAATCGACCGGCAAGTTAACGAGATGCTAAAAAAAAAAAAACTCATCGAAGCAAGCGATTCTCCGTATAATTCACCCCTCTGGGTCGTACCAAAAAAATCGGACGCATCCGGAAAAAAGAAGTGGCGGATAGTCATTGACTTTAGGAAATTAAATGAAAAAACCGCTCACGACGCGTACCCTCTGCCGTGCATCGATGAAATTCTGGACCAACTGGGAAGAGCAAAATACTTTTCAGCGTTCGATCTTGCGTCAGGCTTCCACCAGATTCCAATGGATGAGCGAGACAAACATAAGACAGCATTTTCGACACCTTCTGGACATTACCATTACAACAGGATGCCTTTTGGATTAAAAAATGCGCCACCGACGTTCCAACGCATGATGAACAATGCACTACGTGGACTCATCGGAAATGCCTGCTTCGTGTACCTCGACGACATAATTATTTACGGTAACACGCTGGAGGAACATAATAAAAAGCTGATTGACGTGTTGAATCGCTTACGTGAATCGGATCTCAAGTTACAACCCGACAAATGCGAATTTCTTCGCCCAGAATTAGAATTTTTGGGTCACGTTATATCTGAAGAAGGTGTCAAACCAAACCCGAAGAAAATCGAGGCAGTTAAGAATTTTCCGGCACCACGCGATCCTAAGCAAATAAAACAGTTCCTTGGATTAGCTGGATATTACCGCAAATTCATCAAGGACTTCAGCAAGATGGCAAAACCACTCACCGAACTTTTGAAAAAGGACAGTACCTGGTCATGGACGGAAAAACAGGAACAGTCCTTCAATTTATTACGCACAGCCCTCACGACAGCGCCAGTGTTGCAATATCCCGATTTTACACAGCCTTTTGTTTTGACCACTGATGCAAGCAACCACGCAGTGGGCGCTGTGCTATCACAGGGACCGATTGGAAAGGACCGTCCTGTCGCTTACGCCTCTCGTACCCTTAACAAAGCCGAGCAACGGTACTCGACTACCGAGCGAGAAATGCTCGCAATAACATGGGCTACAAAACACTTTAGGCAATATCTGTACGGGAAGAGCTTCAAAATTGTCACCGACCACAAGCCGCTAATTTGGATTTTGAAGGCCACCGATCCCCCGACCAATAGCCGCCTAATGAGGCTAAGGATGAAAGTAGAAGAGTATGAGTATGAGTGCTTGTACAAAAAGGGCACATTGAATACCAATGCCGATGCTCTCTCGAGGATTTATGCCGTGACCACCCGAGGTCAGCAGCGAGCGGCAGGCCCAGCAGAGATAATGAAACAGACCACCAAAGAACAGAAAAACAAAGACGATAAAAGAACAGAAGGTGAACCAGGCGAAGAGACACCAGTATATATGGAATTTGAACTCACCGACAAGATTCCGTATGTCTCCGAGATTAGTGAGCAAACCGCTCCAAAAAATGTGCCAACTTTGAAAATTGCAGACGCACCTACAGAAGATAAAGACGCGCTGCACATTGACTTCTCCGAGGAAGAAATAGTTTGGTTCAACCAACTCGTAGACACACTAATGGAAATCACTGAACCAACAAAGATCTTTCTGGGATGCAAACACCTGACCATTCACCCAACAACAAAAGCACGAATAAAACAGATGATAAATTTCATTTGGTCGAAGAAAGTGACACGACCCGTACTGTACCTTTATGATTCGGAACTTCACGAAGCAGGTACAGAAGAAGAAAAAAACGAAATCATCAGGCACCATCACGGCACGAAGGCCACTGGACATTTTGGAGTAGCTAAGACCCTCGATCGCATAAAGGCGGTCGCTACCTGGCCAAATATGCAACGGGACATCGAGGATTATATTCGGAAGTGTGACACGTGTCAAAGGGTTAAGCTGGTTAGAATACGACCACAAGCAGAAGCCGTGATTACAGACACACCAGAAAGACCCAATGATAAAATAGCTCTGGACCTTGTGGGACCTTTACCTGAGTCAAGCGACGGATATAAGTACATCTTGTCAGTCCAGGATCAATTGACCAAGTACGTCACTCTCATTCCTCTCAAAACAATGGATGCTCAAGCCACCGTGAACGCCCTCGTCAAACACTTTATTTACATTCATGGTGCACCAAAGATAATTCTCACTGATGGAGGTCGCAATTTCATCAGCCAAACTTTCAAGCATTTGGAGAAACTCTTTAAGGTTAACCACATGACGACTACGGCGTTCCATCCGCAAAGCAATGGAAGCCTTGAGAGAGCGCACGGGCCTATCAAGGAACAGATCAAAGCCCTTATTCGAGATGACCGCGAAGACTGGGATAAAAAGTTGAAGTTCGTATCGATGGCATATAACACCGCAAAACACGAGGGCACCAGTCTAACGCCATTCGAGATGCAGTTCGGACGCAATCCAAACATCCCGAATAATCTACCTATCCACCGTACAAATGTCACCATCGACCAATACTTCGAGGGACTTCGAGCTGACCACGACCGCTTCTTGAAGAAAGGGCGTGAACATCTTCTCCGAACAAAGGAACGATATAAAGCAACCCAAGATGCTCACATCCTACGTTCCTCACCGGTCTTCTCAATAGGAGACGAAGTTCTCGTCGACCAACAACGAGATACATCTCCTCTCGCCGAGCGCTGGGAAGGTCCAGCGATAATCCTCAGTCGAACATCCGACGTCGACTACGAAATACTGCTTAGAAATAGGAAGAAACTTATTCATGTAAACAAACTTAAGCCTTATTTTCGAAATTAATCGTTTCTATGTTTAGATCACCATGCTGGTGCTACTCTTCCTCCTACTTTCTCTATCAAGATGCTTAGCCGAGGATCAAGTCAAGATTGAACCGGTGCCTGGACCAATCTACCTGGAACACCTGGGAGATGTGGTGATGTACCACAAGACCTGGACCGTGGTAAACTACGTTGACCTCACCGAGATAAATCTTCACCGGGATTATTTGTTCCACATCGCCAACATACTATCACTAGCTTGTAACGACACACGAAAAAGTGATCCTTGCTTAGAATCAATAACGATAGAAACTGTACGACAGAGAATGCACAGAATTGAAGACCGTAGAGTTCGTTTAATGAACATCATTAATTATTCTCCTCGATCTAAAAGAGGCGTGTTCAATTTCATCGGAGACATTAGTAAAATTTTATTTGGAACATTAGGAAACTCGGACGCAGAATATTACAATAACGAAATAGATAAAGTCCATTCGGATAATACACGATTAAGCACGCTCATCAGCAATCAGACTGCAATAGTAAAAGCAATGGTCTCCACTTTCTCTAAAGCAATTCAAAATTTGACAAGAGACGCCGATAAACTTTACGAAGCAATGTACAAGGTCGGTTACCAGGCAACAAATAATACACGCAATATTATTATTAGTTCTCAAGTCGCCCTTCTAGAGACTCTTATTGACGAGTACAGCGAAAATCTTAACAACGTTCTCAACGCCGTTAATGATGGCAAACAAGGGATGGTTCACCCCCAAATTCTCAGTCCTGCAGATCTAATTAAAGCTCTCCTTGCTATACGGGAAAAAACTATTTCCAGCGATACGCCTCCCATACCCCTAACGGAGTCTGCGTTCACCGCCATAGTCGAAATAAGTGATATCAGCGTTATGATACATAGTAATCGTTTTGCCTACGTCATCAAGATTCCGGTAGTAGAAAATGCCGTACTGCATGCGTACAGACTCATACCAATACTTCAACGAAAATCATCGGGCCCTACATTCTACTATCTGAATCCGCCGGACACAACCGTTATAATAAATGATGTAAAAACGTTGTTCACCCCCAGTTCCGAATCTGATCTTTCCCAATGTAAGAAACTGAGCTCCAAATTTCTGTGTAAGCGCCAAAACCCTGATTACACTATAAATAATCCGTCTAGCTGCGAAGCTGTTATATTACAAAGACCAAGCGATATATCCGATTCAGAATGTCAAGTATTGTTCATCAATTTAGTTAAATCTATGTGGATCCAGCTGAAGAACGGTAACTCCTGGATCGTGACCTCTCCTGCACCCGAAACCCTTCACATAATTTGCGATGACCACAATAGCCACCAGACCACACTACACGGGACAAACAAAGTAACAATCGCCGGAGATTGCATCGGACAAACGGACAACATCGTCATTAGACCTCGACATGAAGTCACGATGACACGGACAACTGACTTGCTCATTAACAAGACGCTAAGGACCCCCAGACTTGATGAAATCCTCGGCAATCACTCAGTGGCTCTAGAGGATTTGCATCTTACGACTCTAGGAAGACCCACACATGTCGACGTAACACAACTGAAATCCTTAGGACAGACAATAACTGAGATATCAGACGAAGCTCAGAAAATTGGACTCCACAGACGAAACAGGACTCTATTTCAGACCGCTTACGACAGTATACAATACCTCGGTTACGCTTGTATCACCATTGTACTTCTGTCAATCGCTATGAAGTGTGGTTTATTCGCTTGCTTATTGAATGTGCTCAAAAAATTGTTACAATGTACCTGTTCACCATGCGTAAATGTTTATAATAATTGTTTCCATAGTAATAACACTGACCACGCTATTTACCATGTACAGTACCCCCTAGAAGAATGTGTAAACCTAGCTGACGCTCGCCGTTCCAATGCCACTCAAATTGTACGACATTCCCACCGGCGCCATCATAGCCACCCGAAGGCTTAAGAAAATTCATCTTCCCCTTTATGAATTTTCTAAAATATGGGGGGAGGTGTAATAACCATCGTCTCTACCATCCTCACTTTTCCCTGTATCTTTTCCTTTCTCACGCGATTACCGCAGCACTGCATTTACCTTCGATATCTCTCCACCCGCCGCCGTTGCTTATCGCACCGCCGGCCATCTCGTCATTTCTTCAAAGACTCTGAACGCCTATTCCCTATCTCCCCCTAAAATACACAATCCTGAACCTCGACCATTGCATTCCTTTTATCACGACAGACCAACGTCCAGGAGTCCGAAACATCTGCCTTTTCAGTATTTTTCCGATCCCCGAATTCCTTCCCCACTACCTGGACTTTGCCACGAGATAGATCTATAAGAACGAACCTCCACCTAGCTTAGATAGTCAGTAAGTCACCGAATTTCTGCGCGTTCACTCTGTACCGCTGCAGCTTTTATTTAAATAAACGTCTTAAGCAGTTTGCTCCAGTGTTTACCGAGTCCTTCCGTCCTAATACCGCGTTCTGTAGCCGAGTTGGCTGCTCGAAAGTGGAAGTAATATAAAAATCGCCATCCGCGACATCACATTAGCAATATTGATGCAATATTTGCCACCTGTACAAAACATGTCACAATTATTGCGCCAATTGCTACTTTTTGTGGCGCTTGTCTATCTGGGTTGCTTTAAAGAAAAATGTGAACCTCTCTGAAGATATAGACAAATCATGGCCCCCCGTACCAATACAGTTCTATTTTATAAAATGACAGAATGGTACTGATATGCACATATGTAATGAAGTAAATATTTCAGTGAATATTTCATAAGAATCCGTATTGCGTGTTGTAATGTATTGTAAGCGGGATCGAACGGTAAGTGCGAGCGTTCCTTACACTTGCATACATCAGACGTCCGAACCGATTTGTAGCCATCTTCGTTGTCGCGTGATTTGTCACCAAAGTTTGCTATTCACTATAAAGAAGGTAGTTCCGTGACGCTACGCTTATCATTTATATTGCTGAACTTATCAATCATGAATAGCTGTTGGTTAACATTTTATTTATAATGAATACCAATAATATCTCTAATCAAAGTTAAAGTTTGTTAGGTTCACGAATGCAGCAAAACACATCATTTTCTAGTATTATATCGAAATGAGTATTATTGAATAAACCGCGCATTATGATGACAATTATTGTATATACGCCGTGCCAGAAAATCTCCGCTTTTGAGTAAACATGAATTTGTCAGAATCTTCGTGTCGGCCTCGCGGTTAGATTGTTAACGGAGGATTTGCATCTTTTTATTTAGATTCCGACGTTTCGACGTTTCGTCAACATGGTTTGTTGATAACAATTGACTCTAAAAAGGACACGTCATATGATTCACGTATTCCAGTTATCACGCTTCAGAAAAAAAGGTTTTTCTATGTGCGCGGGTTCTTAAATACGCGGTCCATCATGAGAATTCCCATGTAACATTTAGACAATAAAAAAAGAGGTAAAGAGAAAAAATGCCAATACCGATGTCTTAATAAAGATTTAGTCAAGACCTTGCACCCCCAGATTAATACAGTTATATTATATAAAATTATACAGAATTGCTAGTGATGTGTACATACGTAGTGTAGCGAATATTGCCGTGAATATTTCATTATAAGTATTATTGTGTATGAACTAATTTGTAGCAAACTTCGGTATCACCTAATTTGTCATCAAAGTTTGCTATTCATTATAAAGAAGGGTGTTCCGTGACGCTACGCTCATCATTTATATTGCAAAGCTTCACAATTACGAATAGCTGCGAGTAAATGTTTTATTTATAATGAATTTTAATAATGTAATCAACGCTGAAAATTGTTATACTTCAACAGCAGAAAAAAAATAATTTTCTACTACAATACCGGAATTACTATTATTGAATAAAGTACTCATTAAGATGTTAATTGCTATATATACACACAATGAGAAAATTACCACACCAAAGTAAACATGGATTTGTCGGGATCTTCGTTTCGGCCTCGTGGTCAGATAATTAACTAAATGATTTTCTCATTTTTGCGAGATTTTAAAGTTTCGACGCTTTGTAAACATGAATTGTTAATAACCTCTTACTCTTCAAGAAGACGTACTACGATTGACGTATTCGAATTATCACGCTTCTGTAAAACAGATTTTCCATGTACGGGTTCATAAATAGAATTCAGATACAAAATTAAGACAATTGAATGAATGCATAAAGAAAAAAAAGCTGCTCCAAATCAAGAAAGCGTAGGAAAGTCTCGGGCTATAAATGCTAGTACCGATGGCTTTATAATGATGTAGGGAAATCACTGCCCAACCTGACACATTCCATTCTGTTTTATAAGATTATATAAAATGCCAGTAATAAGCACATATGTTAATTAGAGATCACTATAAATATTTCATTACAATCGGTATTACGTGTGAACCGATTGGTAGCGATCTCCGGTGTCACCTGATTTGTCACTATAGTTTGCGATTCTTTATAAAAAAATGACAGCTATGTGACGCTGTGCTTATACGGCATGTAACCTAACTTTACAGTTAGGTATAGTTTCAAATGAATTTGTTATTTACAATGAATTCCAACGATGTCTTCAGCAACGAGCTTAGGATACTGGATGAACACAGAGCTGCTGTAAGTGAAAAGAACTGCATAGGAATACCAATACTGATGCTTTTATGAAGATATTGCCGAATCATCGTCAGTTCGGTCCTATAAAATTATATGGAATGCTGTTTTGATTAAATTGTATGCAACGCAAAACCATTACATTGAACATTTTCTCAGAAAAAACATGGCAGTACACTGGTTTGTAATCCGATTGGATGTTACGTGATATGTCATCAAAGTTTGCCATTCAAAAAAAAATCAGACAGTTGCGTGACTGCACGCTTGTTTATGACTTATATAATTATCATGTTTTAATTGTATATATTAAGATTAACACTTTATATACGTTAGTGGGTGCGAGGGATCTATATAAATTTACTATTAACTTTTTCCGTTACAATGTATTTTTGCAATAACACACAATATCCATACATACAGTATAAAATCTGATTACCTCAATAGCAACATCATAGAAACAGTCGCGTAGATCAGTGTTTTTTTTTCAAAAATCTTATAAAACAAAATCTTGTTATCTTAACAGTCTCAATGACCAGTTTTCGTAGAAAATGGAAAGAACAATTCCACTCAATGTATACATAACTGTAATACGTTCACAATATCTTATATATATATCACTCTCTGAGAGGTTCTTCATCTTTTTGCATTGACTTAATTCTTTGGACTTTGTTACTTGTACTTTCAATAAAGTACGAACACATGGCATGACTAATAATATCATGAATGAGAAATAATTGCTACGCTGCAAGTTGTCGTGTTAATATAATCTTAAATGACATTAGTCTCATAGGTGCTCTGTTAATCTCATAGAAAAATACTGTTCCGGCCTCTTGAGCTTATCATCTTCTATCTATACTTTGATACAATCAAGTATCGTACCTATATGGTATCATCACATATCGTTTGACTTATTCTTGTAACTAATCACTAGATATCACGGGAATGAAATAGTAAAAACGAATCTCTCTTCTACTTTATCTGCTGCCTTCTTGCTGTTATTTTCTTACTTACCCACGTTCGGATTTGTGCCTCAGTATGTGTGACATACTTTTTATTTTTTTAAATATGGGCACGCAATTCTACGACACTTGGGAGTTTCATTTTATTTATATGTGATTTAAATGCGCTCATAGCCAACTCTTTCTCTTTATCAGTCCAGCGAACGTTCCGATTTTTTCCGGATTTTGCCCCTGAAACTATAGAAGAAGTGAATAAATTCACTATAGTAGCAGACGTTGATTATTAGTGTGAAATTGTAGATACCTGTTCGACGTTTTTTGAGCAAAGGTTCGTCATCGTCTCCGCTACCGTCCACAGTATCGCTATCTTCAGAATCGTCAACGTTATTATTTGCTTCGCTGTCATTTCTTGCGGAAAGTTTCCGTTTACGAGTCCGATCATCCAGATTATTCAATATCTTCGTTTTTTTACGATCGCTAGTCTGCTCCTCAGTCATTTCTTTTTCCCCATCATGAAATTTAGCTCTTTTGCGAGGGCATTTAGTCATCTCCTGTTGAGGCTGTACCTCTTTCTTTCTTTTTGAGTTCTTAGAACCCTTCCACGATTTTTCCGTTTCGCTCATACCATACTCACTATCGGATGCTTCGCTCTTGCTTAAGCTTCCTCGAGTTCGTTTTTTTCGGGAGTCGTTCGGAAGCCTATTAGACTGCTGCTCCCCAGATTTTCCCGTCTCCATATTTTTAGCGTCCATTGTCATGCTGTCATCCACGTCAGAATCTGATTCTCGGTTCAAGCCTACCGCACTTTCCAACATCCTTGAGATACCGCACACATCTCGTTGAGCTACTGGGTGTCTATAATGATCACGGTGAATTTTCTCTGCATGCCCCATGAACGTTGTTATATCGCAAACTTGATTCTTATCGATGTTTAGTTCGGCACAGCGTGTGGCCATATGTTTTCGTAGAGCGGTACCTCTGAGCCGTTCCGGATGCTGGGCTCCACATTCCACAGCGAACAATCTCATCAAATTACAGGCTCTGAGGTGCTTGTACTGACCCTTGTCGAACCCGGGTATTCCAAAAACGTAAGGATTGTGGAGGTTCACTTTAGCGTTCGGTCTGCACTTTAAAATGAGTTGAACTCCTTTCAGCGTGTCGGAACAAAGTAAAACCGGTACATTCTTACCAAGCTTCCCAATTATTACGAATCGCACGTACTTTCTTGCCAGATCCTGATCGCTTCTTGAAAAAGCAGCGAACCTTTTCCCATCTGTGATCCCATCGATTTTCTCGAAATTTTTATAGTCTTCGATTTTAACCCTTTCGATTTCACCTGCACGTCGGCGATTGAACAGTTGTATTGCAATTAGCGTTACTTGCAGCAGGTTCAAGTACGTTTCATAACTGTACTTTTCCGCAAGCGTTCTATAATATTCGTTAAACTTTTCGGTCAAATAAGTAAACAGTTTTTTGACGTCCTCATCCAAAGGAAGCGGCTTCTTTTTCTACCGATTCTTCGCTAACGTGAGTTCAACCGCAAGTTTATTAACTTTCGCGCAAAACTCCTGTTCATGAACCTTCAGGAAGAACTCTGCGCTTTTTCTGGCTTCATGGTCTTCATTCTTAATCCACTCAACAATCCAGAACATGCAAACTTTTTTGAATTAGTTTCCGAGTGATGAAGCCACGGATGGAGTCGCATACTCATTGTTTCCTTCGTCATATCCAGCTTCAATGTTAATTGCTTTTATGATCGTTTCGTAGTATTTCGGACGATATATTGCCGCGAAACAGTCGATTTCTGGTTCTAGACTTTTTGCAGTACGCAGTAGACGACCAAGATGTCTCAATCGAGCGCGGATCATATCATGCTGCTGTTACTGCGTGTATTTCATTGCTAATTTATTTGCAAAGAGGATTAGCAGCTTATCGTAACGTATAAGCCTGACTATTGAGTCTTCTTTCAGCACCGGAAAAATTACATTCCTGACTTGCGTATTTGCAACTTCATGCAACCTTCCTGCGACTTTTCGCGAAAGCACGGTATAAGTTCGATGTTGCCTGCTGCTCTCCCCAATACAGCGTTGTCGATGACGTCGAATAGATCCTTTAGAAAAATATTCTTTACAATGATGGCAAGGCTGATAGTCACTAGCGTTCCGTTTCATCCGCGCGCTTGTTTGTCTAGTCACCACGAGATCTCCTTTATTATAAGCAGGATTCGTGTTACTGATGTAGTTACTATTGAGTCTCAGTGTCTCGATGATTTTTCTTCGTTCGGCACAGCCTGAAAAATGTCATAAGGACATGAGCCTTGGTTGCAATTGACAATGTTCAACTTCACTTAAATTTAGGATATTTGTACATCGTCATATTACTGGGATGTGTTCACGAATGTGTTCGATCGCTGCGAATAAATTGAAACGACCTTCATATGTACCTTTTTTGAGTACGGCAAATTTTTTCACTTCATCTTCATTACGATGAACATATTCTAGATGACGACTAATTACAAGTTGCATAGTCTTGCAATAAAAACAGAAATTCGTTTTCTTCGCCGTACGAGACGGAACAACAATCATGTCATCGTCATCTACGGCTCCGCGTGCAATCGTAGGGTCTGTACTGTTCAGAGATCGACGAACCAGTGCAGTCTTAGTCGGATCATTTGGATCCAGAACTTCTTCATCAGATTCTTCGTATTCAGATGTCTCAGATGGAACGTAATCTGTAGAAATTATACAAGAACCTCATTATAATTCATTTTATGTACATAATCATACGCTTCAAAAACAGATCCAATAGGTTATTGAAATATATGTCTACTTGCGTATTTTAGAAAACTAATTACTAGTAGCCAACATCATAAAGCATCCCGAAGAATCTCCGTGAACAGTTATACATACCATGATCAAATGCAGTACTACTGTCTAGCTGTGGCAGCGAAATATCGACTTGGACTCCGTGTCACTAATATCTTTCAACTGTTTGGCACATACAAGTGTGCTTTCATGTGTGTCATTCAGTTGGCTTGATGATTTTTCTGGTTTCCGCATAACTTCCATGGACATATCTTCAGCAACAGCATCTACAATACCTGGATCTACCGAAGTATCCTCCAAGGCTTCCATCATTTCGTCTAATTCCGTTATAATCGACCAATTATCATAGTCATCGTGAGACTCTGAAAATCATTTAATAACGAGTTAGCATTTGTGCATTTGTTGATGACAGATATCTTTTAATCTTTTAATAATGTAAAATACCGATAAAAGAGGATCACTCTGGAGGTAACTATTGTCTCAGAGATATTTAATAATTGAAATTAAGCAAATTAAGTATTACTTCGCGCGTATATTACGAACTTATCTGCTCACAAATATCAGTGGCCTCTATGAAAAGAAAAATATAATAAAATGCAGCCATAGCTGTTTGCACTTGCACTGCTCCGCTGTTTCCGTTACGTTAATGAAATCGAAGAATTTAAGATCATATATTCCATATGAGATAGTAGTATATGATAGCAAGGGGGTATTGATGTACCGTCGTCTTCCGAGGATTCCACACTTTCCAATCTGCAACGCTTCATTCCTGTGTCAAGGGGACTTGAAACGGAAAGTGGTTTTCCTGCAAACTCTATAACCTCTTCAGCTCCTGCAATATGAATGAAAAAAATGCGAATCTTTTGTATCTTAGGAAATACCATGTTACAGGGAACTGATGTACGATATAAGAAATAATGTGCAAAGTAAAATGTACTACTTCAATGGATAAAACGAGTGCGGTAAAATTAGTACGATTTATATTAAAGTAACAACGATCGCCCAAAAAGCATGCACTATATTTCGCATGCACAGAAAAAGATTACCGTTTACTTTTGTGAAAAAAACTATTTTTAATAGTTTTTTTAATTGTAAAAACATGCATTACATAATTAGTGTTAATTTCTGTACAGTTAATGTGGGTGTAGAGTCATTCTTGAATATCAATACTATCTCAACCATACCAGCGAATTCAGTGAATATCAACGGGACATTGATAACTTGTTGCAAATCCTCTTCGCTACCTAAAATATTGACAAAACGGATTGTCTTGAAAAACAGCATATCAGAAATGAATTGAATGTAGAGGGAAAAGAAAGAATAAATAACTAAATATCGCAGATGGTATAGTTCGCAATAAAATCGGCTATATCGCTCAATTGAAATTGAAATTATTCGTTATTGCTGAAATTATTCATCTTCCCTTTTTAATACAATCAGCATCAAAATTCGAACGTCATCCAATGCGTAATTCTAATTCAACCTATGACGAGTACAAAAGAACCAGAAAGTCATAAGAGAAGACCTTAAAGTGCTTTCAAGCGTAACCAAGCGATAAGATTGATATCAAATTAGAAATATTAAATTTATAATCGATACAGTAATAAAATAAATGTATCAGGAAAAACAGCTGCAAGCTTTCTACACACTTAACAATCCAATCAAGTTCCGAAAAATTTTTCAATAGTCTTATCTGCAAATAGAGTTGTTTATTCAGGTAACAATTTTATGGTAGATGTTACTTTTTCGATATTTTTTGTTATCAAAGTCTATTATTCGATTATAATAAAAAAAAGGTTTTCATTGTTTGGTCAATTTAGGTAATTTGTCAAACACTGTCAATCACATATATTGGGCAGACTCATTCTACTCATGCATAATTTTATCTACAACGGTGGTAAACCATTCCGTCAATTTACTGCATTAATGAAATTAATATGAAATAAGCCGTAAAGCGTATTATATTTTTGTAATGATAAGATCTTCAATGGAGCAATACATGAAAGTGTTTCAACGCACAAGATGTAGAAAATCGCTTTATCAATGTTATTCGTTTACACATACCCGTAGGACTGTTTGATACTAGCAATTCTGCAGGATTAGACGGCGCTGCATCTTTTGGTTTCTCCGGGTCATCAGACGCATTCACACCAATAGTAATTGCCTCGGTGACAGGTTTTGATTGAAACATGGTTCTTTTACGCAGATCAAGTGAATCAGGCGACTTTAAACTATCTTCTCGAATTTCTCCTTAACATAGCGCAGACGAAATTTATGAAAATTATCAATTATATATACTGTATTGTTCTAATTTGGAATAATGTCAATAGATCACACACGGTACTGTTTTGACAGAAAGAATTTAAATAATGCTACATTAATGGTGCTGAATTAATCATACGTACTGATAGCATTGTCTTCAATACCCAGTTCGCTATTCGCATCAATGCCAGCATCGATCTCTCTAGCAATAGGATTTGACGGAACCAAGTCGCTTTCATCTGTCTCTCCTTAACATTGCGCAATCAAAATTTATAATAAATTATTAATAGCATATACTACATTCTTCTAACGTACAGTAACTTCGATTGTACGGACACGGAAGCGCTTCCAGGCAAAGGAATAAAAAAAATCATACTTTAATGTTGCTCCAGCATACGCACCCATAGCACCTGTAGCAGCATTCGATAGCGGTGCCTGATCTGAGCCTGTGGGACTGGCTAGCACTGCATCATCTATTCTTCATAGTTCGCCACCCGCATCAAAGTCAGTACCAATTTCTTCGGCGATATCTTTTAATCTTTCTATAATCCAAAATACCGATAAACGAGGATCATTATGAGGTAACTATAGTCTCAAAGATATTTAATAATTGAAACGAAGCAAATTAAGTATTACTCCGCGTATATATTACGAAATTATCTGCTCACAAATATCAGTGACTTCTATGAAAATAAAAATACAATGAAATGCAGCTATAGCCGTTTGCACTTGCACTGCCCCGTTGTTTACGTTACTATAATGAGATCGAAGAATTTAATATGAGATAGTAGTATAACATAGCGAAGGGATAGTGCGGTACCGTCGCCTTCGGAGGAGTCCACACTTTCAAATCTGCGACGCTTTATTCCTGTGTCAAGGGGACTTGAAACGGAAAGTGGTTTTCCTGCAAACACTATAACCTCTTCAGCTCCTGCAATATGAATGGAAAAAGTGCTAATCTTCTGTATCTCAGGAAATAACAAGTTGCAGGAAGTTTCCTGCAACTATATAATATATAATCTTATATAACTGTAAAATTATATAAATGTACTATATAAGAAATAATATGCAAAGTAAAATGTACTACTTCAATGCATAATACAAGGACGATCAGAAAATAAGTAAAATGGTACGGGGCGGTATAATTAGTACGATTTATATAACTCAGTAGAAACGATCACCCAAAAAGCATGCACAAAAAATATTAATGGTTACTTTTGTGAAAGAAAACAATTTTTAACATTTTTTGAAATTATAAAAACATGAATTATATAATTTGCGTTAATTTCTGAACAGTTAATGTGGGTGTAGCGTTATTCTTGAATACCAATACTATCTCAACCATACCAATGAATATAAGCGGGTGATTGAGAGCGTGTTGCAACTCCTGGTCGCTACCTTAAATATTGAAAAAACGGACTGACTTGAAAAACAACATATCACAAATAAATTAAATATAGAGGGAAAAGAAAGAATAAATAAGTAGTAGTAGTAAAAGCGCATTTATTGACAATATCGCTTAGATTATACAATTCCTGATACATCTGTAGTAATTACAACGTTCACATAGATATTGATATTGATATTGTCAATGGGCCATCGACCGGAGTCCTTCAGCCCAAGGTTTTCACATATTCGAGGAGATTTGTATATAGAACTAGTCCTTAATTTATTAAAATGATAGCTGTAATTATTGTTTGACTATTGTCGTGTCTGGATTATGTACATGTACAAGTATATTATTTATACTTGTGTTTGTATGTTATCTGGGCCTTCTATATTGGCCATTTGTTGAAGCTGTTGGAAGATAGTGTGAGCTGGGGATTTGTATTTGCGTGTAATCTGTTGTTGCGGCTGCGTGCATAGTAGCTCCAGGTTATTTAGTTGGTTGACAGCGAATCGTTTGGTGAGTTGTTTACATCTATCTACTATGGGTTCGATGCCTGTTGTCTCATATAGAAGGGTGTTGCGTGGGTTATAGATAGGGTTAGCGGGATGACGAATACGTGTTAGTCGCCGGATTGCACACGTTTCCGAAGTTCTTATTTTTTTTAAAGCATTGTCTTTGCAGTTGAGAAAAATTGGGTGGCCATATTCAATTATTGGTCGGAATATGCTCTTATATATTTTAGTTAACTGTTTTATCCGGAGGTTACGGTTTCTAAATGTGATACTTCTGAAGTGTGAAGCTCTAATTGATATCTTAGCTTTACATTGTTGGAGATGGAAGTTGAAGTTCAATTTATGATCTAGGTTTATACCTAGATATTTGGCGTGTTGGCGAGCAGGGATTTCCACATTAAACATATTGATTTTGGGAGATTGCGGATTGATTTTATGGTTGAAGATTAGCAGCTGCGATTTTTCTGGGTTTGGTTTGAGTCTCCAGTTATTGAACCAGGTTATAATGTTATCTACTGAGTGTTGAAGTGCTTCTATGCTATTGTTTACATTGTTTTTATGCGTTATTAATACTGTGTCGTCGGCAAATTGTAAAATATATTGCGTTGGGTCCACCCACTCCTTATAGACTATGTTGTAGTTATACATATCGC
The DNA here is from genome assembly GCA_964017025.1 of Stenichneumon culpator. Lineage (NCBI taxonomy): Eukaryota > Metazoa > Arthropoda > Insecta > Hymenoptera > Ichneumonidae > Stenichneumon > Stenichneumon culpator. Next base: position 2,819,050 of record OZ024776.1, read on the forward strand.
TGCAGTAAATATTGTAGAGTAATGGCGAGAGCGGCGAGCCCTGCGGAACTCCCTGCTCTGGTACGAACGCAGTAGATGTTGCTGAATCTATTCGAACTCTTAGTGAGCGTGTTTCCAGGAAGTATTTTACCAATAAAATTAAGTACATTGGGCACTGGAGTGACTCTAGCTTGTATAACAGGCCTTTGTGCCATACACTATCGAAGGCTTTCGCTATGTCTAGAAAAAGTGCGGTAGTTTTTTTGTTTGATATTTTATGGGCTTCTACATTCGAGGTTACAATCGTGAGTGCGTTTAGCGTAGTGATGCCATTCTTGAAACCGAACTGATATTCAGGGATATGATTACCTATTACTTTTTCTAACCTGGATTTAACTGTTCTCTCGAACAGCTTGCCGATAGTGGGTAAGAGTGTAATTGGTCTGTAATTACTTATTAAACTATGGTCTTGGTTTGGTTTAGGAATTGTTATAATTATACCGGTTTTCCAGAGTCGTGGAAAGTCCGTGTTAGTCAGACAAAAGTTGAACGCCTTAATGATGAACTGGTGAACACTCTGGTCGAGTTTTTTGATGATTGAAATTGGAACATTGTCGATGCCCGGAGACGTGTTCTTACAGTTTTGTAGTATTTGTGTGAATTCACTATTTGTTATTAAGTTTATTGGTTCATCTTGGGGGTGTGGGCGATTGAAGAAGTCTTCGTACCAGTTGGTTACCTCCCTGAAGTTTTCGTCATCAAAGTTGGGGTCAGCGGCTGGACTGTACGATTTTTCAAAGTATTCGGCAAAGGCTCTGGCTTTCTCGAGGCTAGTGGTGAGCGTATGGCCGTTACACGTGACATTGGCCGTTGAGTTGCGAGCTTGGTTACATCTGGTGAGCTTTTTGACTATTTGCCAGTAATTTCTCCACTTTGCTTTCCGGATTTCGTCGCAAGCTTGGAGCCAGGAGTGCGTCTTGAATTGCAGGATCATATTTTGAATATTTTTATTAAACACGTTGATTTTAGCTTTAAATTCGTTACTTTGGTTCCTCCGGTATTCTCTGTACAACTGTCTTTTAATTTTTATTTGCCTGATTATGAATGGTGGAAGTTTGTGCAGAAAAAATTGTCTGGTGAATTTTGGGGTATTTGCAGCTATTGGCTCGGCGAGTTTATTATTGAATTCTTCGATGCGTTCTTCGTTTATGGGAGTGTTTAGGTGCGTATTTAAATGCTGTTTGATATCTTGGTTTATCTGTTCGATGTCTGCTTGGATGAAATTGAGTTTTTCCACTGGAGGTAACAGGGTTAACGGCTTCAGCGTATCAAATGTTAGAATTATCGAGAGGTGGTCCGATCCGATTTCAGGGATGACCTCAATGCTTGTGATATTGTTTCTAATGTTTTGCGTACAGAAAATAAGATCCGGCGTGGTATCTCTATTGTTTGGCATTATGAAGGTTGGTGGTGTATTCATTTTAATGAAATTTGAGGTCTGTAGAAAGTCTGTGACTTGTGTATGTTTTCTTCTGTTCGGGTTGAAGTCTCCCAGAAGGATCACATATTTAAATAGTTTACATTTTATAAATACGGAATTTTCGATTGGGCTATTGTTGTGTGAGTATATTAGTATTATATGAAGTATTTCTTTCAAGAATGTCGTTAATTCTTGGAGGATTTTCTTTTCTTACACCGGTAGCAGGACTGAATTGAAACAACGAACCTCCTCTTGTGTTGGTATTAATAATATTGCCGCAGTGGTACACGACCGTCCAGTCTCTGTAGTTGATATTTGCGGATAGATTACTTTTAGTTTCAACGAATGCTGTGCAGTTGATTTGGTATTTCTCTATGACATGTTTGAGTAGGTGGCTCTTGTTTTGGTAGCAGTTAACGTTTGCGTACAGAAGTTTAAGAGCCATTATTACCTGTAGCGTAGCTCGCGCCCTTAATCGGTTGAGTAGGGGAAGGAGTCTCTGGATTGTCGAGATCAATCATCAGGATGTACATCCAATTACCCGTAAAGACCACTGTTGTTTCGATGTTGAATTCTACGATGAACCTTTTCTTGAGCTTCAGAATTAATTCTTCTCTGTTGATCGTTGTTGGTTTGTTGATTTTTCTTGCGTACGTGTTGATTATAAAGTCATGTGTTGTGATAGGTTGGTGAATGCGTGTGTTCATAGTCAGGATATTGTCTATTTCTGTGCTCCTTTTGTTTAGAGGTTTGATCTGTGTATTCGGGATACCTTCGATCGGCCTGTTGGGTCGTTTCGGGCATTTAATAGACCACGAGACGTGCTCTGTGGTGTTACACGCTGTGCACTTCATTGGAAGGTTTTTGGTACACTTTTCTGTACGGTGATCTCCATCGCATTTCTTGCAGAGTGCGTTGTTTGGGCATTTGTCTGTGATGTGCGTGAATTGGGCGCATTTGGTGCACTGTCGAGGTAGCGGCGGGGGGGGGGGGAGTACTCGGCGAGGCGCGGAAGTGTTTACTTAATAGAACGACTCCTTCGTTCATTAGTTTGTGAAAGGCATTGGCATTGCTTGTAATTACTCTTATCAGCGTCGTGGGTTTCGATGTGGCTCGTGATATTATCCGTTTACAATAGCGGTGCGTAATGTTATTGTTTGACAGTGCCCGACTGATTGATTCGTCATCGATCTTAAAGTCCACTTGGGTAATGACTGCCGCGAAGGTCTCGGGAGGTGAGGCGGGTGGCCTGTCGTTAGTGCGCCCCGCCGTTTCAGCGAAGCTTTCGATAGTTTTTTCGTTTTTCAGCTTATTCAGCAGGTAGTTTAGTCGCTCTTTTGCGGTGTTCGATTTGAGAAGGAATCCTTTGGCCGTTTGTAGGATTATATCCTTCGACATAGGGGAAACACGAGCCCAGTGATTGGCCATTTCGCGTCTTGATTTGATATTTGCTGCGTTGATGAAGAAGAACCAGTTATAATTTACCGGTTCCTTAGTTTTTTGGCGGGGATTTTTCCCATTGGCGTTGCTGACTTGCACTGTGCTCGGCGGGTGTTTCGGAATCGCACCGGGTGCGCGCATAATTTGAGAGTCCGATGAAGAAGAGGGTGGATCTTTTTTCCGTTTTTTCGGCCTACCTCTTGCCTTAGCGGGCATAAAACCTTACATTGTGGAATTGTCGGATTCCTCTCGCTCTGTCACATCCGTTTCCATAGTAAGCGTAGACGTTGCCATCGTTAACTACTCACTGTTCCCTCACTGTGCATAATCACTTGCGGACAGTTTATAAACACGTCTACTCGCTACCGAGGTTCGCTCAAGACTGGACTAAATAAGTAAATATCTAAATATAAAAACGGCTATACCGCTCAATTGAAATTCAAATTATTTGTCATTGCTGAAATAATTCATCTCGCCTTTTTTAATACATTCAGCATCAAATTTCGAACCTTATCTAATGCGTAATTCTAATTCAACCTATTATGAGTACTGAAGTACAAGAAAGTTATAAAAAGCATAAGAGAAGAATTAAAAATGATTTCAAGCGAAACGGTGCGATGAGATTTATATCAAATTAAAAATACTAAATTTATAATGGATACAGTTATAAAATAAATTTATTAGGAAAAACACCTGCAAGCTTTCTACACACTTGATAATCCAATCGATTTCCCCGAAATTTTTCAATAATCTTATCTGAAAATGGAGTTCTTTATTTAGGTCACAATTTTATAGAATGATAGATATTAGTTTTGCGATAATTTTTGTTATCAAAGTCTATAAGTCGATTATAATAAAAAAAGGTTTTTATTGTTTGGACAACTTAGGTATTTCGTCCAACATTGTCAATCACATATATTGGGCAGACTCAATCCACTCATGCATAATTTTAACTACGACGGTGGTAAACCTTTTCCGTCAATATATTGCATTAATAAAATTAATATGAAATACGCGGTGATGCGTATTATATTCTTCTAATAATAAGATCGTCAACGGAGTAATACATGAAAGCGTTTTAACGCACACGATGTTGAAAATCACTTTATGGATGTTGTTCATTCATACATACCCGTAGCACGGTTTGATACTAGTAATTCTGCAGGATTAGACGGCACTGATTCTTCTGGTTTCTCCGGGTCATCAGACGCATTCAGACTCATAGTAATTGCCTCGATGACGGGTTTTGATTGAAACATGGTTCTTTTACGCAGATCAAGTAAATCAAGCGACTTTAAACTATCTTCACGCATTTCTCCTTAAGGCCCCACAACACGGTGCAAATTTATTTAAAAAAAAATCTTTTTTCTGAATGATGCATGTGTTAAGAATGTTCTCACAAAATTTTTTGAAGAAATTTGTAAAATTGACGAAGATACAGCATTTTTTGTGAAACGGTTCGAAGCAAGCGACCGCGCCGAGCGGCAGGTGTGCGGCCGCCGACCGAGTCTGCTACCTACCGACCCTTTGTTGGCCTGCATGGTCCACAATTCTTGAAAGATATTTCCGTTAGGCCATTGTATTGGCCTCATAAATGTATTGGAGGTGTTAAATATCAAAATTGGCGAGAAGCTCTATCGATATTGTGAAACCATGGACGAGAAGCGTATATTCGACGCAGGCCTCGAAGCCAAAAAAAGCACGCGTGAGGGTCGTTTGCGTGGAAAAAATCAAAACACCAATCAATCTATGGATACTGACAAGCTATTCTATGGTTCAGGAATAGCAGACTAACGGTGAGAAACATTATAATAACAGACAAGAAAAAATTTAGCTTTTACGTACGAATTATTCGTTACCAAAACTTTGAACGCGTTTTTCTCGAAAATACTTTTTTCAACCTTGTCGACAACATATTTAAAAAACTATACATCCAATTTGCATGGGCCAAGTTTTAAATTGTTCGAAAAGCCAGTCTCTACGTCTCCACGTAGCGATTTTTTCATAAACGGTACCCTTCCATTTAAAAAAAATATAAACACTGCAAAAAATTTCGTGAAATTTGAAGTAAAAAATTTGCTCGTCTGCCATTTTTTTATTTTTTGTGATATCGGGTTTTCCCTACGTCATGATGTAAACCTAAGTGTCTAGTTCCTAAATAAATTTTCTTTTATTTTTCAGATGAACTGTATAGCTTTATCGATGTCAACCGCCGAGCAACAATTTAGTCGGAGTGCACTTTTTGACTGGACGTATACCGCAAACAACGCTGTGTATTAGGATAAATATTTTTTTATACACTCTTCTATATGTATATATTGACCACGAGAATTATTTAAAAATTTCGACACATAGTTTACTTGTAAAAAATTACTAAAAATGTACCCTCGCCCCGCGCTCGCACCGTGTTGTGGGGCCTTAACATAGCGCAGGCGAAATTTATGAAAATTATCAATTATACATACTGTATTGTTCTAATGTGTAATATTGTCAATAGAACGCGCACGGTACCGTTTCGACAGAAAATATTTAAATAATGCTACATTAATTTCACCGAATCAATCATACATACCTACAGCATTGTCTGATAGCGACGACCTTGCGGGACTAAACGGCACTGTGTCTTCAATTACATCCAGATCGCTATTCGCATCAATGCCAGCATCGACCTCTTTAGCAATAGGATTTGGAGGAACCAAGTCGCTTTCATCTGTCTCTCCTTAACATTCCACAGTCAAAATTTATGAAAAATTATCAATAGCATATACTATATTCTTCTAACGTACAGTAACTTCGATTGTATGGACACGGAAGTGCATCCAGGGAAAGGAATTAAAAAATGCTACATTAATGCTGCTCCATCATACGCACCCATAGCATCTATAGAAGCATTTGATAGCGGTGCGGAATCTGAGCCTGTGTGACTGGCCAGCACTGCATCATCTATTCTTCTTAGTTCGCCACCCGCAACAAAGTCAGTACCAATTTCTTTAGCGTCTATTTTTGATGAAGTATCCTCCAGGGCGTTCATCATTTCATCTAATTCCGTTACATCCGACCAATTATCGTCGTCATCATCAGCCTCTGAAAATCATATAATAACTAGTTAGCATTTGTGCATTAGTCTCAGAGATATTTAATAATTGAAACGAAGCAAATTAAGTATTACTTCGCTTATATATTACGAAATTATCTGCTAACAAAGGCGGAAAGGATTAAAATAATGTATGAATCAATGCTGCTGAATCCTACGTACCGATACGACTGACTGACAGCGGGGAGCCCGTCGGACTAGAAGGCACTGCATGCTCTATTCTCCTCAGTTTGCCACTCACTTCAATCTCAGTACCGATTTCTTCGGTGTCAGGTTTCGATGAAACGAAAGCACTTTTACCGTCTTTAAGCGAACCAGGTGACTTCAAATTGTCCTCGAACGTCTTTCCTTAACATTGCATAGACAATATTTATTTTAAAAAACATCGCTTGTATATGCTATGTTTTTGTAAAGTATAATGACTTTTATTGAACAGACACGGAAGCGTTTCGAGGCAAAGGATTAAAAAAATTCTATACTAATCCCATACTAATGCTATAATGCTATGCCGCTGAATTATACGTGTCTATAGCAATGACCAATAAGCACGTGCCTGTAGGAGTAGACAGCACTGCGTCTCCAATTGTTTCTATTTCGCCGAACGCATCGATGCCGATACTCAACGAGTGTTGAATCACAGCACTTTCACCACCTTCGACAGAATCAGTCAACGGCAAACTGTCCTGGAGCGTTTCTGCGAAAAGAAAATCGTGATATAATTTTTTTGACGGAGACAAAATCGTAAACCTGAAGGATTTCAACACTGATTAATTTTCAAGGTATTTGCAAGTTCACATGATCGCTATAAAATTACCTTTATCCAATTGCACGGATACAACTCTTGGAACATTTTTGTTCAACGTATCCGCTATTTCTTCGAGGACCGCTCTATTTTCTGAAACACATTAAAAATAAAATGAATTGTCATGACAAACTATATGAATCGTAAGTATAAATTCCAGTTTTTCATCGTTAAAGAGCAAGCCTTAAAAATAAACGTGTAAACAATTGAAAGACAGTCATAATGCAACCATCAACCGTAATGATTCCATGAAAAAAAACTAATGAGAAAAGCTGTTAAAAAATGCATAAAGAAAAGAAAAAAGAACACCTAGCAATACATTATTACGTTATTACTACATAAAGCTAAAAAAAATTAAGAAAGCAAGTAAAAATTATTGCAGGAATAAGCACTTTCTGCACCGTAAGCATCGATAATTAGTATGAAATGCGGTTTTCAAAATTAGTAGTCACCATAGTTCACAATATGTTGTAAAGATATTCTGCTAAGTTGTGCAGTACAATGACGTTACATGACACTTTATCTTAAATTTTAACGGTATTACCAGCCCCAATTTTTCATCTTTCGGTCCATTTAAGGTTTAGATTGCAACATCCGAACAAATTGTTTTTGTAAAATGTCATTTTCTTCATAAGAATATTCTGTTCGGTACAAGCATCTTATTGACCATTTCAAATTACTCCAGTGCAGATACAAAGATGAAAAAAATCTGGTTACGCATTTATTCCGCTGAATATGAAGAAAAATTGGTAAAACATGACAGTGTAAAGAAAAAAAAAAGGAAATCTAGTAAAAAAATTATTACATAAAGAAAAAAAAAGAATCAATCAGGTAAACAATTACAAAATGACTATAAAAAAATGATTGGGTAAAGAAAAAAAAGCAATCAGGTACAAAATGATTGCGTTTTTACGCAATTAATTTGTTACCACTTTTCTTCTTTTCTCCTTTCTTTTCGTAATCATTTTTTTACAATTCAACACGCATTTACATTTACATATTCAACACGCAGTCATATTTTACCATTTTTTTCTATGTAGTGGAAATACTGCGTATTCAATTTCTTGTTTTATCAAAATAGTATATTTGCAGTGTAGAAACTTGAAATGTTGAATTAGATACTTGAACCAAACAGAGTTACTTGCAAAGAAAATTAGACTTTGCAATAATAATTTGATGGAACATGGCAATCTGAACCTTTGAATAACTTGCAAATGGAAAATAAGAGCTTGTAATAAGAGTAGAAGGAAATAAAAATTGTTATGTGGCGTCATCATACTACACAGATTCGCAGAATATTTACTAGATATCATGTACTGCAGTAGTTATCAAAATACACGATATGGAGTAAAAAATTCTGCTAAGTCATGCAGTACGATAACGCAATATAACAGTTTATATTTTATTATATTTCTTCAACTTTTATTTTTCATTTTTCAGTCGTTTTAAGAATCAGAAGTTAACGTTCGATTATATTGTTTATGCAAAATCTCATTCTCTTTGTAAAAATACTCAGTTCCGTCTAAATATCTACCATTCTGATCTACCATTTCAAGTTTCAGCGGTGCAGACAAAAAGGTGAAAAAAATTTGATTACGCAGTTATTCCACTGAATATAAAGATAAATTGGTAAAACGTGACTGCATAAAGGAAAAAGAAGAAAATTTAGGATAAAAATATTATGTAAAGAAATAATAAAGAAAACGGGTGGAAAAATGATTGCGCTCATACGCAATCATTATTTTTAACCAGATTTCTTTATTTTTTCTTTACGTAATAATTTTTTACTAGATTTCCTTTTTGCCTTTACGCAGTCAAGTTTTACCAATTTTTCTTTATTTTCAGTGAAAAAACTGCGTAACCAATTTTTTTTTACCTATGTATCTGCACTGCAGAAACTTGAAATGGTAGATAAGAAACTTGGACCGAACTGAGTATTCGTAGAAAGAGAATAAGATTTTACAAATAATTTTGTCTACGCAGTGATACTTTACCAATTTTTGTTTATTGAGTGGAATTACTGCGTATCCAATTTTTATTTACCAAAATGAGAGTATTTGCAGCGTAGAAACTTGAAATGGTAAATTAGATACACCTATCAGAGGTTTGTTGCAAAGAAAATGAGATTTTAAAATGGAAAATAAGTATTTTTAATGCGATTAGAATAAAATATAAACTGTTATGTAGCGTTATCATACTGCACAACTTAGCAGAATCTTTTTACTGGATATCGCATACTATAGTAGTCACCAAAGTACACGATATGTAGTAAAAAAATCCTGCTAAGTCGTACAATATTATGTTACCACATAACACTTCATATTTTATATTCATCTAGAATAAACTCTTCTTATCTTAACTTACACTTTAATTATACTTGCAAAATCTGCTTTAATCGTGAATTAGAAGAAGATACAGAAAACAGAAAGTAAAATAAAAGTTATGGCATTCTAACGTTCGTATTTTATAACATAAAAAATACTTGTTGTTTCTTGCGATGATTTTCAATTGTTTATCACCTTTATATTTATCGCGTCTCTCAATCACCGAATATACTTTTTTCGCATTTCTTATTAAAAAAAACACGGGAGGTTTTGATTTATTCGTTTTACGTTTTCTCCGAACCATGATTGCGAACGGCAGATCATGAACGACGGAACATGGACTGACCTAAAGCTATGTCGAAGATCAGGACAGGTTTGCCAACCTAAAAGTGCATGTTTTAGGTTGGGAAAATGTTTAATTAGATACTTAAACCAAACAGAGTTATCTTGCATAGAAAATCAGACTTTGCAATAACAATTTGGTCAAGCGTGGCAATCTCAACCTTTGAATAACTTGAAAATGGAAAATATGAGCTTGTAATACGATAAGAATAAAATAAAAACTGTTATGTGGCGTCATCATACTGCACAGCTTAGCAGAATTTTTCACTAGACATCGCAGACTCTAGTTGTCACCGAAGTACACGATATGGAGTAAAAAAATTGTGCCAAGTCGTGCAGTATGATGACGCAACATAATCATTTATATATTATTTTACCGTTATTACAAACTCTTACTTTTTAGTTTTCAGTCGATTAAAGTTCAGATTGCCACGTTCGATCAAATTGTTTTTACTGTTACGTCTTGGGATCGATGGCTATATGCCGACTGATAAAAACGAACGTAAAATTAGGTCTCTACTATACCGACTATAGTTAAGTCGGATAGTTACGGATCAACCATGGGTTACCATTGACATGGTGTCGGTAAAATACCAACGCCGCCATCACTTACCGGACCATGGCTCAACACTACAACAGGGTAAAGAAACATGCAGACTTTCCCAGAGGGAACCGGGAACAAACGAACCTCTGACTAACGGACAAGCGACCCGCCATTCCGTCGTCGCGGGAAAAACCGTCGCCCAGCTGAACAACACATGTATCCTCTCTTTTTACTATTTCTTTAGTTTTACTGGCCACCCAAAAAGAACATTCTACCCATAAATAAACCGTCATTCACTAACTCTCTCCAAAGAGATAGAAGCAATAAATTCAAAGCTTCGAACGGAGAAAAACTAATCGCCCTGCTCAAGTGACTTTCACCGCTTGAGACAGGGCACACGTGGACTTTTTGTTTCGTTGTTCTCTTTCTTACATTTTTCCTCATTCTTTTCTTTACACACAATGTACATGGCCACAAATATATGTATTTGCGTTATATATTATATATCTATATACCACCGTTATTATATTACTTTAAATATATATATACAGGGTGTAAGGTAACTATTGTACGATCGGCAAATGGTAGATAGCTGACATTGCGCTGAACAAAAAAGTCCTTTGGCGAAATTTGATCAGAGCAAAAATGAGCGAGTTATGACCGTTTATAAGTTGATATAAGTTGACCAATCACAGCGCAGCGGCAGTAGGTCCTGGCGACAGCGTTTCGACGCCTCGAACAATGACGAACTTCATTGGACTTCTCGGCACTGTGGTAAAAAAATCGACGATCGATAGTGAATTCGGGTGATATTATGATCCGACAGACTTTTTGTTTTAATAAAATGAGTACCAGGATATTATTTTCTTTTTTCGACCCGATCGTCGAAGATATTGCAAGGAGGGGTCCAACCTGGACAATGATCACGTTGTCCAGGTCTCAGCAGACGATTAGTCCAGATTGTTCGACCATGGCTACGTGGCCTTTCGCGTACCGGTCGTCGAAAATGTTGCCGCGAGGCATTATGTCGAACCTGGACGATGCACCCAGTGTTCAGATCTCACTAGGTGAGTTCTCGAGGTCGAGCGACATTCGCTACGTGGCTTTTTGCGTCCCGGTCGGCGAAAATGTTGCCGCGAGGGATTATGTCGAACCTGGACGATGCATCCAGTGTCCAGGTCTCACTAGGTGAGTTCTCGAGGTCGAGCGACATTCGCTACGTGGCTTTTTGCGTCCCGGTCGGCGAAAATGTTGCCGCGAGGGATTATGTCGAACCTGGACGATGCATCCAGTGTCCAGGTCTCACTAGGTGAGTTCTCGAGGTCGAGCGACATTCGCTACGTGGCTTTTTGCGTCCCGGTCGGCGAAAATGTTGCCGCGAGGGATTATGGCGAACCTGGACGATGCACCCAGTGTCCAGATCTCACTAGGTGAGTTTTCGAGGTCGAGCGACATTCGCTACGTGGCTTTTTGCGTCCCGGTCGTCGAAAATGTTGCCGCGAGGCATTATGTCGAATCTCGCCGCCGCTCGCGGTGTCCACGTCCAACAAGACGATTTTTCGACGTCGGGCGGCCTTGGCTACATAGCTTCTTACGTCCCGATCGTCGAAAATATCGGTATGGTGAATCACAATGACCCTACTCAATGTTGGCGGTGTCCAGATCTCACCAGACGATTTTTCGACGTCGTACGGCATTCAATCCGTAGCTTTTTACGTCATGGTCGTTGGAATAATCCCTACGGGGAATAATATCGAACCTGTTCAATGCTCAGGGTTTCCAGGTCGCACTAGACGATTTCACGTCGATGGGCGATCTTTTGGCTCCGTAATATTTTAAATTTCCGTATTTGAAATCCTCCCTATTATTATTGAATATTATTGTTTTGGATCGTATTTTTTTTACGTCCCAGTCGTATAAAAAAAAGTTAATATTCTTTAGAGTGCAACACTAACGCTGACATTGTCTTTCCAGTCGTATGCAGTTCCCGAAAACAGTCGATCCGATCCTTCCTGCAACGATTATTCACCAAGTTTACTGCGTCAGATGCGTAGAACTGTTGAAGCCACAATGCTATCCTGTCCATCAATGAAGAATGAAAAATTCCAATTAACGCGACGAAAATTTCGGACTCAAGTGTAACTCATTATAAAATAAAATTAAAAAATTAAACATTCAAAAAAAGATAAACTGTCGTGTTTATGCCACTTGCGTGGCCATCGGAAATCTGCGATAAATAATATTGAAACGTTTCATAGCTTGTTGAAAGCGATCCTGTTTTACCATACAGATAAATAAAAATAATTTCTATTAGCTTGTATCGTGGTATTGTGCATTGCAACATGCTTTATCTTCTTCCGGCGGTTTAAAAAAATCGTTCGAATCTACGTTGGATAATGAAGCAGCGTTTCGGGCTTTCTCATGAAAAAATAAGGATTTCGAAAAATCCGGTACGAGTGGATAAATTCCCATACGCCGCAATAAATTACACTTCCGGTTTGGTACTGGTCCGGTTAGATTCTAACGTGCATTTACGTGATCGGGTTATGTCGAAAGCTCGCTCGAATCTACAATGGACGATGCAGTATCATTTCGGACTCGCACGTGTAAAAAGAAGGGTCTCGAATGATTCCCATACACGTCGATAAATCTTACTTCCGGTTAGCTATTGTCTCGTTCCCATTTCGACGTGGATTTTCTGCTCCAAAAACACGCACGAGTCTACGATGGACGATGCAGCACCGTTTCAAATTCTCGGTACAGAAACAGGGATTTCGAAAAATCCCATACAGGTTGATAATTTCCCATACACCACGATAGATGACATTTCCGGTTTCGTATTGCACCGGTTAGGTTCCGACGTGCATTTACGTGATCGGGATATGTCGAAAGCTCGCTTAAATCTACTATGGACGATGCAGCACCGTTTCGGACTCGCACGTGTACAAAGAAGGGTCTCGAATGATTCCCATACACGTCGATAAATCTTACTTCCGGTTAGCTATTGTCTCGTTCCCATTTCGACGTGGATTTTCTGCTCCAAAAACACGCACGAGTCTACGATGGGCTGGGCAGCACCGTTTCAAATTCTCGGTACAGAAACAGGGATTTCGAAAAATCCCATACAGGTTGATAATTTCCCATACACCGCGATAGATGACATTTCCGGTTTCGTATTGCACCGGTTAGGTTTCGACGTGCATTTACGTGATCGGGCTATGTCGAAAGCTCGCTTAAATCTACTATGGACGATGCAGCACCGTTTCGGACTCGCACGTGTAAAAACAAGGGTCTCGAATGATTCCCATACACGTCGATAAATCTTACTTCCGGTTAGCTATTGTCTCGTTCCCATTTCGACGTGGATTTTCTGCTCCAAAAACACGCACGAGTCTACGATGGACTGGGCAAGCACCGTTTCAAATTCTCGGTACAGAAACATGGATTTCGAAAAATCCCATACAGGTTGATAATTTCCCATACACCACGATAGATGACATTTCCGGTTTCGTATTGCACCGGTTAGGTTCCGACGTGCATTTACGTGATCGGGATATGTCGAAAGCTCGCTTAAATCTACTATGGACGATGCAGCACCGTTTCGGACTCGCACGTGTACAAAGAAGGGTCTCGAATGATTCCCATACACGTCGATAAATCTTACTTCCGGTTAGCTATTGTCTCGTTCCCATTTCGACGTGGATTTTCTGCTCCAAAAACACGCACGAGTCTACGATGGACTGGGCAGCACCGTTTCAAATTCTCGGTACAGAAACATGGATTTCGAAAAATCCCATACAGGGTGATAATTTCCCATACACCACGATAGATGACATTTCCGGTTTCGTATTGCACCGGTTAGGTTCCGACGTTCATTGACGTGATCGGGCTATGTCGAAAGCTCGCTTAAATCTACTATGGACGATGCAGCACCGTTTCGGACTCGCACTTGTACAAAGAAGGGTCTCGAATGATTCCCATACACGTCGATAAATCTTACTTCCGGTTAGCTATTGTCGCGTTCCCATTTCGACGTGGATTTTCTTCTCCAAAAACACGCACGAGTCTACAATGGACGATGCAGCACCGTTTTACAGTCTCGGTACAGAAATAAGGATTTTGAAAAATCCCATACAGGTTGATAATTTCCCATACACCGCGATAGATGACATTTCCGGTTTCGTATTGCACCGGTTAGGTTTCGACGTGCATTTACGTGATCGGGCTATGTCGAAAGCTCGCTTAAATCTACTATGGACGATGCAGCACCGTTTCGGACTCGCACGTGTACAAAGAAGGGTCTCGAATGATTCCCAATCTTACTTCCGGTTAGCTATTGTCTCGTTCCCATTTCGACGTGGATTTTCTGCTCCAAAAACACGCACGAGTCTACGATGGACTAGGCAGCACCGTTTCAAATTCTCGGTACAGAAACATGGATTTCGAAAAATCCCATACAGGTTGATAATTTCCCATACACCACGATAGATGACATTTCCGGTTTCGTATTGCACCGGTTAGGTTCCGACGTGCATTTACGTGATCGGGCTATGTCGAAAGCTCGCTTAAATCTACTATGGACGATGCAGCACCGTTTCGGACTCGCACGTGTACAAAGAAGGGTCTCGAATGATTCCCATACACGTCGATAAATCTTACTTCCGGTTAGCTATTGTCTTGTTCCCATTTCGACGTGGATTTTCTGCTCCAAAAACACGCACGAGTCTACGATGGACTGGGCAGCACCGTTTCAAATTCTCGGTACCGAAACATGGATTTCGAAAAATCCCATACAGGTTGATAATTTCCCATACACCACGATAGATGACATTTCCGGTTTCGTATTGCACCGGTTAGGTTCCGACGTGCATTTACGTGATCGGGCTATGTCGAAAGCTCGCTTAAATCTACTATGGACGATGCAGCACCGTTTCGGACTCGCACGTGTACAAAGAAGGGTCTCGAATGATTCCCATACACGTCGATAAATCTTACTTCCGGTTAGCTATTGTCTCGTTCCCATTTCGACGTGGATTTTCTGCTCCAAAAACACGCACGAGTCTACGATGGACTGGGCAGCACCGTTTCAAATTCTCGGTACAGAAACATGGATTTCGAAAAATCCCATACAGGTTGATAATTTCCCATACACCACGATAGATGACATTTCCGGTTTCGTATTGCACCGGTTAGGTTCCGACGTGCATTTACGTGATCGGGATATGTCGAAAGCTCGCTTAAATCTACTATGGACGATGCAGCACCGTTTCGGACTCGCACGTGTACAAAGAAGGGTCTCGAATGATTCCCATACACGTCGATAAATCTTACTTCCGGTTAGCTATTGTCTCGTTCCCATTTCGACGTGGATTTTCTGCTCCAAAAACACGCACGAGTCTACGATGGACTGGGCAGCACCGTTTCAAATTCTCGGTACAGAAACATGGATTTCGAAAAATCCCATACAGGGTGATAATTTCCCATACACCACGATAGATGACATTTCCGGTTTCGTATTGCACCGGTTAGGTTCCGACGTTCATTGACGTGATCGGGCTATGTCGAAAGCTCGCTTAAATCTACTATGGACGATGCAGCACCGTTTCGGACTCGCACTTGTACAAAGAAGGGTCTCGAATGATTCCCATACACGTCGATAAATCTTACTTCCGGTTAGCTATTGTCGCGTTCCCATTTCGACGTGGATTTTCTTCTCCAAAAACACGCACGAGTCTACAATGGACGATGCAGCACCGTTTTACAGTCTCGGTACAGAAATAAGGATTTTGAAAAATCCCATACAGGTTGATAATTTCCCATACACCGCGATAGATGACATTTCCGGTTTCGTATTGCACCGGTTAGGTTTCGACGTGCATTTACGTGATCGGGCTATGTCGAAAGCTCGCTTAAATCTACTATGGACGATGCAGCACCGTTTCGGACTCGCACGTGTAAAAACAAGGGTCTCGAATGATTCCCATACACGTCGATAAATCTTACTTCCGGTTAGCTATTGTCTCGTTCCCATTTCGACGTGGATTTTCTGCTCCAAAAACACGCACGAGTCTACGATGGACTGGGCAGCACCGTTTCAAATTCTCGGTACAGAAACATGGATTTCGAAAAATCCCATACAGGTTGATAATTTCCCATACACCACGATAGATGACATTTCCGGTTTCGTATTGCACCGGTTAGGTTCCGACGTGCATTTACGTGATCGGGCTATGTCGAAAGCTCGCTTAAATCTACTATGGACGATGCAGCACCGTTTCGGACTCGCACGTGTACAAAGAAGGGTCTCGAATGATTCCCATACACGTCGATAAATCTTACTTCCGGTTAGCTATTGTCTTGTTCCCATTTCGACGTGGATTTTCTGCTCCAAAAACACGCACGAGTCTACGATGGACTGGGCAGCACCGTTTCAAATTCTCGGTACCGAAACATGGATTTCGAAAAATCCCATACAGGTTGATAATTTCCCATACACCACGATAGATGACATTTCCGGTTTCGTATTGCACCGGTTAGGTTCCGACGTGCATTTACGTGATCGGGCTATGTCGAAAGCTCGCTTAAATCTACTATGGACGATGCAGCACCGTTTCGGACTCGCACGTGTAAAAACAAGGGTCTCGAATGATTCCTATACACGTCGATAAATCTTACTTCCGGTTAGCTATTGTCTCGTTTCCATTGCGACGTGAATTTTCTGCTCCAAAAACACGCACGAGTCTACGATGGACTGGGCAGCACCGTTTCAAATTCTCGGTACAGAAACATGGATTTCGAAAAATCTCATACAGGTTGATAATTTCCCATACACCACGATAGATGACATTTCCGGTTTCGTATTGCACCGGTTAGGTTCCGACGTGCATTTACGTGATCGGGCTATGTCGAAAGCTCGCTTAAATCTACTATGGACGATGCAGCACCGTTTCGGACTCGCACGTGTACAAAGAAGGGTCTCGAATGATTCCCATACACGTCGATAAATCTTACTTCCGGTTAGCTATTGTCTCGTTCCCATTTCGACGTGGATTTTCTGCTCCAAAAACACGCACGAGTCTACGATGGTCTGGGCAGCACCGTTTTAAAGTCTCGGTACAGAAATAAGGATTTCGAAAAATCCCATACAGGTTGATAATTTCCCATACACCACGATAGATGACATTTCCGGTTTCGTATTGCACCGGTTAGGTTCCGACGTGCATTTACGTGATCGGGCTATGTCGAAAGCTCGCTTAAATCTACTATGGACGATGCAGCACCGTTTCGGACTCGCACGTGTACAAAGAAGGGTCTCGAATGATTCCCATACACGTCGATAAATCTTACTTCCGGTTAGCTATTGTCTCGTTCCCATTTCGACGTGGATTTTCTGCTCCAAAAACACGCACGAGTCTACGATGGTCTGGGCAGCACCGTTTTAAAGTCTCGGTACAGAAATAAGGATTTCGAAAAATCCCATACACGTTGATAAATTCCCATACACCGCAATAAATTATATTTCCGGTCTGCGATTGTTCCGATCACATTCCACAGCGTGTATTTTCTCGTTTCAGCTGTTTTAAAAATTCACTCGAATCTACGGTAAACTTTGTAACACCGTTTCAGACTCTCAGTGAAAAAATGAGCATTTTCAAAAATCCCATGCACGTCGTTAAATTTACATACAGGGCGACAAATGACACTTCCGGTCAGCTATTGGTTCGATTACATTCCGGCGTGCATTTTCTCGTTCTAATTGCTCTAAAAGTTCACTCAAATTAACGATCAATTTTGTAGCACTATTTCAGACTGTCAGTGAAAAAATAAGGATTACGAAAAATCCCATATACGTCGATAAATTCCCATACAAGACGACAAATAATAGGGACGAACGGGGCAAAATGAGACTGACAATCCGGATGTATCAACAGGACAAAATGGGACAGACAATCCGGATGTATCAACAGGGCAAAATGGGACATCCAAAAATGATTGGAAACTTGCGTTTTGCTCACTGACCCGTTTTGCTCCACTGTCCCATTTTGCCCCGCTCTACTCTACTCCCGCTTTGCGATTTCCCTGGTCACATTCTGACGAGCATTTTTTTTATCTGGCTATGTCGAACACTCGTGTTGATCTACGATGGACGATGCTGCACCATTTCAGACTCTGCCGTGAAAAAATAAGGATCTCGAATATTCTCTCTATTCGCATAGCGAAACAAATTGAGTTTGTTCATCAATCCATTTGTATTAAAATTGATTCAATAGTTACGTTAAGATTATTTAGGTTAATATTAAGTCGGGTTATATCCACTGCTTATACCCTGAAAAACATTTACTATGCAAAAATACGCTTTAACCGTATGATATAAATTATCTCAATAATCGATATGATAAACGTTCTCCACTTAGAGCGATTGCGTAGAGCCTCGAATAATCGTTGTTCGAATCCTTTCGCCGATTCAACACCGACTCGAAAAGCAAGAATAACATTAAAAACATGCTGACGTATCCAGTACTTTTGTTGTACCCCGAATTATTTTGATCTATAAAAATTAAAGAAGCATTAAATAAAAATTAAAGAATACATTGGGAAATACTTACTGGCAAATCCACCGCGTCGCGAAGCCGACACGTGTAGGAATTTGCCGAGTAAGTATCGAATGGTGCCCGGGTAGTGCACCCGGCAACGACAAATCGCCGAGTAAGAATCAGGCGATACTCAATTCTATATGCCCAAATATGGGCAGGTAATAAAATTGCAGACGCATCAATTCGCACGTCGCGGATCGCGACCGAGAAATAGGCAGTCTGAACTCGACTGAAGAACAGAGAGGTTGGTCTCAGAGTTAGGCTCATGTTCAAAGAAATCGACGACTGTATTAAGAATTATTGGCAACGATCAAATTAATTATCTTTCTTTGAATAAACTTGTTATTTAGTTTGTATAAACAAACTTGAGTTCTACTCTTAATTTGGCAACGATCCCAAATACCTTGAAAATTAAAATTGTTGACCTCGCGTACAACAAAATTGGTGGCAGCGGTGGGATTCGCCAAAAGTCTTGTACACAAACGTAACAAGCAATTAACGACGGCAAGTGCCGAAAAGACCAGTGCAAACGTCAGCATCGACACGCACAGAAAAATCAAATATTATTCACCAACACTGGTGACATCGAGTCTCGACAACACAGACGTTGCAAGGAGACACCGACGCAAGTTCAACACGCAGACGTTGAATTGCGAGTAGCCGAGCCCGACACACAGACGTCGAGGCCACGAAGGAAGCAAAGACAACCGTCATCCCGAGGATCGACGAGGAGAGACCAACCCAGGAGTCCCGAGGACTACCGGAAGGATCAGCAGCATCCAGGAAGGACGACAGCAGCTCGTCAACGTACAATCCCGAACGAGAGGAAGACGAAAATTCCGCAATGTGGAAAATTCTACTCCTGTAAGTGGCAGTCACAATTTTAGTTGCGAAAATCAAAGCCAGTTAGGAATATATGTCCGACGACGATCGAGCGAGATCTTTAAAATTACCGGGAACAAGAGTACTGTCAAGGTCGCTAGATTCCTTTCTAAACAATTTTCTAAATTTTGAAACCGTAGAGCCGGAAGAAAATATCCATCCGAAAAAGCGCGCAAAATCATCCGGATTAGAGTCAGAGTCACCCGACACCTCGCGCGAAACCGAACACGAGTATTACGATACTATAGAGACCGAAAGGAATTACGAAATAAATTTAATAGATTTTTCTCTGCTCGATAACACTGTGTTGGAACCTCCCGAAATGCCGGACGCCGTAGTACACATGACGTTGAAGGAGGCTAGAACCTTGATTCCGCGTTTCGACGGGTCAAAACCCGAGGAGGTAGACGACGTAATAAACGCTTACGAATACGCTGACGAACAGGTAGCCGAGGCTGACAGACCCGACCTGTTGAAAGCCGTGTTGAAAACAAAAATAGTAGGGAAAGCCGCAAAGGACATAAAATATAAACAGATAAATTCTTTCAAAAAATTCAGGGAAGAAATGACCGCACTGTACGGGACGCAACGGACAGTCGCCGCGTTACAAGTAGAATTCAATACAAGCAAACAGAAACCGAACGAGACAGTATTAGCTTTCGGACAGAGACTTGAAAAAATTATGATGGAACTAATAGACGCGAGTACGATAAACGAGGACACGGACGTCCAGAAAAAAACGATCGAGGGATACATCCGTCAAATGGGCCTCAATAACTTCGAGAGGGGGCTCAGACGCGAGTACCAGTTGATCGTCAAGGCACGCGGTTTTGCGGACCTCCAGTCGGCCATGAAGGGGGCCATGGAGGAAGAAAAAACGGTACAGGGCAACGACTCCATAAATAAACAAACACATGGAGACAAAACCGCTCAGAAATGCCATAATTGCGGGAAGCCCGGGCACTTCGCCAGGGAGTGCAGGGGCCCGACGGGACGGTCCAGTCTACCCGGACCTGGGGGACGCCGGTCCCTAAATACCGTGGAAATAGTCTGCAACTACTGCAAAAAGAAAGGGCACGTCTATAACGAGTGTCGAGGACGCTTGCGCGATGAAGCCGCAGGTAATCAGAGTCAGGGAAATAACGGAAATAATAATTCTCGCGGACGTGGAAATTATCGCGGTCGAGGAAATTACCGCGGACGAGGAAACTACCAGGGGCGAAACAATTATCAGGGTCAAAATAATTGGCAAGGCCAAAATAATTGGCAAGGCCAAAATAATAACCAGGGACAAAACGGTCAAGGACAAAACGGACAGGGAACCTCCAATCAGGGAAACAACCCTGCACCGGATACAGAGAAGAAGACCCTGGGGATGCTGCGCCTGAACACCCTGACAGCATGGAAGAGAGAGACAAAACCTCGAGAGACAATTCGCTTATACACCGTAGATATGCCGACGACAAGCGAAACAGCGAGCGATTTCCACATCGAATCGCCGGTAGCAGCCATTGGCATCCTCACCCTCAAGGCCGACACAGGAGCTCAATGCAGCATCCTAAAGGAGTCCGCGCTGACATCCGACACCCCAATCGAGGAAGCCGCCGTCGACCTAGCGGGTGTAGCGGGCAAAATAATAAAACCCCTATGCCGCGCTCAGGTGACACTGGACACCCCGACAGTCGCGATACGACATTGGTTCTACGTCGTAGGCAACGACGTGCCGCTTAACGTCGACGGACTGCTCGGTATGGAATTTATTAAAAAACACAAGGCCGACATATTAGGAGGAGAAATATTAAAATTATACGGACACTGTATGCCGCTAATCGACGGGGCTACCACTATAAAACTACCGCCTCGAAGCGAAAATCTATTGCATGCAAAAACGAGCAGCAAATTCGTCGGACTCGTCCAAAAAATCGAAATCGGCAAAGGTATAATCCTAGGATCATGCGTCACACCGCCGAAGGGAAACAGCTGCGTCGTGAGCATCGTAAACACGACGGAAACAGAAGCACGGGTGCAGCGACCGACCGTCACGCTCGAACCGCTGACGCTGACCGAGCTATCAGGCGAAGGTGACACCAAGGCGCTCCAGATAAGTACAATCGGAACGGCAAGCGGAGCGAGCCGTCTAGAAAAAATACGAGAAGAATTACGGACTGCTCACCTGAACGAGGAAGAGCGCAAATCGCTCGTAGAAATATGTGAAAATTACGAGGATATATTTCACCTGGAGGGCGACAAACTCCAATGTACGGACAAAGCTGAGCACACCATACCGCTCCAGGAAGGGACTCGACCGATCAAGGTCAACCCGTATCGATTACCCGAAGCTCACAAAAAAGAGGTCCAGAAACAAACCCAGGAAATGTTAAACGACGGAATAATTCAACCGAGTAGAAGCCAATGGAACGCGCCGCTATTAGTCGTAGCGAAGAAACCCGACGCCACAGGAAAAGCGCGTATGAGAGTCGTCGTAGACTTCCGAAAACTAAACGAAGCTACGATCGGAGACTCCTACCCACTGCCCAATATCACTGAAATATTGGACCAGCTGGGAAAGGCACAATATTTTACCACGCTCGATCTCGCCTCGGGATTCCACCAAATCCCGATGGCGGAGAGCGACAAAGAAAAAACAGCATTCTCAACACCACAAGGGCACTTCGAGTACACTCGCATGCCCTTCGGCTTAAAAAACGCACCGCCGACTTTTCAGAGACTAATGAATTCCGTATTGTCCGGGCTGCAAGGGGTAAAATGCTATGTATATTTGGACGACATCGTAATCTATGGAACGACGCTCACAGAACACAATAAACGACTAACAGAAATTTTCCAACGACTCCGAGAAGCCAAATTGTCGATCCAGCCGAGAAAATGCCATTTCCTGAAAAAAGAAACCCAGTACCTCGGACACGTCATATCTGAAAAGGGAGTAAAACCAGATCCTGAAAAAATCATCGCTGTAAAAAATTTTCCTACGCCAAAAAACGTTAAGGGCGTACAATCCTTCCTAGGGCTAGCAGGATATTATCGGAAATTTATTAAAGATTTCGCGAAGACTGCCAAACCTCTCTCCGAGCTAACCAAAAAAGAGGTAAAATTCGAATGGACTCCGAGGCAAGACGAGGCTTTCGAAAAATTAAAAACAACGCTGACGACGGCACCGATCCTACAGTACCCGGACTTCGAGAAACAGTTCGTGGTAACGACCGACGCATCAGATAAGGCGATAGGAGCTATCCTATCGCAGGGCGAGGTAGGTCAAGACCTACCCGTTTGCTACGCGAGCCGCACGCTCAATAAAGCCGAGCAAAATTACTCCACAACAGAAAAAGAATTGCTCGCTATCGTGTGGGCAACGACGCAATTTCGGCCATATATATATGGAACGCGATTCAAGGTGGTTACCGATCACAAACCCCTCACGTGGTTATTCGGAGTAAAAGATCCAGGATCCCGCCTCATGCGTTGGAAAATTAAATTATCCGAGCACGACATCGAAATACACTATAAAGCTGGAAAAATTAACACGAACGCCGATGCCCTGAGCAGAATATACGCCACCACGCGAGCACAAGCGAGAGAACAAACCAGAGACAGCGACGCGGCGGGTACGAACGACCGCACAAAGAGGACAGCCGAGAAGAGAGAGAGCGCAACAGCGAGCAACGAGGAGACAGATACTACGGCAAGCCCGCGAGCGAGAGCGGCAACGCGCGACGAAGACAGCGATACCCACGTCGACTGCGAGGCAGCGAGTACGGACAGCCGCACAAAGCGGACGAGCCAAGAGCAGGACGCGGAGCACGGGGAGGCAAGCCGCCAGCAGCTAGAGTATAGCGGCGACGCGCAACCCAATGCTTCCGACGAGGACAGCCGCAGCATAGGCGGAACCTGTCCCGACGAAGCCGAGCGCGAAAAAATAATACGAGAATATCACGATGCCCCTCTGGGTGGGCACCAGGGCACGGCGAGAACGCTCCAACGTATACAGCTCCAATATCGCTGGCCAGGCATGAGGAAAGAAGTCGAAGACTATATCTCCAAATGTAAAAAATGTCAAATAAATAAAATATTTCCGAGAGGAAGGGCACCGATGGTCATCACCGACACACCGAGCCGAGCATTCGAAAAATGCGCTGTCGACATCGTAGGACCGTTAACGGAAACTTCCGCTGGAAACAAATGCATACTCACCTTTCAGGATGCTCTCACCAAGTACAGCGCTGCAATACCGCTAAAAAATCAAGAAGCTAAGGAAGTAGCCAAAGCCCTCGTGACCGAAATAATATGCCGCTACGGCACACCAAGAACCATCCTGTCCGACCAAGGGACAAATTTCCTGAGCGACACATTTAAAGAAATGTGCAAGCTGCTGAAAATACAAAAAATCCAGACCACAGCGTATCATCCAGAATCAAATGGAGCCCTGGAACGGTCGCATCGAACTCTCGCCGAATATTTAAAAAACTACGCCGACGAAGACCAGGAAAACTGGGATGAGTGGTTACCATACGCAATGTTTACGTATAATACCACGCCACACACAGCTACGGGTCTCACGCCGCACGAGCTGGTGTACGGTGACCGAGCAGAGATACCAACGACGCTGAAACAAGAGCCACGACTCACCTACACCTACGACGACTACGTGCAGGAATTAAAAGAAAGATTACGAGCAGCATGGAAGCTCGCCCGATCTCATCTAATCGCCGCGAAGGAAAAATCTAAAATGAACTACGACAAAAAATCCAAGATAACCGAATTCCAACTCGGAGACAAAGTCCTCGTGTACGACCCCACTGTACGACGAGGCAGATCGGCAAAATTAACACCGAAAAAAATCGGACCCTACGAAATAATCGCTAAACACTCCGCGGTAAACTACACAATAAAAAAGGGAAAGAAATCGGTAAAAATTCACGCCAATCGACTACAGCATTTCGTGGAGTCCTAGCCTGGACCCACATACGGTGCGGAGTATAAACATCCACCAGAAAAAAATAAAATAAAATAAAATAAAATAAAATAAAATAAATTGAAATAAAAATATCTACACATATATATTAACTCCGAATAAACGCAAAGAACTAACGCCATAATTAAATAAAAAAAAAAAAAAAAAAAAAAACAACACCATCAATTAAGGTTTAACAAAACCATCAATGGGGAAACCCCCTCAATTTATTACAAAAAACGAATCAACGCGAACAAATGCCAGGCCGGTAGTAACAAAAAATACACCACCAGCGATCTTCTTCGAAGAGGGCCACCAACCCGACGAAATCCGGGTACGGGTCGAGCTCCCCGCGGTAAATTCCATCACCCCAAAGGGCGTCGATGGCCACCCGCAGGCGACGCCGAGCACGGCGAACCTCCACGGCACGCCGAATAAATCCCGCTTCAGGGGAAAGCACCCTCGGTGGAAACATTTCGAGCTAAAGGAACAAATAAAGAAAAAGTGGAAAACCCAGGGAACAATATAAAAAAAAAAAAAAAAAAAAAAAAAAAAAAAAAAAAAAAAAAAAAAAGTACAACGAATAATGGCGAAAACTTACCGCCTGCCTCCGCAAATTCACGGGCATACCCGCTCCTCCACAAACGATCACTCGGTAGCCGTCCATAATTATTTTCACGGAAAATTTTTTTTAAGACTGACGTTGGCGAGAGCTCAAAGAAGAATGAGGCTGGGACAGACGCGACGGAACGCGAGAATCAAAAACTGCTGAATAGGGCCTAAACAAAAAAAAAAAAAAAAAAAAAAAAGAAAAAAAAAAATCTACACACACACAACTCAGAAATTTTATCCGACTTCCAGGCTCACGGCACTATCAAGCCATCAGGAGGTAGCGACAACCACCAACACAGCGTATGAAATACGAACATTTACCGACTCGCCAGGAATCTTCTACGAAGAAATCGGAACCCTAACCGTCGCTCAAGATATATGGAGGCTCGTGATAAACTTGGACTTAAAATCGCTACGCGTAAGAGAGCAACAAATTTTAAACAGTCTAAGGGAACTAGAACTACTCTGTAAAAACCAAACATCCTTCGATTTCCTGTGTTCCATCCTCGACACCACACTAACCGCAATGAATGGACGGATAACCGAAACAATGGACGTATTGCAAGAAATACTAAATAAAAACCAACGAGATCGCAGAGGACTAATAGACGGACTAGGAACTATAGTAAAATCAATTACCGGAAATATGGACGCAACTGACGCAATACGTATAGAAAACGAAATACAGGCAGTCCATAATAAACAAAAGTCCATCGAAAAAATAATGCAAGACCAAGTCCAAATAGTCGAGACAACCTTTAACGTATTCAACCACAGCGTGAGCCATATCGAAGAAAACGAAAAAGCCCTTAAAAATATTATAATCAAAGTGGAGCAAAGCATAAATTATAGAATATCTTCTATCATAGTCAGACAACAATTAGACGAGCACATAAACGCACTAGAGGCCATAATAGAATCTTTGCTCGACGAGGTAATCGAATTAATGAGCTTTGTGTCCAACCTATCGCACGGTATGATTAACCCAGAAGTAATAACACCAAACAAATTAATGGGATACCTCACTGACGCGCTCCCACACATACCGAGGGGTCGAAGCTTCCCCACACCGATAGTGCGGAGCGAGGCGCACAACCTGCTAGAGATAGCAGAACTCAAGGCCTTCAGCCGACGAGACGCAGTAGTAGTAGTAGTCGAGATACCGCTGGTCGGAACGCAAGAGTACCGCGTCAGCAAAGCGTATCCGTTACCAACACGCGCCGCGAACCTAACGTACCAGTACATCGAAACAAACGCCGGACCCGTAATAGTAGATAGGGAACACCAACGCTACCTAAAAATGTCCGAGGTAGAGCTCAACGAATGTAAACATAAACAGAGCAGGTACATATGCAAGCCGCAACATCCCTCATTATCTATAAATGAAGACGCACCCTGCGAGGTAGTAACCTATTCCAACCTAGACAGTGCACATACCGAATGCGCAAAAAGAATTGTAACATTGAAACGACCCATAATAATAACCATGAAACAACCGGGTAGATGGCTGTACGTGACTCCCACGACAGAAACCGTCGCAATTAAATGTTATAATCAACCCCAGAAATATGAAAAACTTCAGGGTTCAGGTATACTGGCTTTGATAGGGAAATGCACGGTGACTGCCAAGGACTATAAAGTAGAAACTGTGCGACGAATAACCCAGGAAGTGTTCGATACATATTTACCATCATTCAACCTAACATTAAGCATCAACGAACACGAACTCATACCGAAAGTTGAAAGTGCAAGTGAACAATTAAAATTAAAAAGGGTTATTAACAACCCACAAGAGTTAAATCAAATCGGTATGCGAATCCAGCAAGTAAAAAAGGACTTAGAAAAAATTACAAAGGACGAAAATCAATACTATTATACCATAGGGGGATATTCCATGGGGACAGTAATCCTCGTAGCGTTAATTGTTTTCATTATATACAAATACGTTCCAAGACAACGAACAACCATCGACGTCGTAACACCACCGGAGGAAGTAGAATTAAAGCCATGTCCGCGCTCGACTATACCGCGAGCGCCGAAACGAAAATCAACGGTTGGCCAACTCCGGGTAGGATTTCAGAGGAATAAACAAAGTACTAGCACAATGTAAAATAAAATAAAGAAAATAAATCGTGTACAACGAAAATATTAATCGTCAACATTATAACAGGGAAAATTTAAATAAATAACCGGGTAAATAAATAGAGGTAATATCGAAGTGATAAATTAACGAATGCACAAGAAATGTAGAGCGAAGGATGAATGAACCGCGCAGCTCACAGCTGAATGTTACGTGAGTGAAACATGAGCCGACATCTGACCATACCAACGATAACAGCGGCCGACGCACGGCGTCGAGCCAAACGAAAAAATCTCGAAGACTCAATTTTTTCTCTTTAAGGGGGGAGGGATGTTGTACCCCGAATTATTTTGATCTATAAAAATTAAAGAAGCATTAAATAAAAATTAAAGAATACATTGGGAAATACTTACTGGCAAATCCACCGCGTCGCGAAGCCGACACGTGTAGGAATTTGCCGAGTAAGTATCGAATGGTGCCCGGGTAGTGCACCCGGCAACGACAAATCGCCGAGTAAGAATCAGGCGATACTCAATTCTATATGCCCAAATATGGGCAGGTAATAAAATTGCAGACGCATCAATTCGCACGTCGCGGATCGCGACCGAGAAATAGGCAGTCTGAACTCGACTGAAGAACAGAGAGGTTGGTCTCAGAGTTAGGCTCATGTTCAAAGAAATCGACGACTGTATTAAGAATTATTGGCAACGATCAAATTAATTATCTTTCTTTGAATAAACTTGTTATTTAGTTTGTATAAACAAACTTGAGTTCTACTCTTAATTTGGCAACGATCCCAAATACCTTGAAAATTAAAATTGTTGACCTCGCGTACAACACTTTGGAGAAAAGCCAGTACTTTGGAGAAAAAAATTGCCATTAAGGGATCTGAACACCGATTATGCGAGGCAATCGTTCCAACTGCGATACGGTTTGTCAGAACGATTATTGAGATAAAATTATATCATACCGTTAATGCATACTTTTGCATAGTAAAATTTTTTTTCAGGGTAAAAGCAGTGAATACACCCGCCTAATAAGAGTGGGCTATAGTACCACTTTTACCCTAAATAATATTACTGTACTTATTGAATCAATCGTAATGGAAAAGAATTGATGTAGAAACTCAGTTTTCAGGAAAATCGAGAAAACTGAGAAAATTCGCAGCAAAAATTTAAACGTGACGGTCGCTGACCGTCGCTGTCTCGTTCAGTGACAGCCTCGGCGGTCCCTGACTCCCGAGTTCAGCTGGCTCCCGAGGGTCGAGGCGCATGCGTATTTGAAGACAGGGGCCGCGGATTGTTCCTCCAGTCTTTACAGGATAATTGGCGGAATTCTTCATGGGTCAATCCGCGGAACGGGAAATTACGTTTCCCTCTACGACGTAACTTCCGGGTGAATTAAGATTTTCAAATCGAAAAGAACGTTTCAGCTTATGATGGTATTTCCAGTTCAAAACTGAGACTTCCGATCCGGAAATAACGTTTTCTTATATGAAATCCCGTCCATTCAAAAATCGAGATTTTCAAACCGGAAGGGACGTCGTACGGGAAAACGTAACGTTTCGTTATAAACTAAGATGTTACTTGATAACAAACATTAACTATTTTTCTACTGCAAATTAATTTTATTTCGTGGAAACATTAAATGATCGAATCATTGTGCGTGAGTGCGTGAGTGTGTGAGTGCGTGAGTGCGTGAGTGGCTCAGCGTTTGTTGTTGCATGGCTTGAGGTTGTGCATAGTGTTGCACATGAGGGTAAGGACCCGTATACAGTCCTCCCGATCGATGCGGCAATTGGCTGGGACCGTGTCATTTACGTATTCTGAAATAAATAAATAAATATAAGAAATAAATTAATATAATGTGTAGAATGTAAACAGGGGTATACTTGGTAGTATTTAACATACGTTCGACAGCCTCCATAATATTTTCTGGCATTGGTTTAAAGCCACCACACAATGCTTTCGGCGTCATTGAAACTAAATTTCTTTTGTCGACAACTGTTTTGAGGATGTACCGGCAAAGCTCCCGCGGTTTCGTCGACCACCAATAGATCATCGTGGTCAGCTCGTTCGGTTCAATGAAGACATTGGTTTCTTGTATGAGCTCAACCTGTAAATATGTCGACAATGTTGATTGATATATGGAATGGCGAAGCCAATCCTTTGATTGGCGTCGCCATTCCAATAATTGATTCATACGTTCAGATTTTACCAGAAATTTATTTTATCGAAAAAAGTGTGGTCGGACTCTAGCTTTCGCAAAATTTCAGTTATCGGACTGAATCACACGCACACGCACACGCACACGCACACGCACACGCACACGCACACGCACACGCACACGCACACGCACACGCACACGCACACGCACACGCACACGCACACGCACACGCACACGCACACGCACACGCACACGCACACGCACACGCACACGCACACGCACACGCACACGCACACGCACACGCACACGCACACGCACACGCACACGCACACGCACACGCACACGCACACGCACACGCACACGCACACGCACACGCACACGCACACGCACACGCACACGCACACGCACACGCACACGCACACGCACACGCACACGCACACGCACACGCACACGCACACGCACACGCACACGCACACGCACACGCACACGCACACGCACACGCACACGCACACGCACACGCACACGCACACGCACACGCACACGCACACGCACACGCACACGCACACGCACACGCACACGCACACGCACACGCACACGCACACGCACACGCACACGCACACGCACACGCACACGCACACGCACACGCACACGCACACGCACACGCACACGCACACGCACACGCACACGCACACGCACACGCACACGCACACGCACACGCACACGCACACGCACACGCACACGCACACGCACACGCACACGCACACGCACACGCACACGCACACGCACACGCACACGCACACGCACACGCACACGCACACGCACACGCACACGCACACGCACACGCACACGCACACGCACACGCACACGCACACGCACACGCACACGCACACGCACACGCACACGCACACGCACACGCACACGCACACGCACACGCACACGCACACGCACACGCACTGAGGAAGTAAGCTAACCTTGCTTTCAGGTGGATCAGGATGAATTTTGAGTCGAGCATCGGAAGACCACCCACGCCAACCGGTTTCCTCTAATTCTTCGTCGGCCTCCTCTTTATCGTTTGCCTCCATTCGGACGCCAATTGGAGGCGACTCAGTGCGAAGCCATCCACGAAAACCATTCGCCTCTAAATCTTCGTCGTTGTCGCTTCCTTGTTGCTTGACACGAACCCTTACACGGGAAGCTTCCTCCACCGATTTCGCATCTTCTACTTCATCGAGTGCAGGCACTTGGGGCGGCCACCCACGCCAACCTTGCTCTTCGTTGTCACTCAATTGCGTCATATTTAATAATATTATAAATAGTAAAAACTGTCGACAGCGGTCCGTCGGACAACCAGCTTCAAGGTTTACTATGAAATTCGATGCAACCTCCGTTATCATTATCATGCGTTCACCGAAAACCCCACGAACCAAAATCTATCAATCGATTGAGACAAAAAAAGAAAGCTGCCTTTCTTGCATCCAATTTCATAGTAATCGCTGAGATTAGTTGTCCGGCGGACCGCTGTCGACAGTTTTTAATATTTATAATATTATTAAATATGTCGCAATTGAGTGACGACGAAGAGCAAGGTTGGCGTGGGTGGCCGCCCCAAGTGCCTGCACTCGATGAAGTAGAAGATGCGAAATCGGTGCAGGAAGCTTCCCGTGTAAGGGTTCGTGTCAAGCAGCAAGGAAGCGACAACGACGAAGATTTAGAGGCGAATGGTTTTCGTGGATGGCTTCGCACTGAGTCGCCTCCAATTGGCGTCCGAATGGAGGCAAACGATAAAGAGGAGGCCGACGAAGAATTAGAGGAAACCGGTTGGCGTGGGTGGCCTTCCGATGCTCGACTCAAAATTCATCCTGATCCACCTGAAAGCAAGGTTGTGTGCGTGTGCGTGTGCGTGTGCGTGTGCGTGTGCGTGTGCGTGTGCGTGTGCGTGTGCGTGTGCGTGTGCGTGTGCGTGTGCGTGTGCGTGTGCGTGTGCGTGTGCGTGTGCGTGTGCGTGTGCGTGTGCGTGTGCGTGTGCGTGTGCGTGTGCGTGTGCGTGTGCGTGTGCGTGTGCGTGTGCGTGTGCGTGTGCGTGTGCGTGTGCGTGTGCGTGTGCGTGTGCGTGTGCGTGTGCGTGTGCGTGTGCGTGTGCGTGTGCGTGTGCGTGTGCGTGTGCGTGTGCGTGTGCGTGTGCGTGTGCGTGTGCGTGTGCGTGTGCGTGTGCGTGTGCGTGTGCGTGTGCGTGTGCGTGTGCGTGTGCGTGTGCGTGTGCGTGTGCGTGTGCGTGTGCGTGTGCGTGTGCGTGTGCGTGTGCGTGTGCGTGTGCGTGTGCGTGTGCGTGTGCGTGTGCGTGTGCGTGTGCGTGTGCGTGTGCGTGTGCGTGTGCGTGTGCGTGTGCGTGTGCGTGTGCGTGTGCGTGTGCGTGTGCGTGTGCGTGTGCGTGTGCGTGTGCGTGTGCGTGTGCGTGTGCGTGTGCGTGTGCGTGTGCGTGTGCGTGTGCGTGTGCGTGTGCGTGTGCGTGTGCGTGTGCGTGTGCGTGTGCGTGTGCGTGTGCGTGTGCGTGTGCGTGTGCGTGTGCGTGTGCGTGTGCGTGTGCGTGTGCGTGTGCGTGTGCGTGTGCGTGTGCGTGTGCGTGTGCGTGTGCGTGTGCGTGTGCGTGTGCGTGTGCGTGTGCGTGTGCGTGTGCGTGTGCGTGTGCGTGTGCGTGTGCGTGTGCGTGTGCGTGTGCGTGTGCGTGTGCGTGTGCGTGTGCGTGTGCGTGTGCGTGTGCGTGTGCGTGTGCGTGTGCGTGTGCGTGTGCGTGTGCGTGTGCGTGTGCGTGTGCGTGTGCGTGTGCGTGTGCGTGTGCGTGTGCGTGTGCGTGTGCGTGTGCGTGTGCGGTACTTTCTTTACTCATTCGCACTTTGATTGGCTTCGCCATTCTATAAATCAACAAACACTGTTGAAATATTTACAGATTGAGCTCATACCAGAGTCGAATGTATTTATTGATGGGACTAAGTTAGAGGCGATGGTCAATCGGTGGTCGACGAAACCGGCGGAGCTTTGCCGGCGCATAATGAAGGCAGTTATCGGCAAGGAAAAATTAGTTTTAATGACGCCGAAAGGAATGTGTGACGACTTCGACCCAATCCCGGCAAATGTTCTACAGGCCGTCGAACGTACGTTAAATAGTACCATGTATACCCCTGTTTACTTCCTGCACAATCTGATCATTAATTTTTTACATTTTATCATTTCAGAATACTTACATGTGACTGTCTCAGAAAAGTACCACATGAATCGGGAGAAATATATGCGGGTCCTTACACTAATGTGTAACACTTTGCGCAACCCCAAGCCCTATGTCAGAAAGCGCTGAACCAAACTCGATGTGAACGACAATAACACCCTCCCTCCTTCAGTCAAACCCACACTCTCTCGCACTCGAACTCACGCTTACACACACACACACTCACTAACTCACTCACAGTCACTCGCTTACAATGATTGTACAAAATAAAAAAAGAATCGCAGCAGAAAATAGGTGTATTTTATTATTAAGGTAGTCCTAGCGGACAGCCTGAGCCCACGTGAGTTCCGAGCGAATTGAGAGTAGAATTGCGAACACTTCGCGATGAGATAAAAATCTGAAAAAAATCAACCATATGGAAGGTACTGAAAAGATTGATTTTGCATAATAATAATTCCAAAATGTTATTAACAAATGAATGAAAAAAAATTGTTCAACAAATCTTCCGGCAACTTAACTTTTTGTTCATATAAAAGCAATAAGTTAATCTTTTTGAATACGTATGAATTTTTTAAGAATTTTGTGTAATTTTTGAAAATTCCGTTTTTAGTTAATAAAAAAACGTGATTTTCAAAAATTAGATAAAATTCTGAAAAAATTCATACGTATTCAAAAAGATTAACAAATTGTTTTTATATGAACAAAAAGTTAAGTTGCCGGAGAATTTGTTGAACAATTTTTTTTTGTATGCATTTGTTAATAATATTTTGGAGTTATTATTATGTAAACTCAATCTTTTCAGCACCTTCCATATGCTTGATTTTTTTCGAATTTTTATCCCATCGAGAAGTGTTCGCAATTCTCTCTCAATTCTCTCTAAACTCATGTGGGCTCAGGCTGTCAGCTAGGACTACCTTAAGTAACATCTTAGTTTTTGACCGGACGTGACATTTTCCCGAATACCTTCACTAGCGGTTTCAGAATGTAATTATTCAAGTCGGCGGTTCAACTTCAGCATCGCCGTGGCCCGGAGATGTTCGAAGGTTCCCTATTGTTACAGAGCGTCAAACGAAATTGCATAAAGAAAAAAAAGTGTTCCGGAAATGGACGATAGGCGGGGCGCACATATACGATGTTACGCGCGCCTTCGTTCAGCCGGATGTTTCCTCGTTGTGTCTTTGCTGGACCATTTCTCGCAGATTGTTCTCGCTCTCCTTCAGGGTCCTCTGAAGATGACTTGCGATTCTCGACCGGAAGGAACTTCACAATTTCAGAGTGTACTGATGCAAACTTGAGCAGAATTGTAGTCGTCGCCCGGGCTTGTTCCCCGACGACTACAATTCTGCTCAAGTTTGCATCAGTACCCACTGAAATTTCAACGTTTATATTTTTTTATATTTTTAAAAACATACTATTTATGTATGAAAGACGGAGCAGTACATTTCGCCTGCGTCGCAATGTTTGCAAGCGTGTCTGAAACGGTGTAGGATCGTCGATTGTAGATTCGAGCGAGCTCTCGATATAGCCAGATAAAGTCAATGCACGTCGGAATGCAACCGGGCTGATGACAAACCGGAAGTTACATTTTTATCTACCTGTATGGGTATTGATATGAGGTTGAAGTACGGAACGTTCGGTAACCAAATGTTTGGGACCTTTTTTACCTTTGGAAGATCGACTTCTCACACATACAGGTATATAGGAAATTAAGAAAAACCCAATATTTTGGAGGGGAACGGGGGCGAAACGCCATAAGAATCCGCAAACCGCGAAACGTGACGCGAAAAAAAAAATCATTGTCTGCGAAGGAAGCTTCGGATTACTTTTCTCTTTACAGGATATTTTTTGAAGGTTTTATAGAAGATATAAAAAAATATAAACCTTAAAGTTTCGGAGGGGAACAAGCCCGGACGACGACTAGAATACTGCTCAAGTGCGCAGTGGTAGAAAAAAAAAATAATAATTTAGCGCCAATGCAGCTTCGGACCAGTTATCTCTTTACAGGGTATGATCTTGAGGTCCCATAGAAAATATAAAAAAATATAAACCTTGAAATTCCAGAGAATACTGCTCAAGTTTACATCAGTACCATCTAAAATTTCAAGGTTTATATTTTTTGTATATTTTCTATGGGACCTCAAGATCATACCCTGTAAAGAGATAACTGGTCCGAAGCTGCATTGGCGCTAAATTATTTTTATTTTTTGTTGCTACCAATGCGCACTTGAGCAGTATTCTAGTCATCGTCCGGGCTTGTTCCCCTCCGAAACTTTGAGGTTTATATTTTATATATCTTCTATAGAACCTTCAAAAAATATCCTGTAAAGAGAAAAATGATCCGAAGCTTCCTTCGCAGACAATGATTTTTTTTTTCGCGTCACGTTTCGCGGTTTGCGGGTTCTTATGGCGTTTCGCCCCCGTTCCCCTGCAAAATATTGGGTTTTTCTTCATTTCCTATATACCTGTATGTGTGAGAAGTCGGTTTTTCTTCATTTCCTATATACCTGTATGTGTGAGAAGTCGATCTTCCAAGGGTAAAAAAGGTCCCAAACATTTGGTTACCGAACGTTCCGTACTTCAATCTCATATAAATTCCCATACAGGTAGATAAAAATGTAACATCCGGTTTGTCATTAGCCCGGTTGCATTCCGACGTGCATTGACTTTATCTGGCTATATCGAGAGCTCGCTCGAATCTACAATCGACGATCCTACACCGTTTCAGACACGCTTGCAAATATTACGACGCAGGCGAAATGTACTGCTCCGTCATTTATACATAAATCATATATTTTTGATCCACAAAATGATTTTAGAGAAAAATCTGCTTTAGAAAAGTCTATGGGTAGAAACAATTTTCTTGGCTTTTATATAAAAGCTTTTCAAATGTTGTTATAGTATGTGAATGAGATGAGTGTATCTGTGAGATCAGTGTGTCTGAGAAATCGTTGAGAAAAAAAAAAGAACGTGTCATCTTTCACCGCTCTGCTGTTATACAATTTGTTTCGTTACCAACAACTTTTTTCGCGTCAGTCCTCTCCATCTCGCTGCCCCGATCGGTCCGCTAAAAAAATCTCCGCTACGTGTTGAATCGTCTGCGCCTGGTTCATAATCTTTGTCGACGGGCACACGAAATGCTCGAACAAGTTACCGCTGACCGCGAGGAAGTAGAGCTGCAAGATGCTCTCGAGGAGGTGAATCGTCGCGACTCTGAGCAACGGCTCAACTTTTGTCGATGGCTCGTGGATCGTCAAGAGGAGGATGACCAGTTCGTCTTCCGGATCCTCTTTACTGACGACACGAACTTTTATCTCGGAGGTGCAACAAACGTGGATATGTGGTGCGGCTTTATCGGAACTACTATCGTAAGTAATTAATATTTATAAAGTTTGCTTACGAATTTGCATATTGCCATTATTTGGACAATTGAATAAATAAATCAATGAATAAATAAGTAAAGTATAAATTCAAAAATGAAATATGAATAAATATATAAATATAATATACAATAAAAAAATTAATAAAATGTATTGACATTAATTTTCATTAACGACAAAAGCTTTAAAACATTATCATCAATATACGAATTAAGGTAGTCCGAGTGGTACAGTCCCGCCAAACGTGAGTTTCAGATAAAATTTCGAACACTTCTCGATGGGATACAAGTCTGAAAAAAATCAAGTATATGGGAGGTGCTGCAAAGATTGTTTTTGGTGAAATAATAATTCCAGGTTGTTATTAACAAATTGAACATAAAAATCATTATTCAACAAATTACCCGGCAACGTAATTATTTTCCTTCATAAAAGTGATTCATTTATCTTTCTGAATACATATGACTTTTATCAGAATTTTTTTTAATCGTTGAAAATCGCGTTTTTTCTATGTTCAAGCTGTGAAAAAAGCGATTTTCAAAAATTAAAAAAAATCCTGAAAAAATGCATACGTATTCAGAAAGATAAATGAATCATTTTTGTGAAGGAAAATAATTAAGTTGCCGGGTAATTTGTTGAATAATGATTTTTATCTTCAATTTGTTAATAACAACCTGGAGTTATTATTTCATGAAAACAATCTTTGCAGCACCTCCCATATACTTGATTTTTTTCAGATTTTTATCCCATCGAGAAGTGTTCGAAATTTTATCTGAAACTCACGTTTGGCGGGACTGTACCGCTCGGACTACCTTAAGAATTTGCAAAATCAAATACGTAAAAACGAAGAAGGTATACAAAAAAATATTTTAAAAACTCGTACTCTTATTCCAGTCTCGACCCCGCAAGCTGTCAATGCGTCTCAACGGCTGGCAATATCTTAAGTTTCTTCGGGAGCAGTTGCCGGAATTCCTGGAGGATGTGCCGCACGGTCTTCAGCAAATTTGGTTTCAACACGATACGGCACATTTCCACCGCACGACCTATGTCCAAGACTGGCTGAATGCCAGTTTTCCTAATAGATGGATCGGTCGCGGAGGTGCCGTGAACTGGCCAGCCAGATCGCCGGACCTGAATCCCGTCAGCTTTTTTTTGTGGGGTCACGTCAAAGCCCACGTCTATGGCCATGACGCCCCTCGGGACGAAGACGAGCTGCGTTCTCGAGTCCATGAGGCGGTGGGTTCTGTCAGCGAGGAGATGCTCTTCTCGGCACTTAACAATGTTATTCTCCGAGCGCGGAAATGCATTGAAGTGGGTGGGGGGCGTTTCGAACATCTCTTGTAATGGGCTTTTGCCTGAGAGTTTATGGGTTCCGATCGGCGGTCGCGAGTTCGTTTGCAAATTCCAATTATTATGTGACTGCCGTAATTGTTTAATTTTATGCATGTTAATGTAATTTATATGTTATATTTGTTTTATGTAAATTGTTTAATTTTATGCATGTTAATGTAATTTATATGTTATATTATATGTATGCTATATGTATGCCATATGTTATATTCCATGACATGAATATTATCGATATTCTATTAAATACATTAACAATATCATAAATGTGGGAGTACGTTTTATTGATCAAAAAGAAATACGAATATTGTTTCTCTTCCGGCTGGTGGACGTCTTGAATAAAGAGCTGAAAGGTAAGCCGTATTCATGCTGCAATTCTTCGTGTATCCGTTCATCCTCGTTTTTTCGCCCGATAGTAAGCTTCTTTCATTTATTTACTATATTTTCGTTCGATTTGCCAAACGAGCCAATCTATTTATTTATTTGTTTCTCTGAGCTCGTCGGGCTCCTGCTTTACCACCTGTTGGCCCTCGAGATCATCCTCGCCTCTGAGAGACACCAGGGAGTTTATTAGAGTATTCAATATGTACCCTTGGTGTTATGTAACGGAAATATAACTTTGATATTTCCGGATCTCAATACAGCCCTATTTCGTAAATATTCCGCGCAATTCGTCCGCTGGATCATTTGCAGATTTATTGGCGGGACGGCCGCGCAATCATCTACCAGACTATCTACGAGACTATATTGGGGACAGTCCTTGGGACTGTCCGTGAAAGCGGCCAGAGGACCATCCGCGGGATTGTCCACTAAGTGCCCGCGAGATCATCCGCAGAATGCTTCACAGGTCGATCTGCGAGATAAGTGACGTACGGGAAACCGTATTTTGCGATTCTCAACCGGAAGCAACCTCATAAAGAAAAACGTTACTTTCCGTTTGAAAATGTCAGTTCAACCGGAAGTGACGTTGTACGGGACTACGTCATTTCCGGTAGCTCTGAGAGTTTCAAACCGGAAATTGAGTTTCCCTTTACGACGTAACTTCTGTTTGCACTGAGATTTTCAAATCGAATATAACGTTTCAGTTTATGACATCACTTCCGGTTGAAAGCTGACCCTTGTGAACACATTTATGATATTGTTAATGTATTTAATGGAATCTCGATAATATTCATGTCATGGAATATAACATATGGCATACATATAGCATACATATAATATAACATATAAATTACATTAACATGCATAAAATTAAACAATTACGGCAGTCACATAATAATTGGAATTTGTAAACGAACTAGCGACTGCCGATCGGAACCCATCAACTCTCAGGCAAAAGCCCATTACAAGAGATGTTCGAAACGCCCCCCACCCACTTCAATGCATTTCCGCGCTCGGAGAATAACATTGTTAAGTGCCGAGAAGAGCATCTCCTCGGTGACGGAATGGCTTCATTACATAAGCTGCTCGAAGTGTCCCCCACCTACTTCAATACACTTGCGCGCTCGGATAATGAGATTGTTTAAAGTGCGTTGGAGCATCTCCTCGGTGACGGACCCCACCGCTTCATGGATTCGATCGCAAAGATCCTGTACATTCCGGGGGCGGTCACGGCCATACACATGGGTTTTTACGTGACCCCAGAGGAAGAAATCCAAGGGGTTAAGGTCGGGCGACCTAGCAGGCCAGTTCACGGTCCCCCCTCGACCGATCCATCTGTTGGGAAAGCTCTCATTGAGCCAGTCTTGGACGATCCTTGTAAAATGGGCAGGCGCCCCGTCATGCTGGAACCACATCCTCTGACGATGATCAAGCGGCACATCCTCCAGCAATTCTGGCAGCTCCTCCCGAAGAAATTCAAGATATGTGAGCCCGTTAAGACGCATGGGAAGCTCACACGCTCGAGTCTGTAATAATAATACCAGTTATTCATTTTTTTATATTTTGTATTTTATTTTTTTATTCACATATTGATCAAGAATTGATATGGAAGGATTACAAACATGAATTACTTACTATATTAGTTCCAATGATACCGCACCACATGTTCACATTGAAGCGGATTTGGTGGCTCCTCGATCGTGTTACGTGCGGATTCTCGTGAGCATAGAAATGCTCATTGTGGCAATTCCTCGCACCACTTTGATTGAAGTTGGATTCGTCAGTGAACAAAATCCTATGGATGAATTGGTCGTCTTCCTCGTGACGATCGACGAGCCATTGACAAAAGTTCAGACGTTGCTCTGGGTCGCCACCGTGCAGCTCCTGGACGGGGCATTTATGGAAAGGGCGAAGACCTTCGGCTCGCGTAATGGCGTTAACGGTCATGTGCGACATTCCGAACTGGAGACCAAAGATACGCGAACTTGTACAGGGATCCCTCGCGAAAGCGTCCAGCACTAGCTCTTCACGTGCTGCGATCCGTTGCCTCACTCGAGGACCTCCGTTCACGCCTCTACGCGGTGCAACGTCGACCCTCTCGTACGCACGGCGGCGAGCATCTTCGATCACGCGCGGACCAGGAAAGCGTGCTCTCTGCGGATACAAATCCCTGTACCGTCGAGCCGCAGCGGCCCCGTTTCCCTCCGCCCACCCCAAACACGCAATCATATCGAGGTATTCACCACGATTATAATCCATCGCGATACCGAGATTTTTTAAAGAGAACCAGCGAGACAGCGAGATGAAAACGACTTACGCGAAGAAAGCAGTTGATATGGAAACAAATGATGAAACAGCGCAGCGAAGAAAGATGAAACGTGTTTTTTTTTCTTCATGATTTCTATTTCGCAAATACGTTCATCGCATTTGCAAACATTTGAAAAGCTTCATGAGGGTCAAGAATACGGTTTTTATCCGTAGATTTTCTGAACCAATGTGAAAACGTTTTATGGACCGGAAATGTATGATTTACGTACTGAACATAAGATAGTACATTTCGCCTGCATTGAAATGTTTAGTTTATGGTAAAAACATAAGCAGTGACATGGCTTTTGCTTCTGAAGCAGATCTTTGAATCAAATATTGAGCTGAGTGTAAAATTATTTGTTTATTTGTTATCTGTGACAAAAAGTACATCGGATATACGCTTCAAATATCGAGAGACAGAAGTTTGTATGCCGATTCTTTTCGGGTGAATCTATGAATTTTGGCATCTTCAATTTTTTTTTCTTTTCTACCCGGCGGAGTCTGAAACGGTACCGACCTGAACGGTATCGGACTATCGCCGATTCACACATGTTTTCAGAGCAGCCAGTATAAGAGAATGCACGTTCCAGTGCGACAGAGCCAATGTGCAGTCGGATATATTATTTTTCTACCCTTATGGGAATTTTCAATTTTTTTTATGGTACGAAAGAGCTTGAAATGATGCGGCCTCGTCAGACGGAGACTCACACGAGTTTCCGGAGCAGCCGGAATAAGAAAATTGCACGTCGGAATATGACCTGGCCAGTAGCAGACCAGAAATATCATTTATCGAAGTGTATGGGAACTTAACGATTTAGGCATATGGGATTTTTCAAAATTCTTATTTTTTCATCGAGAGTCTGAAACGGTGATACAAAGTTCATCGTAGATTCGAGTGATCTTTCGGAGCAGCTAGAACCAGAAAATACACGCCGGAATGTGACCGGTCCAACAGCAAACCGGAAGTGCTATTTATCGCGGTATATGGGAATTTATCGACGTGTATGGGCATTTTTCGACATGTATGGGAATTCATCGACGCGTATAGGTGTATGGGAATTGACGGAGATGTATGGGAATTTACGGAGATGTATGGGAATTTATCGACTTGTGTGGAAATTTATCAATGTGTATGGGAATTCATCGACGGGTATGGGAATTTTTCGACATGTATGGGAATTCATCGACGCGTATAGGAATTTATCGACGTGTATGGGATTTTTCGAAATCCTTATTTTTTCACCGAGATTCTGAAACGGTGCTACAAAGTCCATCGAAGATTCAAGTGAACTCTCGGAGCAGCTAGAATAAGAAAATGCATACCCGTATGTGATTGGGCCAATAGCAAACCAGAAGTGATATTTTTATAGACGGATATGGGATTTGTCTAAATCCTTATTTTTTCACCAAGAGTCTGAAACGGTGCTGCATCGTCCATCGTGGATTGTGATATGATATTATGGATAAGTGATCAAGTAAATGCACGTCGAAATGTCAATCCGGCCAATAATAAACCGGACGTATAATTTATCGCGCCATATGGACATTTATTGACGTAGGGGAGAGCGGGGCAAAATGGCACTGCGGGGCAAAATAGGATAACGACACAAAACGCAATTTTCCAATTTTTTTTTGGATGGTGGCAATGATCGTCCGTGGGGCAAAACGGGGTTGAAAATCCAGATGTATCGTTGGGACAAAACCTCACTGTCCCGTTTTGCCCCACTGTCCCATTTTGCCCCGCTCTCCCCAATATGGGATTTTTCGAGACCCTTCTTTTTACACGTGCAAGTCCGAAATAGTGCTGCATCGTCCATAGCAGATTCGAGCGAGCTTGAGATAAAGCCCGATCACCTAAATGCACGTCAAAATCTAACCGGAGCAATACGAAACCGGAACTGGCATTTATCGCGGGGTATGGGAATTTATCAACGTGTATGGGATTTTTCGAAAACCCTGTTTCTGTGCCGAGAATCTGAAACGGTGCTGCCCACTCCATAGTAGATTTAAGCGAGCTTTCGACATAGCCCGATCACGTAAATGCACGTCGGAACCTAACCGGAGCAATACGAAAGCGGAAATGTCATCTATCGCGGTGTATGGGAAATTATCAACCTGTATGGGATTTTTTAAAATCCTTATTTCTGTACCGAGACTTTAAAACGGTGCTGCATCGTCCATCGTAGACTCGTGCGTGTTTTTGAAGCAGAAAATCCACATCGAAATGGGAACGAGACAATAGCTAACCGGAAGTAAGATTTATCGACGTGTATGGGAATCATTCGAGACCCTTCTTTTTACACGTGCGAGTCCGAAACGGTGCTGCATCGTCCATAGTAGATTTAAGCGAGCTTTGGACATAGCCCGATCACGTAAATGCACGTCGAAACCTAACCGGTGCAATACGAAACCGGAAATGTCATCTATCGCGGTGTATGGGAAATTATCAACCTGTATGGGATTTTTCAAAATCCTTATTTCTGTACCGAGACTTTAAAACGGTGCTGCATCGTCCATCGTCGACTCGTGCGTGTTTTTGAAGGAGAAAATCCACGTCGAAATGGGAACGAGACAATAACTAACCGGAAGTAAGATTTATCGACGTGTATGGGAATCATTCGAGACCCTTCTTTTTACACGTTCGAGTCCGAAACGGTACTGCATCGTCCATAGTAGATTTAAGCGAGCTTTCGACATAGCCTGATCACGTAAATGCACGTCGGAACCTAACCGGTGCAATACGAAACCGGAAATGTCATCTATCGCGGTGTATGGGAAATTATCAACCTGTATGGGATTTTTCAAAATCCTTATTTCTGTACCGAGAATTTGAAACGGTGCTGCATCGTCCATCGTAGACTCGTGCGTGTTTTTGAAGCAGAAAATCCACGTCGAAATGGGAACGAGACAATAGCTAACCGGAAGTAAGATTGGGAATCATTCGAGACCCTTCTTTGTACACGTGCGAGTCCGAAACGGTGCTGCATCGTCCATAGTAGATTTAAGCGAGCTTTCGACATAGCCCGATCACGTAAATGCACGTCGAAACCTAACCGGTGCAATACGAAACCGGAAATGTCATCTATCGCGGTGTATGGGAAATTATCAACCTGTATGGGATTTTTCAAAATCCTTATTTCTGTACCGAGACTTTAAAACGGTGCTGCATCGTCCATCGTAGACTCGTGCGTGTTTTTGGAGCAGAAAATCCACGTCGAAATGGAAACGAGACAATAGCTAACCGGAAGTAAGATTTATCGACGTGTATGGGAATCATTCGAGACCCTTGTTTTTACACGTGCGAGTCCGAAACGGTGCTGCATCGTCCATAGTAGATTTCAGCGAGCTTTCGACATAGCCCGATCACGTAAATGCACGTCGGAACCTAACCGGTGCAATACGAAACCGGAAATGTCATCTATCGCGGTGTATGGGAAATTATCAACCTGTATGGGATTTTTCAAAATCCTTATTTCTGTACCGAGACTTTAAAACGGTGCTGCATCGTCCATCGTAGACTCGTGCGTGTTTTTGGAGCAGAAAATCCACGTCGAAATGGAAACGAGACAATAGCTAACCGGAAGTAAGATTTATCGACGTGTATGGGAATCATTCGAGACCCTTGTTTTTACACGTGCGAGTCCGAAACGGTGCTGCATCGTCCATAGTAGATTTAAGCGAGCTTTCGACATAGCCCGATCACGTAAATGCACGTCGGAACCTAACCGGTGCAATACGAAACCGGAAATGTCATCTATCGTGGTGTATGGGAAATTATCAACCTGTATGGGATTTTTCGAAATCCATGTTTCTGTACCGAGAATTTGAAACGGTGCTGCCTAGTCCATCGTAGACTCGTGCGTGTTTTTGGAGCAGAAAATCCACGTCGAAATGGGAACGAGACAATAGCTAACCGGAAGTAAGATTGGGAATCATTCGAGACCCTTCTTTGTACACGTGCGAGTCCGAAACGGTGCTGCATCGTCCATAGTAGATTTAAGCGAGCTTTCGACATAGCCCGATCACGTAAATGCACGTCGAAACCTAACCGGTGCAATACGAAACCGGAAATGTCATCTATCGCGGTGTATGTGAAATTATCAACCTGTATGGGATTTTTCAAAATCCTTATTTCTGTACCGAGACTGTAAAACGGTGCTGCCCAGTCCATCGTAGACTCGTGCGTGTTTTTGGAGCAGAAAATCCACGTCGAAATGGGGACGAGACAATAGCTAACCGGAAGTAAGATTTATCGACGTGTATGGGAATCATTCGAGACCCTTCTTTGTACACGTGCGAGTCCGAAACGGTGCTGCATCGTCCATAGTAGATTTAAGCGAGCTTTCGACATAGCCCGATCACGTAAATGCACGTCGAAACCTAACCGGTGCAATACGAAACCGGAAATGTCATCTATCGCGGTGTATGGGAAATTATCAACCTGTATGGGATTTTTCGAAATCCCTGTTTCTGTACCGAGAATTTGAAACGGTGCTGCATCGTCCATCGTAGACTCGTGCGTGTTTTTGGAGCAGAAAATCCACGTCGAAATGGGAACGAGACAATAGCTAACCGGAAGTAAGATTTATCGACGTGTATGGGAATCATTCGAGACCCTTCTTTTTACACGTGCGAGTCCGAAATGA
Source organism: Stenichneumon culpator (assembly GCA_964017025.1). Lineage (NCBI taxonomy): Eukaryota > Metazoa > Arthropoda > Insecta > Hymenoptera > Ichneumonidae > Stenichneumon > Stenichneumon culpator. The sequence goes on from OZ024776.1 coordinate 2,863,633, forward strand.
TACTGCATCGTCCATTGTAGATTCGAGCGAGCTTTCGACATAACCCGATCACGTAAATGCACGTTAGAATCTAACCGGACCAGTACCAAACCGGAAGTGTAATTTATTGAGGCGTATGGGAATTTATCCACTCGTACCGGATTTTTCGAAATCCTTATTTTTTCATGAGAAAGCCCGAAACGCTGCTTCATTATCCAACGTAGATTCGAACGATTTTTTTAAACCGCTGGAAGAAGATAAAGCATGTTGCAATGCACAATACCACGATACAAGCTAATAGAAATTATTTTTATTTATCTGTATGGTAAAACAGGATCGCTTTCAACAAGCTATGAAACGTTTCAATATTATTTATCGCAGATTTCCGATGGCCACGCAAGTGGCATAAACGCGACAGTTTATCTTTTTTTGAATGTTTAATTTCTTAATTTTATTTTATAGTGAGTTACACTTGAGTCCGAAATTTTCGTCGCGTTAATTGGAATTTTTCATTCTTCATTGATGGACAGGATAGCATTGTGGCTTCAACAGTTCTACGCATCTGACGCAGTAAACTTGGTGAATAATCGTTGCAGGAAGGATCGGATCGACTGTTTTCGGGAACTGCATACGACTGGAAAGACAATGTCAGCGTTAGTGTTGCACTCTAAAGAATATTAACTTTTTTTTATACGACTGGGACGTAAAAAAAGTACGATCCAAAACAATAATATTCAATAATAATAGGGAGGATTTCAAATACGGAAATTTAAAATATTACGGAGCCAAAAGATCGCCCATCGACGTGAAATCGTCTAGTGCGACCTGGAAACCCTGAGCATTGATCAGGTTCGATATTATTCCCCGTAGGGATTATTCCAACGACCATGACGTAAAAAGCTACGGATTGAATGCCGTACGACGTCGAAAAATCGTCTGGTGAGATCTGGACACCGCCAACATTGAGTAGGGTCATTGTGATTCACCATACCGATATTTTCGACGATCGGGACGTAAGAAGCTATGTAGCCAAGGCCGCCCGACGTCGAAAAATCGTCTTGTTGGACGTGGACACCGCGAGCGGCGGCGAGATTCGACATAATGCCTCGCGGCAACATTTCCGACGACCGGGACGCAAAAAGCCACGTAGCGAATGTCGCTCGACCTCGAAAACTCACCTAGTGAGATCTGGACACTGGGTGCATCGTCCAGGTTCGCCATAATCCCTCGCGGCAACATTTTCGCCGACCGGGACGCAAAAAGCCACGTAGCGAATGTCGCTCGACCTCGAGAACTCACCTAGTGAGACCTGGACACTGGATGCATCGTCCAGGTTCGACATAATCCCTCGCGGCAACATTTTCGCCGACCGGGACGCAAAAAGCCACGTAGCGAATGTCGCTCGACCTCGAGAACTCACCTAGTGAGACCTGGACACTGGATGCATCGTCCAGGTTCGACATAATCCCTCGCGGCAACATTTTCGCCGACCGGGACGCAAAAAGCCACGTAGCGAATGTCGCTCGACCTCGAGAACTCACCTAGTGAGACCTGGACACTGGATGCATCGTCCAGGTTCGACATAATCCCTCGCGGCAACATTTTCGCCGACCGGGACGCAAAAAGCCACGTAGCGAATGTCGCTCGACCTCGAGAACTCACCTAGTGAGATCTGGACACTGGGTGCATCGTCCAGGTTCGACATAATGCCTCGCGGCAACATTTTCGACGACCGGGACGCGAAAAGCCACGTAGCGATGTCGCTCGACCTCGAGAACTCACCTAGTGAGATCTGAACACTGGGTGCATCGTCCAGGTTCGACATAATGCCTCGCGGCAACATTTTCGACGACCGGTACGCGAAAGGCCACGTAGCCATGGTCGAACAATCTGGACTAATCGTCTGCTGAGACCTGGACAACGTGATCATTGTCCAGGTTGGACCCCTCCTTGCAATATCTTCGACGATCGGGTCGAAAAAAGAAAATAATATCCTGGTACTCATTTTATTAAAACAAAAAGTCTGTCGGATCATAATATCACCCGAATTCACTATCGATCGTCGATTTTTTTACCACAGTGCCGAGAAGTCCAATGAAGTTCGTCATTGTTCGAGGCGTCGAAACGCTGTCGCCAGGACCTACTGCCGCTGCGCTGTGATTGGTCAACTTATATCAACTTATAAACGGTCATAACTCGCTCATTTTTGCTCTGATCAAATTTCGCCAAAGGACTTTTTTGTTCAGCGCAATGTCAGCTATCTACCATTTGCCGATCGTACAATAGTTACCTTACACCCAGTATATATATATATATATATTGTGACGTGGTGCGTCACAAGCCCTCCCCAGCGTGGCTCGACGTCCCACCACTCACCTAAAAAAATACACTAGGATTAGAATCTATTATTTAAGCAACGAATTGAATTATTGTTAAACCTTCCCCTCGACTTACCCTCAGTCCCTGCCACCCTGACAGTCCCTCGACTCCCTCAACTCAACCCTCGCAACCCATCGAAGACTCGTCGCAGCCTCACCGCAGCACCACGAAGACTCACCGCAGCACCACGAAGACTCACCGCAGCACCCCGAAGACTCCACCAACGACCAGATTGACCTCGCCAGGCCCAGAATCCGACTACAAAAATTGCCAATTAAAGCCTGGTACGGCAGCCAGGCACTAACCTCAAAACAAACCCCGACAAACTGATGCTCTGCTTCCACACCGTCGTCCGTCCCTTGGAGGCCACAGCACCGAACACTCCACCCGCCTGACCCGTCATGGACAGCCCGGAACTCGACGACACACTCTCGGCTCGAAATAACGAGTGTAAACCGACGAGCTGTGTCGTGCGGGTAAACACCGTAAAATTGCACTCGAGCTGTCAGTGCGACACTTCGTCCGAGCGCCGCGAGGAACCAGCACCTCCCGGCGTGGAGAATATTCGGCAATCGATAAACCAATCGATGCCGAGGATGCGCGCGCCGAGCGTCGCGACAGGCCTTCCGTCGCGACGAATATTCGCAATCGGCCGCAGCCAATTACGACGCCCACCGCCAAGCTAGTCCCGAGATAGACCAATCGATTTTCGCCGAGAAATCGCAAATTGCAAGACCGACCCTGAGGTCGGAGAAGAAGCCGGAAACGGCATGGTTTTCTTCACTTCGAGCCACGGCGTGTGAGAGTGCGAGTGTGTGACAGGCGAGCGAAATATACGAGAAAAGTCTTTGGAAATTATATCGACCCGGAAAGCCCCCGTGATATCCAGACTCCATCCCCGGAGAGTACCGACTCGAGGCAGAGATAAAAGGACACGATTTGGACCAGATTTTGGAATTTATAACGACTCGGCAAATCAAGGACTATCGAACGGATTTTGCCGAGAGGATTTTATTGAACGGATTGATTGAGAACGTTATCGCACGGATTATTGTAAGCGATAAAGACCGGTTGAGTGAGTACATTTCGAGTTTCCCTTCCCCCATTTCGACCTGATTGACTGTCCCATTTCCCACATTCCCCTGAAAATTTGCCCGTCACCCCCCTGGTAATTTTAAGTGATTTTTGATTGTATAATTTTCGACCGTCGATCACCGGCCGCCACGTGCGCCGGCATTTTCTGTAATTCTCGTGTGCGCGTGAGTGGTGGCGATCGCGGAAATTCACAGCGCGCGACCGTTAGCGTATTTTTCCCCCGTTCTCCCCGAGACAGAAAATCGTTCACAGTATCTATTTTTTTGCGTAATTATTGGAATTTTGTTGTATCTTTTTTTTGTGCCGAGGTAATATTGTCAAGAAGCCCTGGACAGTGCCTGCGGCCTGAGAAGTCTCATTCCCCTCCCTCCCCCGTTCCCGCTAGCCGAGTGACGTGAAAACGTAATAGATTTTTGTTCTTTTTTTGGTTTTTTTTGCACTCGATTAACTAAATCGAGCGCCGCGGTGCTACACCGATACAGTAGCTGGCGCCCAAAAATCCGTGATTGTTCCCCGAGTTTGGAGATTTTTTCCGAGTTTGCCATAGTAAGACCAGCATTGTGTAGAATATCCACCGGCCAGCCCCTCCTCCCCTCCCCTTCCCTGCGACTGACCCTGCGAATTGCCGTCCCGCGATTACCCTAAGTTATGTTATTTTCGTAAGTCTTGTTATTGATTATTCTTTCGATTTTCCTATTTTTTTGAGAATTAATTATTTTCCGATTATCCCATTTTTCTCGTTTTGAGCTTTGATAATTTTCCGACCGTTATATTTTGCCACGACTAGTAATTATTGTCCGACCTTTGTATTTCGCCCTGCGTGGCACTTATTTTTTCGACCTTAGTATTTTCCCCCGCGTATTACTTACTTTTCGACTTTTGTATTCTGCCCAGCGTTAACTATTTTTCTATTTTCTTATTTCCCCCCCCCCCCCCCCCCCCCCCGAGTATTGAGTAATTTTCTATTTTCTTATTTTCGAACTTTTCGCCCCGTTATCCCTTATGTGCTATTGTTTATTACCATTGTTATTGCGAACTTTTCTTTTCTTTTCGGTTATTATTGAGATTGTTTATTTTTGGTTATCGGCCCCTTCAACGTACCCGTAACGGCGTTGAAGCGGCAGTATTCGCTTATTATTTTGTTGTTAACATTCACCGAACGAGTTATTATTAAAAGCCATTTTTCCACGTTCTACACAAAACTCTGGAGTATTATTTCCCCCGTTCCCCTCGCCCTACACGTCCCCGATTGTCCCGTCTGGAAGCGTCAAAGACCAGGAAGCATCATCACTATATATATATATATATATATATATATATATATATATATATATATATATATATATATATATATATATATATATATATATATATATATATATATATATATGTAGTGCTTACTTTGAGGACTTGGAAAATATGTGTTATACATTTATTGAAATGGATCCCTAAAGCTATTATTTACTATATACAACCATTTTTACTCGAACGTATACTTAACTTTCCGAGATATTCCATTATTTATAAGAACTGACTACTATGAGGACTTTTATTATATTGGCGTGTATAAGGACATATTTTCAATTGATGCACCGACACATATCGGGTCTTATATATATATATGTATATTGTAACTGTCTGGCTATCGGCGACCACCCCAGGCCGAGCCAAAATCGATATTATCGGCAATAAGGGAGCGATCGCGAGGTGTAAGTGGGGCCACCTGCCAGGATCGAGCGGCGGCTCGATCAATATCGAGCCGAGCGCATGCGCAGACGAGAGCTCGGAAGCACCACGGCGCGGCCAAGCGGGCTTGCGGCGAAAGCACGCTCAGGGTCGAAGAAAGGAGTGAAAAAGCGAGGGAAAAAGGGAACAGGTGATTGGACAAAAATGACGCCACCGCTACCAAGAAAGGCATCCGATTAGAGATAAGCCGAGAAGGGCAATGACGTCACTGAAGAACCCACCGGTAATTGGAGAACAAGGGAGAAGAACCTTGAAGGACCAATAGAAAAATTAAACACCAAGAACGAAATACGCGTGCGCGAGTCCGCCAAAAAGATGCAATTTTCGCGAGTGGGAGGCAAAAATTAGCATATAAAAAGGCACGAAATCGACCGGAAATCAGTTAATCATCTCACCGGGTCTACACCAGCTCTCCAAGGACTTAAAAGGTAAAAGTGAAAAGTGACAGTCAAAGTGAGAAAAAGTGAATAAAAGTGACTAAAGAGAAACTGTGCCAAAAGAACTTATAAAATTCTGTGCAGATTCGGACTTATAAATTTTTGTGCAGACTCGGACTTATAAATTTCTGTGCAGATTCGGACTTATAAATTTCGATGCTGAATTGGACTTATAAAATTCGGGCAAGAATGGGACTTATAAAACTCGTGCAAAATCGGACTTATACAAATATTCGGACTTATAAAAATTTTGTGCCGAGTGAACTTACGAAATTCGTGCCGAAACCGGACTTGTACGTCTCCGGGCTAATCTCGGACTCAGAAAAAGTGTGAACGTGGACTTACAAAAATTAGCCACGCAGGACTAGTAATATTAGTGCCGAGAACTCATTAAAAAATTGTGACACGGACTCGCAAAACTCGGGACACGTCGAAATCGCGTGCCAAGTTCGAAATTATACTCTGGTGCAACGATTGGCGCGAAGCGGTAAAGTGACCGAGGTGACCGGTCAGAAGAGCCGAAGTGACGGGTGAGCAAAAATCCCAACACCGAGGACCCGAGAAAACCACTCACAGGGCTTCCTTCACGGCCACTGCATTTACCCATAACAACAAAACCAGGTAAAAACAGTCCGTGGTCGCAGAAACACAAAGTGCAATTCGCGAGGTGAGCGAGCTGTCACTGCCGACGCGGCCCCGTGACGTCACAGCGCGGCCAGCCGCGAGCGGCGGCCATCTTGGGAACACGAGCTATCGAGCCGCCGACCCGAAATCATAGGGCGTTCGCATGTGGCGACGGTAATATAACCGGAAAACGGTCACCGCGCGATAATAATGCAGATCGATAATACTCTCCACCTCAAGCAATAAAAGCGCCAGTAAAAGGGGAAACACGATAAGAAAATAAGAATAAGCATTTTGTCCATCAAATTAGGTAACAAGTAAGGAATTATTGCACAAAGAATAAATAAAAAGAAGCAATTTAAGAAAGGGAAAGAGCTGTAAATACTTGAAAACTTATCCGGTTACGAATAAAATCATTATTTCCACATAAAAACCGTCTCTGATACGCCAACCCATAATTCCTGGACACTCGAGCACACGAATCCCTCCGTTTGAGCGCCCACTCCTCTACAGGAGGTGCACGAATTCGGAGAAAATACTGTAAGGAAGCTTGCTCCTGTTACAATATATATATGTGTCCTCGAAGCAGACGAATTTTAGAAAAAGAATACATGTTCCCAAAATGTGGGTACTATGAGAACTTTTGCTTCCTCGTAGAGGAAGTTTTCTTTTAATGAAAATAAAATTGCCAGATTTTAATGAAAACGTGGTCGGAATGTTCCAAAACATCGAAAAATCACATTTAGAAAAAATGTCCAAATGGATATATATATATATGTGTGTAGGGGAGTGCGGGGCAAAATGGCACACCGGGGCAAAACGGAATAATGAGACAAAACGCAATTCTTCAATAACTATTGGATGGTGGCAATGGTGGTACGTGGGGCAAAACGGGTTTGAAAATCCGAATGTATCGTTGAGACAAATGGGGCATCCAAAAATTATTGGAAAATTTAGTTGTGCCCTCGCTGTCCCGTTTTGCCCCCTGTGCCATTTTGCCCCGCTGTCCCCTATGTATGTGTGAATCGGACACGACAAATTCAAACGGCTATAACTCGGGAACGCCTCAACCGATCAAGCTGAAATTTGACACACAGTGTGATCAATATTTAACGTTTGGTCAATTTCATCGAAACATGTGCAGATGTTTTTTTTGACGGCATTTTTAATTTCTTCAAAAAAATTTGTTAGTGCGTTAGCGTTTACCATTTTTGAGGTACCTGGCTAAAAAGTTGTTCACAGAAGGAATATGATCGCCCTATTAAATTTGGCGAATATCGATCAAACCGTTTAAATTTTATGTGATTTTGAATTTTTTAATTCGATGAAAAATGCGTACTTTACTATAGACGCAATTTTCCTCATTAATTGTTCCTGTTCCGTTATCGTTTCCAATATTCTCGGACGCAGGATCTAGTTGTCAATGAAATATACAATAAAAAAATAAAGATTGACGAAATTAAATGAATGGTAAAGATATAAATGTTCCTATATGTGTTTGACAGACAGAAAAAGCTAGATAAAGAGGTATCATTCGGATGTACTGGGTAAAAATCGGAAGTGACAAAAAAAATTCAGCAGCGTATAATTTCTTGTATTTTTTCCCTCCGAGCATAGATCCGACAAAGTGAAGCGTGACGAAGGTGTATTTTTACACGCTGAGCTGAATTGGCCAGCCGTTTTGCATACAAGTCTAACCCGACGTTGACGTTTTAAAAAGGTGAAAATTGAAATTTTCATATTGCTTTCTTATAATGTTCCTTTATTCGCGAAGCTTCCTCTATAAGAAAGCCAATACAGAAATACAGAAAATGCCGTCGCATAGAAGAAGCTTCGCAAATAAAGGAACATTATGAGAAAGCGATATGAAAGATTCAATCGTCAACTTTTTTTATCGGCGTTTATGAGGACATATTTTCAAATGAAGTCTGCTGTATCGACGTCCCGTGCAGCACTAGGATCCTAAATCCCGGGATTCTCATTTCCGGGAAAATCGATCATTCGTTCGATAGGCAAACGTTAGTCGATACCTGCTGTATCGACGTCCCATGCGGCACTGGTGTCCTGTGTATCTGCTTAGTGAGTAATTCTCAGTGTGTAATCGGATGTTGATCGAGAGCCATGTGCTCCGACGAAATGTTCGTGTTGGTATTATTCACGGATGATATTTATTTAATTTGTAAGTCCGCCGACGTAAGTGCGTTTAAGAAAAAATGTCCAGCCGTAAAGTACACGGATGGGAAGAAATATACCGCACGGATATTGGCTTGCACGGTAAGTGAACAAATCTGATATCCTTGATTTCGCATATTATTATTGTATTGTTGATATAATATTCGTATTGGCGGTCGTATGAGAATGTGATTGTTCGGCTATAAAAATCTAGATTTTCCATTGTGCTTGAACCGCGCGATATCTCTATAAAATGTATACTTTGAAGACATATTCGTCTATATAAAGTCGTTTTCGAAGACATCGACTCTTTTGAGGACATCTACACTATGAAACTTTCCTTTGTTTTCGGATCACAATATTTTCACGCATTGTATACTTTGAAGACATATTCGCCTATATAAAGTCTTTTTCGAAGACATCGACTCTTTTGAGAACACTATGAAACTTTCCTTTGTCTTCGGTTCACAATATTTTCACGCATTGTATACTTTGTAGACATATACGTATATGTAAAGTGTTTTTCGAAGACTTCACTTTTTTTGAGGCATATGCATGTTTCCACTAGAGTAGTCGAAGAAAACGATGTCTTTTTTTAAAATTCGATTGGGATTTCTCGTTGCTGATCAATATTCATTGACCCTTTTACAAAACACTAGCCACTTATTACATTGTCTTCGCTACTGGCGCTGTAAATTTGTCCGAAAAGCGTAATTATATTGTTGTGAATTTCATCAACCTTGCTGTTCGAAACGTGAATTTCGTATGCTTTCTTTTGCAGCTAAGAGTTTCACATAAAAATTATGCAATTAAAAACATATTATAATATATATATATAACACAGACAAATATGTTCTCAATGTATACAATACATACGAATATTGCGTCTTGTACACTTTCGGGACATGTACGACACATTTTCGTATTGTACTCTTTGAGCACATAATTACCTACATAAAGTCTGTTTCGAAGACAGATCTTTTGAGGACATATACATTTGCAACTACCCATGTGATACGCAATTTATTTTAATGTCATTTTTTTGCGAACCGAACTTCGGAATTAAGGTAATTTTGATTCTTTGATTTTCAGAGGAACGTGTAGTATTGCGAGAAATTCAGAGGTGTTTAGAAGAGGAGGAGAACTCCGTTTTCTTCAAAAACATCGATTTCGCAGACGAAAAGCTGATTTTCTGGGATGTGCTCAAGAAGCACAAAAAGTACCGAGGTAATATCTGACTCTATGTTGTCGACGTTTGTTACAAGGATATATTTTTAAGTATCGTTTATAAATTACAAATTGGCTGTAAACATTGGATATATCCAATTCGCACAATATATCCAATAGTTTATATATATTCATGATGCTTTTTACCTTTTTTGCTCGATGACATTATCTATTTAGGTTAATTGTCTGTCTGTAGATGAGAGCATGCTATATTTGGACTCGGCTATACTGCCTTCACGGAGCGCAAGTTCGGAGGGCTATGTATTTCCACCTCCAGATCAAGAAACAAAGAACTTTTTTCGTAAGTTGATTTTTTTAGATCCTAACAATTTTTTGAAAGATTAAATTACAAAAAAAAAACGAAAAAATAACGAAATTATTTTTTCAGAGATCCAGACCGATTTTGTTAAAATCAAAATCCACGTCGAAAAGTTGCGTCAAAATTCAGATGTCAAGAGTGGCAACGATCGTGAGACTGCTGTTCCGACAAGCCCGACGAGTGAGATTCTGACCGATATTTCGATCGTCAACAATCCGACGGATCCACTTCCGAACGAGATATTGATCGCATACAGTCCGTCAAGTAATATCCTGAACGAGAACATGGCAAGTCAACACGAGAAAGAAGCAAGAATCAAACACAACTCGAGCGAGACGAGTCTCAACGTCAAAAATTTGTCGGAACCCGACGTCAAGGATCAAATTTGTGACGAGAAGGAAGTCATAGCACCTATCGTCTCGAAAATGCATAGTCCCAACGAGATGAATACGACAAAACGCGATGTGGAGATGCTCGACGCGAACCGTGACGACAAGCTAACTTCCGATGAAGAGACCTCTAATGCGCAGCCAACGGGCCCGACGAGTGAGATTCTGACTGATATTTCGATTGTCGACAGTCCAACGGATCCACTTCCGAACGAGGTTTTGATCGCACACAGTCCAACAAGTAGTATCCTGAAGGAGAACATGACGATTGAACACGAGAAAGAAGTAAGACTCGAACACGACTCGAACGAGATGATTCTCAACGTGAAAAATTTGTCGGAATCCAACGGCAAGGATCAAATATGTGACGAGAAGGAAGTGATAGTACAGAACGTCTCGAAAATGCATAGTCCCAACGAGATGAATACGACAGCACGCGAGGTGGAGATGCTCGACGCGAACCGTGACCACAAGCGAATCTCCGATGAAGAGACCGCCGAAGCGCAGATAACGGAGAAGTGTGTGCTTAAAAACCAAATTTTCGAGACGAACGATTTTGAGGAATTTGTACCTCGAAGTCTGTTTCCGAACGATCGAGAATCCCACGCACTGATGGCCCAGCCGTTAAACAAGATCGTCAAACCGATGACAAAACAATGCGTCAAGGACAATCGCGTACTCGAATATGCGTACATCGATGGGAACTGCAATACTTCTGTCGTGAATAACTTAAACAAAGGCGTTTATCAAATAAGTGTTGACCAGTTAGCCAATGAAAATGAAAAGGGAAGAGATCAATTGAACGACAATTTCGTATTCAAAAACGCACACAAGGAAAATTTGCGCATGGATGAGAACTGTAACCTTTCTGCATCGAGCAACATGAACGAAGACAGTGATATGGCTGTTGACCAGTCAGTCGCGGACGAACAAGTTCAAATTGTATTTCAGAATATACTCCGTGAGATCGGCATGACGACATCTATTTCCGAGAATATGTGCACCTAGCTTAAAGGAAATTCAATTTATGACAATATTTTCGCTCCGCATCGTCAGGGACAGCTCGATGTTGAAGAATCGGTTCAAGACGGAGCTGCTAGCGTGCCAGTTTGTGACGTGGCTCTAAATCCGATGGCTATCTTGGATCCGTCAGGTTTTGGTAATTATAAACACAATTGTTTTGCCTATTAACGGAATCGAAATGATTAAAAAAATCGCCTTGATGTTATGTTAAAGAATATTTATTTACATTAGAAGTACGTATAAAAAAGAATTAAAGTTTTAAAAAATTGATTATTGAAATTGTTCCAAGTTTAAAAAATGAGTGATCGGTTTATTTTTTCAGTCCTTTCCACAGAGGGAAATAGCTGTGTAGACGCATTGACTGGTGAACCACGGTATGTTACAGATTTATAAACATATAAATATATAGACAGTCCCGCGTAGAAAAAAGTCGTATGGGAAAGGGTATTAAATTGAGTATGGGTTGAATATGGGGAATCGTATGGGAACGAATATGGGTGAAGTATAATTTGACTATGGGCTTTGTTCAGTTCCCACATTCATCCCATACACTTTTCCAGACTCTTTGCCAGCTATCGGGTACGACCTCGAACATTTTCATGCAATCAAACCCACACACTTTCCCAGACTCTTTCCCAGTCATCGCGTACAGGCTCAACATTTTTTGTGCAATCAATCCCATTCTCTTTTCCAGACTCTTTCCCAACCATCGCGTACAACCTTCAAAAAAATTCTATTAATGCGGTTGTTGGGAAAGAGTCTGGAAAAGAGTATGGGATAGATAGACCAAAAGAGTCTGGAAAAGTGTGTGGGGTTGATTGCATGAAAATGTTCGAGGTCGTACCCGATAGCTGGCAAAGAGTCTGGAAAAGTGTATGGGATGAATGTGGGAACTGAACAAAGCCCATAGTCAGATTATACTTCACCCATATTCCTTCCCATACCATTCCCCATATTCAACCCATACTCAATTTAATACCCTTTCCCATACAACTTTGTTCTACGCGGGGTATGCAAACTCATGCTTAAATAATTGAATTTTACTTGTAGATTAAAGCCTACAATCGTAACCAATATTATCTTGACCGAAAAAATTACTTTTCCATGGAAAAAATTCAACAGTTCGCTGCCACATGATATGTCGAGAATCCTAACACCCGCCAGCAGTTCGACGATATTGGAGTCCTCGGCAACTAATTTAGATTTCCTCGGTGCCGATAACGGTGAACATCACCAATCTATTGCAGCGAGTGTCGATGGCAGAGGTGTTGCATGCGATGAAGGTACATATTTTCGATGATTTTTTTTTCTTCATGGATCCTCTGGATTCAATTATCTGTGATACTATTGTGGCCCAAAAACACAGTTTTTCATTAATTCTGGAATAATGTATATTTTTCAAACCGTCGAAAATTTTTCACAGTTTTGTTCTCGATATAACGAATTATATTTTTATCTGTCTTTAGAGTGGACTTATTCCTATTTTACACGTTTCCACTGTCAGTATATAAATATAGACGACTGAGTTTTTCAATAAAATGTGTTAATCAATCTATTTTCGGGTTTATATTCAGAGAGTCAGATTGAATCGGACGGCGACGAGTACGTTCCTTCAGCAGTGGAATCGTCAGGTTCCGACGCGGATAGTGATCCAGAGGAAAAAGCGGAAAAGTCGATCAGTCGCACAAAGTGTCAGAACGTATCAAATTCGACGGTAAATATCACCTTGGGACCTAATAAACAGGGCACGTCAGCACCCGACGATACAGAATTGGTGGTATCATCCTCGAAGTCTGCAACGCATACGAAGAAAAATTTCTGTATTTATTGTAAAACGTTGCAATCAAAACTCGCTCGTCATCTCACACTCGTTCAAGCAGGAGAAGAGGATGTCAAAAAATTTGCAACCTTACCGGCGAAAAACTTGGAGCGTATGCAATTAATCGCAACAATCAGAAAGGACGGAAATCATCTATATAATACGGATAGAAGATTCAACAAAGGAGAGTTGCTGGTGGTACGAAGACCGCAAGAGCGGATGAAAAAATCTGCACAGGACTTTATAGCGTGTGGAAATTGTCGCGGCCAGTATTCTCGAGAGACCGTTCGTGATCATTTTAAGAAGTGTACGAAGAAATCCGGTCAGAAGGAACGGCTGGTGATGGTGAAAGGCCGCAAAGTTTCAGCGCGATTTCACGAAAATGCTAACGATTTAGTGAGAACATATATATTCCCGTATAAGCGAGAAGACGAAATCGTCCGAGGAATTCGTTACGACAAACTTGTCATTGAGTACGCGAACAAACAATGCGAGAAATACGGTTCGCACCAGCATCATTATCAAATGATCAGAGCGCGCGTACGTTTATTGGGACGTTTCTTACTGACCATGAAAAACATTGATAAGGAAATAAAGGAGCTCTCGGACGTCTTTCAACCACGAAATTATAAAAACTCCATTAAGGCCGTGAGAATTGTCGCGGAATTTAACGAGACGTCTCGCTTATACGCGCATCCTGCTGTCGCCTCGAATCTTTGCACGCTATTGAAGAATGCTGGTTCCATTCTACGATCTGAATACATCATGGCGGAGAGAAAGGATGACCAAATCCGCGTCGAAGATTTTTTGAAGTTACAGATCGAGGGCTACGCTACCAGCATAAATAGAGCGGTTCTCGAGACGCAGCTTCAGAACAACAGGCGTAAGAAAACCGTACTACCAAGCCATGACGACATCACGAAGCTTTATAACTTCCTTAACACCGAACGTAAAACGTATCTCGAAAAATTAAACGCGGCGTTTTCCGACGACACTTGGCGAAAACTTGCCGAAGTTACACTGATATCGTTGCAACTCTTCAATCGTCGTCGAGCTGGCGTAATCGAACGTGTCTATATAGAAGATTTCAATTCGCACCAAAGTATCGATAAAGTGGCCGACAAAGAAACGTACGCAACTCTTTCGAAGCACGGACAAGCATTGGCGAGGAAGTACGTGAGATTTATGATCCGTGGGAAGCTTGGAAGAGGAGTGCCCGTATTGATTGAAGCGAATATATTAGAGTGTCTAATTCTAATTCTCAAATATCGCGGCAAAGCTGGAGTATCGGAAAATAACCCGTATCTGTTCGGACTACCGTCGAAAGATCGAGACCGGCTTAAATATCTGCGAGCCTGTGCATTGCTACGATGCTTCTCTGATCAGTGCGGTGCAGATGTACCGCATACACTTCTCGGCACACAACTCCGTAAGCATGTCGCAACGACGTGTATTTCGTTGAACTTGTCGGAGAATGAAGTTTCAGAGTTAGCGAATTTTCTGGGCAGCGCCGATAAAATACACAAACAAATTTATCGCCAACCACACGTACAGAATGACATCGTTAAGATCTCGCAGCTACTTGAAATGGCTCAAGGAACAAACGATTCGTTACCGAGCGATGACGACAGTAGCAGCGAAGAGGAATCAAATCTGAGATCAGCCGTCCCAGCCGACGTGGAGGATTCACATTGCAGCGAAACTGAAGGTAAGAAGCTCTCAAAGTATAGCTTGACCGGAGAGTATCTTCCGTGCTCTTGCTTTACTTAACCTAGAACTCAAGAGACATTTACTGCTCAAGCTTGAGAAAGTCTTCGAGGTACACATAGACTGCCAGAGAAACGCTGCTCTTAAGCTACACCTCGAGGAAGTCTTTAGGGTAGATCAGGGACGTAGATCCCGATAAAAACGCTCGAATAAAGCTAGACTTCGTGTACGTCTTCTTGTAGTAATCCTCGTACTACAATTGACATTACAACATTCAGTATCGTCTAACAGAGTCTCTCTAAGTGTTTAAACAGTTCGAACCGGTCGGCGAGTTCCGATCGTTCGTCGGGTTCGAACAGCTCGACCGGTTTGAACAAAGTTCGAACAAGTACCGAACTCCAATGGTGAGCTCGAACAGATTCGAACAGGTTCGTGTACATCCATAAAAAATACGGTAATTTTACGGAATATTAAATTACCAATAATTCCACATCTCTAGTGAGTACTTTAAATTTCACTGACGCGATGGATTCTTATAGTAACATCTATTTTTCAATTCATCGCAGCATGGGAAGGATTAAAAAACTGATTTTATTGTGAGAATTCATCGCTGGGTGGGTGAAAGTTACGGTACTATCACAGCAGAGAAAGTACTGAGGATAGCATGTGAGAGTTCAACACATCGATGTAAAAGGGAACTTGCGATCCATTCATCGAAGGAAGGAACATGATTCTCTTTGCTGAATCGCAATTGAAAGTATTCGACAAAGGATCAAACAGTCGGATAGAATTTTCCTCATCGGTGAGAGCCTTGGTAAGTCTTATTATTGTTGAGAATACCCGTCTGTTGAATGAATGGATTCGAATTTTTTATTTCCTTTCAGGTTCAATGCAAATGAAAGCGTCGACATAGTTATTGTAGTGATAAAAAAATGTTGAAAATTGAAATCTTCATATCAATTTCTCACAATATTCCTTTATTCGCGAAACTTCTTCTATGAGAAAACATTTTCTCTATTTTTGACGTCCTCGTACAGGAAGCATTCCGAATAAAAAAAAAATTATGAGAAAAAATTATGAAAAAGATTATGAGAAAAAAAATTATGAGAACGGTTTGTGCTGTTTACCGAATTGAAGCGGCCTCGAGGCATGGTTCACGTGAAACCTTATCATCTTACCTTATCATCTTATAAAAATTTCAAGTTTCAACTGTTGCTTGAAAACGTTGCTTCATTCGGTTAAGTGTCCTGGTGAAAGATCTCCCGCCCTTACTGGTACAGATTCAAAATAACTACCATAAACTCTCATTCTTCCGGTTTGTGCTGTTTGCCGAATTGAAGCGGCCTCGAAACATGGTTCACGTGAAACCTTATCGTCTTACGCAACTCGTAAGATGGGTGCGGACTTTGCTTCAATTCGGTTAAGGGTCCTGGTGAAAGATCTCCCGCCCTTACTCGTACAGATTTTAAAGAACTACCATAAACTCTCATTCTTCCGGTTTGTGCTGTTTGCCGAATTGAAGCGGCCTCGAGATATGGTTCACGTGAAACCTTATCGTCTTACGCAACTCGTAAGATGGGTGAGAACGTTGCTTCAATTCGGTTAAGGGTCCTGATGAAAGATCTCCCGCCCTTACTCGTACAGATTCTAAAGAACTGCCATAAACTTTCATTCTTCCGGTTTGTACTGTTTGCCGAATTGAAGCGGCCTCGAGATATGGTTCACGTGAAACCTTATCGTCTTACGCAACTCGTAAGATGGGTGCGGACTTTGCTTCAATTCGGTTAAGGGTCCTGGTGAAAGATCTCCCGCCCTTACTCGTACAGATTCAAAATAACTACGATAAACTCTCATTCTTCCGGTTTGTGCTGTTTACCGAATTGAAGCGACCTCGAGACATGGATCACGTGAAACCTTATCGTCTTACGCAACTCGTAAGATGGGTGCGGACTTTGCTTCAATTCGGTTAAGGGTCCTGCTGAAAGATCTCCCGCCCATACTCGTACCGGTTGAAAGTAATAACGCAAACTTCGAATTTAACAAAAATCGAATACCGTTATTAATGGGCAATAATTTTTTATTCTACTCGGGGTGAAACCAGCCTTCTCGTTGAAACAGGGTGTACACCAGTCACTGATAGACCGATTGAATCAAGACCCCGGGTTGGTGTCACTATTGAGCATTTACCAATAAATGATTTGTGTATTCAGCGATGCAAAGTTGCCGGGTAATTTGTTGAATAATAATTTTTCTCTTCAATTTGTTGTTAACAAATTGGAATTATTATTTCACGAAAACAATCCTTGCAGCACTTCCCATATACTTGCTTTTTTCAGATTTGTATCCCATCGAGAAGTGGTCGAAATCTTCTGTGAAACTCAAGTTTGACGGGACTGTACCGCAAGTACTACCTTAAACGGGCGATACCGATAATGCAGCCGGTAATGCCGATATCGTTATAACAAACTATACGTAACAAGCAAAGAACATTTTTGTATTTTTCCGAATAATTTATTGAACTTAGTTTTTTTACAAAGTCTGCCAAGTGTGGATTTCCCTTCAACGACTCCACATTTTATTCAAAAATTGCATCTCCGGCGCATGGATCCACGGGTTCAAAATCTTGCTGCCCCGTCGCTTGAGGAATTCCGTCCGGAGTTTTTTCCACCGAATCATCGCCAGGCAAGGGAATCCATCTGCGAGAATGTAACAAAATTGTTCGAATTTATTTTTTATTTTATTTTTAATTTCGTTTTAAATGTTCACGAGCGTTCGTTGTGTGTGCTTTAACCTATTGTCTCGTTCATCGAGCTTTATCGTTTTCTTACCTTCGCCGATTGCTGTTGCGACTTCCCGCCACTTCACCATCTTCTCCTCGTCCGTCTGCAATTCCTCTGGGAGGCTGTAGTCCCATAACTGGCGACGACCCTTCACCGCTCGAATTAATTTTCGTTCCATTTCCATCTTCCTTTTTTCCGCCTCTTCTCGTACTGCCTGCTCCATTTCTTCCGCCGAATCTTCCTACATAAAACAATCCACGGGATGTGAATTCACAAATTTATAATAATGGAGAAAATTAAATCATTAATGGCAAACTTACCCAACTCATTTTTTCTCCTGTCATCAGATCAGATTCTCCTTTGTTTTGGTTTGATACTGTCAACTGTCGTATTTAAATGATCAAATTTTGATCAGCATTTGTTTAATAGATAGAAAGTATAGTAAGCAGCAAACGGTGCTTGGTATGTTTATCATCAATAATTTCGTGTTCTCCATTCTTTTACATCCATCTGTCGGATTATTTGTTTTTTGCAGGATGAATCGAATGAAAGCCACCGAGGGAGACAATGCAAATGGGGACGGAAATAATAAAGATTAACATAATGACAATATTAATTCGAGAGGACATGGCTCGCCGTATACTGTGGAATTATATTGCGTATTTATATTTAAAACGCTTAAAAAAAAAAAAAAAAAACTGCTGGCCGAGCACAACCTTGCGCTTTTGTGCTCGGCGCAAAAAAAAAATACATAAAGTTATGTGTTCCAAATTTATTTTCGAAAATTCAATTCTTACTCTTTTAACTCCGTCATATCCATCATCTTGTCTATTTCTTGCTGTAGAACATGTCAGGCACCTATAGGTTTTTCTGTGATTCCATCGGGACGCAAGGAAATCGCCGTTTAAAAATACGCAAAATCACTCATTTTTGCCATTCTTGGCTATAAATGCCCGATCAACTTTTTCGTTAGTCGTCACTCCGGGACTATATTTTATGTATTTTTTCGCACTGATCACGAATCTAACAGTTTTTTCACTTCCGGAGGAGCGAATGACCAAATAGCGCAGTGGAATCTCTCGGTCGAGGTCGACAGTCCCGAAGAACCCCACGACACGAGCTCGCTGGCTTGCCGCCGCAACTGTTGTTCATTCATCCCATCCGAACCACTCTCCGTTATCAGAATTATCAATTCCTCGATGTCCTCCTGGCTGAACTGCCAACCTCCGCTCGTTGGCATTCCGTCCGTCCGTCCGTTGAATGTGACTTCGTGGATTACCAATTTTTTTTTTTTTAATTATTATTATTATTTTTTTAATTTACACTTTTGAGATCGAGCCTTATCACCTTTTTTTACCGTTCGATTCAACGTTGAAAGTGAAGCCGTTGTCCTCGAATATTTGACGATGCTCTACGAGCACCGACTCATTAAGAGACACGAGATCCAGCGACTTCGGAACGATCAGCCTTTGCGTCTTCAATTATGTCTCCTGGTTTAGCTCTTCGAAACGAAAATTCTCGTCACTGACTGATCGGTGATGGATAGATCGCCGGCAAGCCGAGCTACTATAAACCCGAGATTGAATTATCCTACGATAGCCATCTGAAATTCTTTTTCTCATTTTATACTGTCATCGTATTCGTCGATGAAGTTGACGAGGAACTCATGTATACTCCGCACGCGCACGCGAAGATATTCGCGCCGACGATGGCTAAGCGGTTGTTTATACACCTCGTTGACCACTTTTGATAGTTGCCACGCTTTTAAATTGTGCGGGCTGACCGCAATTTGCTCTTTAAAAACAATCAGGGCACGAATTAAGCGTCCAAAGTACTCGTAATTTAACGTTATATCCTTTCTGAAGGTTGTCATTTTTTTCCACCTGTAGCCACCGTTTTTCGACTGTAGCCACCAGACGCAGAAATCGGGTGACTACAGTCGGAAGTAGAACCTAATTATTCAGTAGTGGCAAACCATTTGAACGAAGCACTTAGGAAGAACAACAATAAGATCGTTCAGGAAGGATATCACATTAAATTATGAATACTTTGGACGCTTGATTTGTGCCCGGATGCCTTTTAAGGCCATGCGAAAGATGTACCACGTAACATTATGAGTGCGAGAGAGATAGATGCATTTTTCGAATCAATGCCATTTAAAACTATTTGACGTTTCGGATAAAACGGAAGCACCATCGGACACGATATTAAATTATGTATCCGCTAATGTTTTACTTTTTCCCGAAAAGTCTACGGTCTCTGAATCGCATTCATTACAGGTTTTGGTTACCGACTGAGTCGTTTCACATGTCGTTAAGGAGCAAATGGCGGTCAGCCCGCACAATTTGCAGGCGTGGCAGCTTTCAAAAGTCAATGTGCAATAACGCGGTCGGTAATAAAAACTGTTATCGACTTTTCTCACTGATTCTGACATGTACTGTAAAAAAAAAGTTTCATCGAAAACCGAGATGATATCCGCTTCCGATGAGAGTTTTCTTTTGACCGTACATGCCAGAACCCGCGTCGAAAGTTTATTACAGTTTTTGGTACCGATTGGGCCGGGATTGACGGGCAGGGAGATGTTTCACATGCTCTTAAAATATATTTATAACAAAATATTTATTTTCATGTCCTTTACCTTGACGACCTTGCCCTGTTCTTCAACCCGGTAAACAAAACAAAATGAAAATAAATCATATCATTAAAAAAAATGTAAAAACATAAACTCATTCTTACACTTCCACTCCTATTCCTTCGCTCATGAAGCGTGCCTTCAAGGTCTTTTCTACGACGACGAACATCATGACGACCATGAGTAACCCCTGGTCTATCGTCGAAATCACAATATACGAGCCGGAAAATAGGAATATTTTCATGGCCGGAAAATAGGGGAATCCCCTACATATTCAACAAGTCAGTGGTGCTGAACATAATCACGCCGAATAGTGAAGATGCTTGCTAGAATTCTGGATTATCAAGTATATCACACTCATCTTGATGAATTAAACTTTTACCTGTGAGGTAAAAATAATTATTGTACTAATTGTCGTTTTGTATTTGTGTCTATTAGTATTTTTGAAATTGAAAATATTTCCGAGGAGTTGAGCAACCAAAATCGCGGCGCAATTATATTGAGCACCACTGACTTGTTGAATATGTAGGGAATTCCCCTACTTTCCGGCCGCTCGCTTTCTGCAGATATCTCTACGCACATCACTACCCGGCGCACTGTCAGTGGTTCTCACGCTCAACATATTCATGGCGACTCTTGGGAATGCGCGGAAGATTCTGGCGTAAGTGAGTCAGACGTATGTTAATTTCAATAGTAGAAATTCAAAATAGCTTGATAAACTCACCTTCGGGGAAACTTTGATCCATTGTGCAAATGTTATGTCCTTAATTCAACGGCGAAGCATTAACGATAAGCGTAGGGCTTTATTATCGACGAGCGTACAAAGTCGATAAGCGTAAGGCTTAATTGCTGGCCCATACGATATTATCGTAAGGAGATTACTTACCATAGACAAGTAGGCATAGCTGTTTTCCGGCGCCGCAATGCTCCAGTACGTCACTCGTACTCATGAGTATTAAGAAAAAAAATCGCCTCCACCTGTAATTGAACTCGGACCCTCTGAGTTCAGAATTCATCGTTCTATCAACCGGACCACTAATAGCCGTGACTGATGAAATAACGATTTGTATATTATAGTTCATCCATCTTTTACAGGGTAAAATTTGTTTAGGGCAAGAGCGATGAACTATCGCCCGCAGCTAATTAGAACGGGCTATAATTCATCACTTTTACCCTAATTGAAACGAATTTTCATCTCAGGTTTTTCTGAGGTTCGCGGTGAAAACCCATAGTTCTTGCGGCAATCTTTTCGATTATTATTATTTATGATAAGTTGGTACTTACCCTTGTCGATTGGATCGAGTGACCAAAAAAATCCACACTTAACCGGAAGTCCATGGCTGGTGACCCGTGGAATGTGGACGGTAATTGTCTAAACACTTTTATAAAATCGCGACGAGATTAATTAATTATCCACATTAAAATAGTCTCAAATCGACTGGCCCACGTGTGTTTCGTTTCCAGTTTTTTATCGCCTTTTCAAATACATCGTCAAAACGTATTTACCCAAAAATCCCGAATAAACTTATTTTCTCGCTTAAAATCTCAGCAAAAAACCGATTGCGCTATCGAAGAGAGCTTGAAAAATCATTCAAGAAACACCCCTCACATGAACGTAAATGCACGCGCAAATGCCTCAAAAAATAGTCGTCCACCTTATAAATATAATGGTATTCGATTTTTGTTACATTCGAAGTTTCCGTTGTTACTTTCAATCGGTACGAGTAACGGCGGGAGACTTCTCATCGGGACCCTTAACCGAATTGAAGCAAAGTCCGGACCGGTCTTACGAGTTGCGCAATACGATAAGGTTTCACGTGAACCATATCTCGAGGCCGCTTCAATTCGGCAAACAGCACAAACCGGAAGAGTGAAAGTTCATGGTAGTTCTTTTGAATCTGTACGAGTAAGGGCGGGAGACTTCCCTTCGGGACCTTTAACCGAATTGAAGCAAAGTCCGGACCGGTCTTACGAGTTGCGTAAGACGATAAGATTTTACATAAACCGTGTCTCGAGGCCGCTTCGATTCGGTCAAAAACCCAACCGAAAGAATAAAAGTTTGCGTTATTACTTTCAATCGGCACAGGATGAGGGCGGGAGACTTCCCACCAAGGCCCTGAACCGAATTGAAGCAAAGTCCGCACCGGTCTTACGGGTTGCGTGAGAAGATAATGTTTCACGTGAACCATCTCTTGAGGCCGCTTCAATTCGGGAAACATCGTAACCAAAAGAATAGCAGTGGTGTTTATTACATTATTTACTTACATTTTCTTATCACGATATCAGCATTACTGGATGCATGATGGGTTTCGCTTCATTTAATTAAGACTTTTATAATGTTATTGTAGAAAGATGTAGAAGGCTCAAATTTCTAACGACGCGCGGCAAGACACGTATGGGGTGTTATTACCGACCTCTTTTTTAATCATTAATTGATTTATGATGCAAAAGTGGTGAATGCTCTATAGAGGACTTGTTTCGACAAAATCAATTATAGTCCAACATTGGATTGACCAAAAAGAATTTCGCAATGGCTTTTTTTTCCTCCGGGATATAGGGGAACCCGGGGCAAAACGGGGACGCTAAGCAATAAAACCTGCTACAATGATACCGAAAGTATAGATCCATTGTTTTTCACACCAAAATTGTATTGGCACCGGTTTTGAAAGGTTAAAAACAAAACACCATCTGGGGCAAAACGGGGTACATGTCCCCATTTTGCCCCAATACCCCGTTTTGCCCCGGTTTCCCCTAAATCGAATACCATTATAATCAGCAATGATTTTTTATTCTACTCGGGGTGAAACCAGCCTTCTCGTTGAAACAGGGTGTACACCAGTCACTGATAGACCAATTGAATCAAGACCCCGGGCTGGTGTCACTATTGAGCATTTACTAAAAGATGATTTGTTTACTCTCAGATGGACTGGCAAACCACTTCCGGTGGAATTAAAAAGATTTCGGCGACTCACTGAGCATAAATGAAACAGTCCCGTCGGTACAATCGAATGTAAGCTAGCTCAGTCTATTATCACGAAATTTTCAGTTCAATATTCGAGTGACCAAAACAAGGTTCTCGGTGGTTGTCTTTTTCTGCTCGGATATTAAGTCGAATACCTTCATAATTTTTTTAAAATATTTAGCGAGTACAACCAACATTCTCACTGAAGTAGAGAATAAATGAGTCATTGATATTCCGATTGAACAAGGACTTGATGCTGGTTTCGCTATCAAGTCCTTGACATTAAATAATTAGTAAATTGTGCAATGAAAAGTACCTTCGGTCGAGTTAGATAGACTTATTGAAGCTTACGTAAACCAGCCCTATCGTCACAGTCGAATGTAAGCTAGCTCCGTCTACATGCCGACTCCAATCGATAATATCTATTAATCATTGTCAAATCGAAGTCGCAACTTGATTTTTTCAATAGTACATGATCCTGTCTACGTCGTAGATTACTACGAAATTAAGTAGAAAAAAAATTAAATGTATCGATCCACCTCAAGAATAGTCAATTCAAATACGTATCCCGATTCGTTGGAAAAAAACAAGAAGGCATATGAGATAAATTTATTCAGTGATACATTTCTTTACGTACTACGATGCGAATACATTTTGTCCAAAATTGCATTCAGTGCAATTTAACTTTTCAGCTTTTTCTTCAAACGAACACGATACCGTTATAACCCACGACAAATCGAAGTCGTCAATTAAAGACGTTCAATAACTCACATAGCACGGAAATATTTTTAAAAGCTTTCAAAAATATTTTTTTGTTCGTTCATAAATCTTACATTGAAATGTTTCCGTAATGTTATTTGAACTTTTCAGCCTAATGTCAAAGATTACATCACATGTCCAATTTGCATATACACACCCGCCGAAACACGTAAACAATCGTAGAAATATTTCGGTGAAACATGAAATAAGAAATATTTCAACATTTATATAATTATTTTTCAAAAATATTTAAGATGTGTTGAAAGATTAAGTGTGCTTCTGAAATATTTGAGAAACGTTTAATTGGAATATTTTGATAGATTATTTCAAAATAGTGTTTTCGTATATTTCCGAAATATTTCGTAAAGTTTGGAAAACTAAAAATGTTTATAAAATGATTTCAGAATATTGGGTGCTATATGAGAAAGGTAACATTTATAATATGTTGCATCTACTCTCGAAAACGTGATTTCAACATCTCAATACGGTAAATGATTTCAACGGTAAATTTTGAAGAATATTCAGTCACTTCAAGCAGTGCTTATTTCAAGCCCTGCTCGAAGTGGCCACCACATTCCCGGATGCAGAGACGAGCACGCCTCAAGAGATTCGCGCTGCATCGCTCCAGCATCTCCGGCGTAACAGTATCTACTGCCGTCTGTATCCTCGCCATGAGATCTTCTTGATGGCGTGGTAGTGTACGACCATACACGACACTTACGAAGTGACCCCATAAAAAATAATCTAGGGGCGTCAGATCGGGGGATCTTGCTGGCCATTCCGCCTCTCCTCGTCGCCCGATATATCGGCCTCCGAACATTTCATTTAGGTGCTGTCTGGTGGCTAACGCTGAATGGGCAGGGTGACCGTCGTGTTGGAAGTACATTTCCCCTCAAATGTCGATCGGCACGGCTTGCAGTAATTCCGGTAGCTCTTCCCTGAGGAGATGTAAATACGTCTCCGTCGTGACTCGATTCGGAACTACGATGGGCCCAAGCTATAAAATGGTTAATAACGGACGAGAATGGGAAAAAGGTTGGAAGGACGACGGTATGAGGATGCGAACGGACTTTTTTCTTACTAGGGAATCATAGTGGTACATCCCCTCACCGAAAATAACTATACTAGTGTAGTTACTACTTCTTAGTAGTTACTCCTCAACAATCAGTAGTTATTACTGAGGACGTAGTGGTTCCTTGCATCAGTAATTACTCCTTATAAGTAGAGCTACTGAAAACTACTAGTAATACCGACTAGTGAATTACTGAAACCTACAAGCAATACTCAGTAGTGAACCACTGGGCATACATAGTTGTTTCGAGTATTTTTAACTACTGGAGATTCATAGTAGTTTTGGGTAGTTAACTACTCAGTTGTAGTTAGCTACTCAAAATACCCAGTAATGTTCAGTAGTTAACTACTGGATACTGCCAGTAGTATTCATCAGTAGTTTTCAGCGCTTCTATTCGTTAAGGCTCAGCACGTTTACGATTGAATCATTTCAAAAAAATGACTCGTACCAACTGATTTTCAATTATCCCTGCCCAGAGGTTGACGCTCCATTGAATTTGATGGCTGCCCTCTCTCACCGCACGGGGATTCTGATCTTCGGGTGCCCAAACGTGCTCGTTGTGGCAATTGCGCACGTCGCTTTCGTCAAATGACGCCTCGTCGGTGAATAAAATGCGGGCTGGAAAGCCGTTGTCCGCTTCGTAACGCCTGAGAAGCCACTCGCAAAATGCCACTCGCCGTGGAGGATCCCCAGGGTGGAGGACCTGCACCGGAGTTTTGTGAAACGGCTTCAAGCGGTTGCTGCTCAGAATTTTCCACACAGTGAACTGGCTCATGTTAAACTCGCGGGCCACAATTCTCGTCGATGTCTCCGGGTCTCGTTCGAATCTTCGGAGCACGCGTTCCTCTCGACGAGGTGTCCGTTGACGCAAACGGGGTCCTCCGTTGCGCCCGCGTTGTGGCATAATATTGCCCGTTTCTGCGACTCGTCGCTCTGCCGCGGCCATCACTTCTTCGCTCGGAAAGCGCTGCGCGTTGGGATACAGCTCCCGATATCTTAATGCCGCCTGCCGTTGGTCACCTTCCGCCCAGCCCAGGCATTTAATCATGTTAACGTATTCTTGGCACGTATAATCGGCCATGGCCGATGAATTCCGTGAACAGACTGACTTTTCGTTAATAAACAATTGAATTCGACCAACCACTCACGCCACAAATGAATTTTCATTGCGTGACAACCCCCTAATGGAACTGAGGTGACCATCGGCAGACTTCGATAGACTAATGCACAATGATCAAAATTTTTACTCGCTCTAGACTCGCGTACAACCTATATTGAACGAAGCGATCGGTCTCATTCCAGTATACCCGGAGTCTCGTCATAGTCATTGCAACTTGCAGATGCATATCTAGTCAACCCTAGTGCGACTGCGACTACGATGCAACTCCGAATCCGTGGTTGTACCAGTTCCACTAGAGCGGCAATCATTTTTTATGCTACTCGGAGTGAAACCAGCCTTCTCGTTGAAACAGGATGTTCACTAGTCACTGATAGACCGATTGAATCAAGACCCCGGGTTGGTGTCACTATTGAGCATTTACCAATAAATGATTCGTGTATTCTGCGATGCAAAGGAACCCGACTTCCGGTGGAATTGAGTGGATTTCGCCGACTCACTGAAGTCTTCGTGAACCAGCCCTATCGGTACAACCGAATTATCGAAGCGGAAAGATCGGATGGCATATTTCACCTTCGGATCCCTTAATACTTGCATTCCCAACTCCGATTTACTTTTTATGATAATACATTGAAAAAGACTAATGAGAGCATCGAGTGAATTTTGGTTGGTATTGGAATCGTCGCCTTCAACATCCCTTGACAGCTTTCAGCTCATTCTGTGGCGTGTCGAGAAAAGAACTGGGTCGCGAAATGTTCAAGTACATAATACATGTGTAAGTACATAAGACACAGTAGTCCATAGATTACACCGATGGACCAATCTTAATTTATTGCTTAATTTATTCATCTGTATAATCCACGGACTACTGCGTAGATTACACAGATGGACCAATCGTAATGAATTTATTTCATCAGTGTAAGTTTTGCAGTAGTGAATAGATTAAACCGATCCATCAATTCAGTAAAATTGGTTCATCGGTGTAATCTACGGACTACTGCAAAAATGACACCGATGGATACATTCGCAATAATGCATAGATTACACCGACGGACCAATCTTAC
Organism: Stenichneumon culpator; assembly: GCA_964017025.1. Lineage (NCBI taxonomy): Eukaryota > Metazoa > Arthropoda > Insecta > Hymenoptera > Ichneumonidae > Stenichneumon > Stenichneumon culpator. The sequence goes on from OZ024776.1 coordinate 2,890,935, forward strand.
TGAATTTATCCATCAATTTAATCTACGGACTACTGTATAGATTACATAGATGGACAATGTTGCTGCATTTATTCAACGATCTAATTTTTGCAGTAGTGCATAAATTAAATCGATGCATCGATTCAGTAAAATTGGTCCATTTGTGTAATCTACACAGTAGACCGTAGATTACACTGATGGACTCATTAGTAGTAATAAAATTTTTTGCACTTACAATTTTGATTGATCGGCGAGGCCCATTGGTATCTTATGTTTTTTTATGTACTTGACGTAGAAATTATAATTCTCCCGGAGGTGGACTCAGATGTAATCTCTCCGCCGGTTGGAGGGCCCCGACTCGCACCACACCTTTTTAATTACATCCGCCAAATCGGCATCCTTTATATTGTGCGGCGGCGTTGATAATATTTTCGTCTTTGACGATATCGCACACAACAATTGCCCGTATTGTTCATAATTACGGGTAGTATCCGTGTAATACCGCTGTGACTTCGGCATGGTGGCTGACGAAACTTCTTATGCTAATACGTGGTAGCAATGCGTCGCTCTACCTTAGACGGTATTCGCAGTGTTTACCACACGAAAAATCGAATATTGCGACAGACAGTGTCATTCGAATGTGACACACAGTGTCGCGATATTCGATTTTTCGTGTGGTAACACTGCGAATACCGTCTAAGGTAGAGCGACGCATTGTTACCACAGATTAGCATAAGAAATCTCGTCAGCCACCATGCCGAAGTCGCAGCGGTACTACAAAGACATTACGAGAAATTACGAACAATACGGGCGATTGTTGTGCGCCATATCATCGAGGACGAAGATATTAGCAACACCGCCGCACAATTTAAAGGGTGCCGATTTGGCGGATGTAGTGAAAACGGTGTGGTGTGAGTAGAGGTCAGTACCTATACGGATTTTCAAGATGGCGGCTTTTGCGGAGTGGGGATGGCTGGCCGCGTGGTGTAGCGGGGCCCGGCTGCGCGGTGTGAGGGTGGTTGCCCCCCTCCCCCTTGCCCTGCGGCTCCCCCCGCGTCTCCCCCCGAGGAGGAAGAGGGTGTCCAGGGTTGGGGAGCTGGACGAGATGTTGCTTCTTCGGCTGCCAAGTCTCGACCACCCGCCCCTGGTCGATCACTTGGCTAGCTTGACTTGAGTTAAGGGCAGAGGGGATGACGGGGATGAGTGGAGTGAAGGGAGGGAGTGAGCGTGTAGTGAAAGGGCGTGAGAGTGCGGCGGGGGTGTTTGGTATAGTGGGGGTGAGCTGCCTGGAGCGCATGTTGGATTTTTGGGGTACGCTGGCGGTCGAGTGGCGGCGGGCTCATCGCCTCGAGTGCGTAAGAGGGGATGCCGAACGGTGCAGCGCCGTGGCGGTATAGTGGAGTGTGGACGAAGTACGAGGAGCGTACGGGAGAGCTAGTGACGCCGTAGCAGCGAGTCGCGCCATCTTGGATTTTCCAAGAGTTGGTTAGGTACGGTGGCGTCGTTCTGTCTCTTGCGCGCAGGGTGTTTCTCGAGGGTGGCTCAAGGCTTTGCGTGAGCTAGCTTGGTCGAACGGCCTAAAGCGCTGAACTCAAGTAGCGTTTTCCTTGAGAGCGCGAGTTCGATTTCCCGCGTGGAAAAATGTTTTACTTTTTTTTCAGCTAATTTAGAAAATATATATATATGAAACGTATGAGGAAAGGTAAGTAAGTAAAAATGTTGTTTTAAATTTTTACCATAAAGTTTGCATTTTTATTCTTAAATCTAGTTGTACATTTTTTAATGTATACCAATTTAAAAATTATTCAGTCTAGCGCAGCAATTTTGAACAAATTTTTTAACACAGACTCCGCGACCCGTTAACGAGTTCCCAGAGTGTTTATTAATGTTTTTCGTATCACTCGCCAGCTTACTCATTATTCGTTTATGATATCTTGCGGCGATTCGATCGTTTTGTTTGAGATCGGCGGTGAAAAGATTCCGGAATTGTAGTAGAGATCCCCCGCCACACATATGATAAAGGAACATAATACAAAACTGGCCACACACATTTGAAGAGAGGCTTCGAATCTGCTTGGTATTCCATCGATAGAGGGTGCAGTTCTTACGTAGACGGTGGATATGGCTTAGTATAAGCGGCGGAATGCCGTAGCTGTCGAAGTACGATCCTCGTCCTCGGTCATCGATGTAGATTGCGACCCAGTGTGTTCCAGGGTGCGTGTGGTCATCAGTGTTCACAACAAGGGCTGTCGGTCTCGTTAACAGAGTCGGAATCTGATCGGCTGCATGAACACTTCTCGAGACTTTAGAGTGTAAGCCCTGCAATGCCTGGCCAATCTGGATCGTATTCATCACTTGTTACGACTGGAGAGTAACAGTCGCGTTGCTTCTTCAGATTCACAGGTTCAGGTAAGAAGTCAAACTGTTGCATCCGCGTAGCTGTAGGAGGCACGTCGCGAAGGATCCACTCCTTCAATTTTACAGCGTTGTTTAAAGCACAAGATAGCTCCGGCCTGTTTAAGAGTCCGTGATGCAGACAGACCTGTGCCGAGGAGGGCAGATCGCTGAATGATGGACAGTCGCTTTCCTCAAGGTTTTTTATCTCACGTGCTGTAACATTTTGGAGGTATTTAGCCTTTTCATGCCCGCGAGTATAAATGGTTCCAGCAGCCCGTGTGATCTGTCGGAGATTTGCGTGTAGCGTTCTGATTCCTACGTCTCCTTCGAACCACTCCAAACCGTGATGATGACGAGTCGTCCAATTATTCTTCGCTCGCACCGATCTCGGGAGATCCGTGAAAACGTATGCTGGAGCAGTGATCCAATGGCCAATATACTCTTTATCGAGCGTAACGACAGCTACTTCTTTAGCAATGAAGTAGTCATCCTTGTCGTAAAACCCTTGAATATCGATGACGTAGTCCATTTTGGTGAAAAATGTTATGGTCCAGTAAATACAACCGCTACTGTCAAAGGATCGCTGCGTACTACCGATGAGCGATACAGATGCATCTCCACGATTTTGGCGATGGAGGGGATGAACGGGGGTGTACCTCTAATTCGTCAGTCTGACTTTTTTTCTTACCCCCACAAAGGTTCAACCCGTTGAGACGCCTACTTACAAATAGCGAAGAAGAAAAGTGAGGTAAACACCCCTTTCCAGCATCCCCACTATTTTACTACACCTTGTACGAGTCCTGCTGTTTAGCGTAACGCAGTGGAAGTTTAGTTACAAAATAATTTCCCTACGGTATACAACTAAAAATGGTCCACCGAAGAGCAAAGCCTGTAGAGGTATTCACGAGACGTAACCACGCAGTCCAGCAGAGAGGAGCGCATGTGGAAGAACGGAATAACCACGGCTGGGTGCAGCAATCGAGGACGAAGTCTACAACGCGTCGGGACAAACGGAGGCAACGTCCAAAACAGCCTCCAAAAATATGGTTTATCCGGAGACGCCAATATTTCGCCCGTGAGAGGCGACGACAATTGCGTGCATCGGTGAGTAATACTCAGCTGGGTAATTAAACCACGGAGTAGTTAAAAAATCTATTAATTAAATATATAAGTAGTAGGCAATTGAAGTGGAACAAGGTTTTTTTCGCCGATTTTGGCGAAAGTTGGACCGATTTCGAAAAAACAAAAAAGTACATTCGAGTAAATTTATTTACCTGTCGAATGGCGTTGGTTTCATCCAAATCGGTCAATAATTGCCTATTTGCGAGGGAATGAGGTGGGGGCGTGCGAAAATCAGGATTACGCTGACCTCGAGAAGTCGCATACGCCCATAAAAACTTGGACCGTAACCCATGCCAATTGAAAGAGCAGCTCGCGGCGTGTAATCCCAATCACGTCTTTAATTTTAATTAATTTTTCGCAGGTGTCCGTTACACCGGTGAGTTCATCCTGCCGATACGATCATTTTTTATCGGCCAATCAGTCACACTGGATCTCAAAACGTGTTCGATATTAATACAGAATGTTGAACGTTCGAAACGAAGAGAAAACGGCAAACGCGAAAGCTTGGAGTCACGCGCAAGTTCGGTCCTGTAACTGACCAAATGACTGTCGCCTGGCGAATCCGAGCCGTAATCGTCTTTTCGTACACATTTTTCACAGACGTGATTGGGATTGCTGAGACACTTTCCGATAATGAACCTGGGCTCATTTTAATCGTTGAAACCTCCTCTTTAATACTCAGGTGATTTCAACCGTCTCCTCCCAGTCTGTAATTGTGAAAAATGTCGATAAACGACACGGCGCATCGGATGTGCACCTGGATCTCGTCTACGAGGAAAGTTTTCGCCACAAAAAAAAATTGTGTTCAAAGAGAGTCACGAACAATGACACCACAAGAAATTTCTACCGGATCGGTCGTGCCGTTTTCGTGTAAGCCGAAAAAGCTGTTTTGGCTTCCTGGGCGCACAACTTCCTCTGGGATGATCCAATTGAGACGCATTACCCCTGTTTTTTGCACGCCGCGAGCTGCTCTTTCAATTGGCATGGGTTACGGTCCAAGTTTTTATGGGCGTATGCGACTTCTCGAGGTCAGCGTAATCCTGATTTTCGCACGCCCCCACCTCATTCCCTCGCAAATAGGCAATTATTGACCGATTTGGATGAAACCAACGCCATTCGACAGGTAAATAAATTTACTCGAATGTACTTTTTTGTTTATTCGAAATCGGTTTGGCTTTCGCCAAAATCGGCGAAAAAACCTTGTTCCACTTCAATTGCCTACTACTGTATATTCGTTTGTTACAACAGCAACCCTGTGAATGCAACCATGAGGAGCATCCACGGCACAATGAAAAAGTCGGAGTTCAAAAGCGCAAAAGGCCTGAAGAACCAGAGGAGTCGAGGAAGAAGAAAGAACAACAGTCGAAACGGACGGGAGAAAGAGATAATATTGTTAAAAATGATGATGAGGAGATGCGGGAGTTAGTGGAGGCTTTTGAGAGGTTGAAAATCGAATAAAAACATAAATCTGCTTAATTCTGTGTTTACATATTTTTTTTTATTTATTAAAAAAAACCTTCAATCCCTATAATATAATAATATTTACTAGTCTTATAGTATCATTTAAGCACGCAGGCTTACTCCGAAAAGTCTACCATGACCTGTCGGGAAGCGTCAATCTCGATGACATTATCGAATTCCGAATATACAATACAATTTACAGTATTCGTTAAAGCAGCCTTAAAACGTATTTCTACACGCACACTACCGTGTTTCACAAGATTCCAGTGACCAGCTCGCCCGGCGGAAAGATCGGGCGTTAAATCGAAGCAGTATAGACAGTTACCGTAGGGATACGCTTCTTTTGTTACACCACAACTATCGTCATCCCAAAGGATTCCCGTACCAGAAACTAGCGTATGATATGCCTCGGTGTAAAGGCCTTCATGATAATCAGGTTGCAAAGGCTTACTAGGCACCTGTACACCGTCTACGTACAGGGATAAAAAATGTAATGAGTAATGGTGAAAATTAAATGGATTCATAGTTCTATCTCCATTGAAAGCTCGATTATCGACCAAGCCCAGTACGATCCGTCTCGGTAGCTGACCAAGTACAACATTATCGAGTGTTTCGCCATGAACGCCTGCATGAATAGTAAATAGTTTCACTTCTACTCGAGTAAACGGGTATTTAGCTGTTCCTCTACTCAAAGCCTTCGCATGTGCCAGTAAAACGCCCGGACTAATTTTAACACGTCGAACAATGAGACTGGCGTCGACTATATGCACTGTATAATCCTTCCCAGACGCGCCCATAAGACAAAAAGCATCTCTCGAACGTATAAGACGAAGGCGTAGTTCAACACCGTTGAGTAAAAACTTTTCCTGATTGAAGATATCAGAATGTAGATATCCAGTAAGGTCTACCGTTTTACCATTCGCCATCATAGCCTGCCGCGCAGCTAGACCTTCGTTCGCTTGCACAGCGGCTGCTCTACCCTCAACTGGCGGGGCCGTAGAAACTGGTTGAGAGTTGAAATATGGAGAAGTATCATCTATCCACATACTGGCCCCGAGCTGACAGGCTTTTGTTGAAGCCTTATAAGTCAGTAAGGATTCAATATATGCTCGGTATGCATAGGCATTATTCGAGGGCGATACAAGTTTCTGGTTGAATGACACATCTAGTTGATTGAACAACGAATGCAGTAGATTGTTAACAGGTGCTACTCTATCATGAGCGTCAACTGCACCGTTTCTGGGTTGTAGCTTAACACGTAAGTTTAACATAGTATGGGCTAGATCAATGTATTCATCACCATGCCCGGGGACAACAAATTCAATGGGAGCCTCATCTGTCAGTGAAGAAATGGGCTTATAATGAATTCCTTGAGAACCCTCTATACTCGTCTGCGTCGGTGGAAGCGTGAATAAATCCAGCTCTGATTTCAAGCACTCACAAGAGTGGGCGTGTAAGAAAGACATTTTGTTTGGCTAATTATCCAAATATATCTGCAATGGTGCGTTTTTTACGCTTAACAATTTTAGTCTTCTTAGTTTTTCTAGTTGCCTTTTTCTTAGACTTTGTTGATTTACGTCCTTTTTTTTACTGCGCTTATCGGTTGAAACTTTTTTCTTTTTCTTCGCAGCTTTTCTAGGCTTACGAGTTTTAGTATATTTTAGAGCTCTAAGCGTAGGAGTACTGATGTGAGGACTAGCGTGACCAAACAACGAATGATGCTGCGGTGAGCGGTCCTGTATTTTATATCCTGAACCCTGCATGAGACTCTCGAATGTTTCGTCGGCCTTGCGCTTCAAATTTCTCCCACTCTCGGTCATACGGGCTCTGAATGAATCTTTGAAGGGAGTGTTGTGCGCAACATCACCCAATATATTCATCCCTGCATGAAGCGCTTTTTTTCCGACTGCGCGAGCGCCACGAGTGAGCAATGGTAATGCGCGTCGAAATAACCCACTAAGGAAGCTTCCTAGGCCGTGGCCTCGCTGATATGGAGCACCAATGAAAACACGATCAACCCCGCCGCCAACCTGGCTCTCGTAATGATCAATATATCGATCCATAGCGATATACTCTATCGTATGCGCTTAAAATGTAATGTAGCGGTCAACGTTCCACTCTGGAATGGTACTGGTTTACCAGTGTCCGTCCTTATATCTATCTCGATCGTACTAAACTCAGTCCTTAATAAGGGTATGTAAATTGGCGAAGAGAATGATTTAGTTTGGGTGGATCCATAAATGTAATTTGTATTATCTACAGGTACGATACGTAACAGAGGTGTCTGCGCATCACCGGTTATATAATTTTCGCATATATCCGTATATACGAATAATTTATCAGGAAGTGATAGCGATAAGTTAGCAGGATAATTTGCGATAAATTTCCATTGTTCATGGATATCCTTAATTTTTCCCGGTTGAAAGCCTAAAGCTTTAGAGATTTTATCGTCCAGACATATAAGATGCGGCCGTACTCATTCATCTATAATACAGCTATCAGGTATTCGTTTCAGGCTTACAATCCCGGCAATATCCTCATTATATTTGAGACGGACATGGTCTTTGAATATATCCGTTTCATTAATGGTGTCGCTTAGTGCTTTAACACTAGCGTACAGCCCCGCAGGAATTATTACCTCGTGCGTTTTTGGAGGTTTAATATATTTTCGCTTGTGGGTGTTGGCAGCATCATCTCGGGGAATTACGAGCCTAGCGTATTGTGCTACAGAATCTGGTGTAACCTCTGTACTGATCGAGTGCGTAGGAGAGTCACTGTTACCTGATGGTATAAAAGTTTTTTTGGGCTTATGTTTACTGTAAACCCACTCGCGGGTACTGCAAGCAGTAATTGGGGACGCCGTACCGTGTGGTTCATTTGTCTCATCTACATGCAGAAACGTACGGGGAAATTGTATTTCTGTTAAGGCTACGGCCCATTCCCCAGGCATCTTCAATTGCTTTGGAAGCTGTGTTATATAGTGTGTCACCGTATTATCGGGGTAGTACTTCATACTACTGTTACTCGGTAGCACGAGGTAAAATTGATCCCTCATTTTTAGTTTCGCTGCTATTTATTCACTATATTTGATGCAGGAATCCAGGAATTGAATTTTTCGGGGTATCCTCGCCAGCTAACAAAGTATTGTTTATTACGGCCTTTCCTTTTAGTCTTGAGAATTTTGTCAATTAAAAATTCTTCCGTATCAATCTCCTTTTCGACAATACTTAATTCCTCTTCATAGAAAAAGCCGTCAATTTCTTCGTCGTTCAGATCAACCAGCTCATATATGGGCGGTTGTCTATTTGTAAGAATCTTGCGAATCCTGAATATTTCTTCACTCCAGCGAGCTTCGTAACCTTTCTCGAACGCAGACTTTGCTTTAGTGATGCGTACAAGCTCACCGACCTTGTATTTAGGCACTTTGCGACACTGCTTGTATCGTCTGACCATATTTGCGCGTGCTATACCTGCATTATACAGAGTCACGGCTGCCGGTTGCATCTTGATAGTAGAGTGTTTTGTATCATTGTAAGCATGGACGATAGACTGTAATACATCGATATAGCGCCGTGTATTTTTATGTGTAAAATATCTCCACATCCGCTCCTTTAATGTTCTGTTGAAACGTTCTACAATAGCTGCTTTGATATCCGGGTTGCGGGTCACTCGGAAATTTATTCCACGACTCTTCAAAAATCGCTGCAAAACGCTACCGACAAATTCTTTGCCTCGATCGGTCTGTAGCCATACGGGCGCTCGACCATCGCTCTTAGACAATATTCGCTTGAAGCCTTCTGTAGTTTCTGCACAAGTTTTATCACGCAGCGTCTCAACCCATGCATATTTACTAAGTACATCAATAACCACTAAAAGATAAACGGAGCCGTCATTCTCATCTTTGAGAGAACGTAAATCAACGAGATCAGCTTCCCACACGTCATCGATATTATCAACGGTGTAGTGTCGGCGTGGAAATCGTCGTCGTATAGGTCTGTGTAGTGTATAAGCATCCTGTGTTCTTAGCCAGCTAGCAACGTCTTCACGAGGAATTTTTTCTCTGTCAGCTGCGTGAATTAGATTTGGGGCGCCGGCGTATCCAGCGTTATGCGCAGGATCATAATAAAACTTCTTTAATAAATCCATTATATTTTTATTATAGTTTCAATGTTTTCCACGATCGTATTGAGTCACTAGTAGGAGTTCGACGTCTGTTGCCTGATAAATTTAAGCTATTCTGACTTGTATCCGGTGTATTGGGATTTGACTTTGCCAGATTTCGTCTAGAGTTTACAGGTGTATCAAGTGATGGATTCTCATACAATAAGCTTGCATTACCGATAAATTCACGAGGGATCCCTAAACGCCGCAGTTCATTTCCAAACTGCTCGCGACCAATGGCACGCACAGTTTTTCTATGGCGCATAGTATCATTCACAAGATCTATAATATTCGATTCTTTTATTGGTTCACCGTTGATATGGACCACTCCTGATTTATCCCACGTTAGACTGGTGCTGGATCTGGCATGCAAATGATTCAATAACTGCTGCGCTTGTCTTCTATATGTTTTCGGTACACTAGCCACAATAACTTCGTCGGATATTTTCTCAGCTTCGGTAGTTGTTTGTGCAGCTTCCTCAGTTGCTTCCTCGGCAGGTTTATCGCTTACGGAAGAGGTTGAGGTAATTTTAGGTCGCCGCTCCTCGTCAACAAAAAACTGATAGCGTGGCAAAACTTGTTGGTAAAGTTTCCATTTCTCTCGTTGGTTCGCAGGAGTCACTGAGCGAAGTATTTCGTCCATTTCGGCATCGAGTCTACTGAGTGTCGTGCCTGGTGTTTGAACGGAGCGTGTTTGCTCTATCTGCTCACGTGATGACATGACAGCATCTTGAGGCACTAAAACCATTTTCTTTGCGTGCTGCATCTCGTCAAGTACGCGTAAAAATATTAGACAGTACGGTGCCTATGATTGGAAGAAGAAGAGGTAGTAAGAATCCGCTTCCCTTTTGCACAATTACGCGTTTTTCGCCTTCCAACTACTAGTTTTATTTACGAGACGGCGCAACATTTTTTTATATTTCGATAGTTTTATTCGTTCACTCTTTTTCAATGGGACTACACCGTTTAAGGTATTTAACGCACACTCACAAATACATCGAACGCCGTTTCGATCTATCTTGTGCAATAATGAAACACGCTGATGCTTCTCCAGATGACATAGAGCATGCAGTAAGATTATATTCTTCTTCCCAAGCGAAGCTTTAGCCGTTGTTGTTGGAGCCATAGCAGAGACTCGAATGATGTTCATACATTCGTTACTGTCTATTTATACTTGATAAATTAACGAGAACCGGATCCTCGTTTTGGAACATACACAAAATTATGAGTATCATCCGGAAAAATGCATGTGCGGAATCGACAATTATCTGGGGTAGACTGTTTAAGATCTAAAAGTAAATAACCGTGCGGTTTCGAAGTTGCATCGTGGTAAGCTTCTTGTAAAAATTTCTAGTCTTCGGGATAAATTTGACGTGCCAGATGCGAAATCTGCGCTCGATCGCGAGGATTTTTAAATGCTACGATATAATTCGTGTTTAAAGAAATATCGCGCTGACCTCGACCCTGATGAAAAATGTTTTGTGTTATATAAAAATTACGCTAATATTTTTATGGTGACTCCCCTTTGTGAATAAATCAACAATTTCCCCGTTTGAAGACTCGCGCATGAGGTCGTCGATAATTAGAAGCTTTGGTCTACGATCACCGGCAATGTCAGAACTTTGCGGTAAGCCTTCTAAAAATTCGATATTTTTACCGTAATCGGTATACCCGTCTTGCCACTCTGAATAATAAAAAAGAATCCGCGCAAATTCAACATCGGCCATTGTCGAAATATATATTAAAAACTTCTTTACGACGCATGTTTTCCCGCAGCCTGTAGGACCGGCGATAATAGAGGTCCAGGGGTGCTTCCACCGCGGGTCCATGACGATTAATGAGAGAAATGAGGAGTATGAAGGTATTAAGTATACAAATTTATTATTATTAAATTTTATTTTATTTTTATTTAATCCATACGAAAAATGTACAATTTATACAGTTTTTTTTTCACCAGGGATCCGTAGCATACCCTGACTCAGCCCCGACGCTCACAAACTCCAAATCAATACTGCGAAGTTGGACCAGTGAGAGATCTGGAAAAAATTAAAAATCTACATTTACAAAAATAAAATATATTATAGCGTAATATATAGGCTATGTTCATAATACCATATGATGTACTCTGTCACAACTCCCTCCAAACACCATCACTCACAGCTACTGTCTCGATACAACGCTCATAAAACTACATGCAGAATAAGATGGTCGGTCGGTCTATACTGTGGATAAACTAATCAGAGTTATGCATGCGTCTGAGATAATTTTCTAGAGCTAATAGGGCGAGGATGATCGTAGAAAATAAAAATGGTTCTTATGAATAAAACAATTTATTCTATAAATTAGAATAAATGCATAATACAATTATTAAAAATACTTAATATATATGTCTTAGAAATAGATGCTTAGCCTACGGCATTCTTCCTGCCAGAGATCGGGGTATAACTCCCATATACAACCTGCGCCTAAAATTAGAATATGGCCATTTTTATTTACAATATTTACAATATCTATAATTATAAAAATCCTAACTTATCCTATGTAACCATACGGCAGAGAATCGTGCTCGCCCCATCGCCGTCTCTTGACGAGAACAGACTTGCACGTTTTTACCTCCTGCCGTGCGACGACCCTATGGTAAGCATCACGTCTGATGGCACTATATTTTACGGCTATGCTCATACCGGATTCTCGAATTAATCGACATATCGAGTCGAAGTTAATTTTTTTTCCGTTTTTATAGTTTAGACCGATACCTTTTACCTTGCAGGTCCCAATCTCACTACCATCCGGCTTCTGTACTATGTAGCCGTAAAATTTAGGTCCTCCAGAAACGAACCGTCTTATATAACTGCCTTCGCCATAATCTTTTAATTCGTCAGTCATATCACCGAGGAGGTTTCCGAGAGGCGGATTGTATTCCTCGGTGATACCACTACTTATGTATATACACGAATCCGTATCGTAGTAGAGGACGCGTCTGTCTAATGGTTCTAGATACGAATACAGCTTTAACCTAGCTTGCGCTGTCGTGTACGCGGCAATCACGACATTCACATGAGGATTCGCGTCCGCGGTTTCGGTTGTTTTTTCCCAGCAAACATACATCACCTCGGCATTGACGTGGATGATCTTGGTAACTTCGCAAGTCTGATCTGTCAAAAGTTCCAACAGCCTTTTTCGCGTAGTTACGACTTCGGATTTCGGGAGGTTCTCACGCTGTCCAAACTTTCCCCAAAAAGAATTCAGACAAAGTTTTGCGACAGACCTTAAACCTGGATGTTTCTCGATACGATTTCGATCCAGCTGTACACCTTCAGCAGCAAGGAAACTAGTCAGGTACGCGTCTTTAGCCTCTTCGGTTGCACACTCGCGAGGCCACCCGCTAGCTTCTTGCTTTATTTTTAACCAAAGGTTGATGTACCCACCGAAGAGACCGGCAGTCTGACCGTTTCGATCGTATTGCTCGACTTCATACTGCCAAATCTCGTGTACAGCTAGAATCTTGTACCCTTTCTCGATAGCTTTATGGATCTCGCATGATACCCAGGTTCCCTCGAAGGTTCGATCATCCTCATTATCGTGAGGGCACGCACCCCGTACCATCTCCTCGCAGCATTTTCGACATAATGCAAACATCAGCCGATTATGCATACGTACGGGAAGTACAGGGTGGTAGAGGTCACGAGGCGGTAACACAGTGCATCGTACGAGCCCTTCTACGTTCGTCAAGTCATTACCCGGTCCGATTATTTCGTGACATGTATTAGCCGTGTATACGTTCGGGTGACCGACAGGAAAACGACCGTACTTGCAAATATAGAGGTACAACGAGCACACGTCAACATAGTGTATTCTCTCGTTACCTCTAGCCTCGCAGTAGCTTCGTGTATTTCCTGTACACCCACCGAAAAACGCATCACGAGGGTCGAGAGGCTTGTCAGTCAAAATCGGATGTCCGTGTGCGTGAGCGTTAATCGCGGGGTTCCTGTTCTTAACGCAAACCCATTCACACTCCCAAATCTCGTGGAGCGTGTACCCGAGAGATTTTATCCGTTCGGACGTTATTAACGTTCGCGTGAATCTATCATTATACGTACTTTCACCCCACTCCTCGTCTCGCTTACACTTATCGGTGTAGCACCTGTCGCAACCATGGAAAAAGCATCCGTGAAACTGAAACACGTGTTCTACACCATCGGGTGTTTGTGCGTAGCCATCCACGCGTGTGCCGTCGATTAATTTATGTTCGCGTCCGCGACCGGCGTGCTCTATTTCTTTGCCCCAAAGCTGTTCGCACCACAGTAGCCATTCGATAGCCACGGCCGACTGTCTATCCGCTCGTCGATATCCATTCCGCGGCACGACTGAGATCTTATTTTTATCTAAAAAGTTTCGCCGGAAAACTTTGTTGCATGCGGATGCTATTGTAACAGCCTCGCTAAAAGGGCATACATCTCCGGAGTTTATAAATATTTTCCGGAATGCAGCACAGGCTTTCCGAAGAATCGCTACATCCGTCTTGCAGTATGTCACGATCTCTTTTTAAAAATCAAACTCGTACCCCGATCGTCGCGTTTTTTCGTACCATTCTACCAGCGCCGCACGATCTGATGGTGACATTGTATCGGGAGAATAATCTGCGAGAGGGGGTAGAGATCCCTTGTACTGCTGATTAGCTACTTTATTAAAAAGATGTGGGAAAGTTCCCTTAAAAACATCTCCTCCCAAGCCGAAGGCTTTTGGGAGCTTGCTTAGTGACATGTGAAAATAATTTAAGCTGTCAATGAATTTTACGTTACGGATTTTCATTTCCATTATGCTCGTACCGTTTGTAATTAATGCCGGAGTTTCGCGCTTCTCCTCGACGAGGTATCGCAGAATGAACTGCGCATCGAAACCTTTGGCGTTATGAGCTATACATATTACTCGACCGGCATTAGGCTTCTCAGCCAATACATAATCTATGAACTCCGCGACAGGATTTTTCTCAAACACTTTATCGCTGGCCTCGACGCACAGATTGCACTCCCACACATCCTCCTCCAGATTTATGCAGTTAGAACAGCGCTGCTGACTAACGCACAAGTTCGGCTCGTGCATGTACACCCCGGCTACTCCGTCGACTTCGCTCTCCTGTCGAGTCTCAAAATCATAAAAAATAAATATATCCGGTTTTTCGCTTTTTTTCGCCGGACCCAGCGGTGTCATGAAACATTGGTGATTTTCTGGTCGCTTTTCTTTACAGGTTTTGCAGAAGAACCATACGCACACATGCTTTGCATTATCTTTCTTGTAGACCTGCTTCAAGCACGTTTGACACGTCTGAAGCATATCACACAAGCGCGTTTGAGCTCCATGCGAGCCGATCGCTTTATGATTTACAAAGCATGTGTTACCTCGAAAGGAACGACGACAGTCGTCACAACGAATCTTCAGAGCGTTAGCATCGCATGGGGGACTAGCCATACAATATGGACATTTTTGTCCACACCGATGACCAGTTATGCGATCATACGCTACACCGCATGGCGCGCAGAAAAAAGCAGCCCCGACAGCCTGCGCTAAATTCAAGATTAGACCGTAATGCCTATCTCGATGGTCGTATAATAAATAAATATTATGTCGAACCTGCGGAGTGTGGCGCAGTACAGTGTGTGTACCATTAAATAAAGCTGGCTCACTACTGCCGAAGGATTCGAAATCAAACATGACCAGAGCAATGCCTTCTTCCGCTAACACCTCCTGAAATGCTTGAAGCTCCGGGATACCGCACCCCGCAGCAGGGATCTGTATACCCGCAGCCTCAACCAATTCAGTGGCTAAGACTTTCTGAAGCTGCGATCGCTGTCTATGGATATTGTCCCATCTTTTTTGTAGTGCCCCTTCGCGTATATTCCCCCGTTCCGCGTACACTTTACCGGCCACAATACTCCGCGGGAAACATAAATTATCGGTGTTTTGGAAATTAATCACCGATTTTTTACTCCAAAACTTTACCCCGTTCGTTTTTTTCGGTCTTCCCGCACCGATGGGCATCGACACTATATTGCTCGTAATTACAAACGAGTCGTCAATACAGAACCCCGCGGCGCTCTGGGATACGCTATTAATTAGTGCGAATAAATTCTCTAATTCAAAATCCCCGACGGGTCTGTATGACATACCGGTGGGGCCTCGTGTGAACGCGTTCGACCTAAATTCTACACCAACCATATCAGTTGGTTCACTGCCACTCACAAGAAGTGTGTGAAGCTCGCGTATGGCCTCCTCTAGCCACTTTACCGGATTTGCCTCTGCAGGCGGTTCGCGAATCTTAACGGTCATAACCGTACCTGAAGATTTAAACCTATCAAACCAACGCCTGGCTTCCACGCGGTGAATAATTTTCGACTCACCGGAAAGTGGTGGAGATACGGGTGGTGGTGTCGTCTGT
Organism: Stenichneumon culpator; assembly: GCA_964017025.1. Taxonomy (NCBI): domain Eukaryota; kingdom Metazoa; phylum Arthropoda; class Insecta; order Hymenoptera; family Ichneumonidae; genus Stenichneumon; species Stenichneumon culpator. The sequence goes on from OZ024776.1 coordinate 2,906,491, forward strand.
CGCGAAGGCCCGGCGATAGGTTCGTCGACGTCGTGCGGCTCTGTCGACGGTCCTGCAACGGGGTCAACCACGGGAGCTCGATGTTGTGCTTCGGCAGCTTCAGGAGCACCCTGGATCTCGGCGACAGTATCCTCCAGCAATCCGGCCCCGAAGTGTATGGAGTCGATACGAGGCCGCGGTGATGGCGTCCTTTGTCGCGAAGGCCCTGCGACCGGCTCAAACATTGGTGTTCGTGGCGGTGGCTGTTGAGACCGCGAAGGCTCCGTATCCGAGGAAATGTCGACGATAGACGCATCGAACAATCTTTCCCCTTGACCTCCCCCGATTTGTGTGGAGTTCGCTATCGGATTAGCGAACTCCTCACCCCCGTCGGACAGTTCAGCTGTCGCGTTCTCCAACCGGCCACCATATCCGAGAATGACCGAATTGTGAGGATTCCGCTGGAGACCCTCAGCTTCCTCCTCCTCGACGACGCTCGCCTCCAATATCGACAAGTTGGCCGTGATATTGGCAAGCTCGTCCTCGTCAGTATCCTCTAGCGTCATAGATACTGAAAAAACAAAAATTAATTAAATTTTCTAATTTTCTAATTTTCGGTTCTAATACCCCGAGAGCTTAAAAATTATCGGGTATTTCCCGATTGTTTCGTTGCGTAGCAACGAGCGAGATAAGTTTTGCTTAAAAAAATCCCGAGCGCGCAGCGCGAGGGATTTTTGAGCAAAACTTATCTCGATCGATGCTACGCAGGGAAACAAGAGGGAAATACCCGATTAATTTTTAAGCTTGAGGGGTATTCGGCTGATTATTTTTTCAACCTCAATTTCGACCAATGAGATTGTGGTATTTAACATTTTCCTGACAAGGTTTTATTTCGAATTTCTAGAATATTTTAGAGATTCATCACCAAATCGCTTTCTTCGCTCACTCATGTCCATGCTCGTGAATGGCAATTTGACGTTTAATCATTCGCATAGGTTACAAGTGACAGAAAAATTAATGTTTATCGCCTAGCAACCTAGCCGGAAAATTTTCGAAAAATTATCGATATAATTTAGACCTAGTTGTACCACGTGATGTCAAATACCGCGCTCTCATTGGTCGAAATTGGGGTTGAAAAAATAATCAAATAAATTTTTTAGTATTTAGATTGAATTTTATTTTTTTTTTTTAGCAAAAAATTTTAATAATTAATCTCAATGTTTCTTTTTATTTTTCAATATTAACTAAACATTTTTTTCTTTTTAATTTTCACTTTAGAACTTACCTTCGTTTGCCCACGCGATATCGTGAACCTCTGCTACGGCCCTAGCATCGTTCAGCCGCGCAGTCGCCTCCTCCAAGGCTCGTTCGGCATCCCGCACATCTGCTGCTCTTCGCGCTGCTTCGTCGTTTCGAAGGGCCTCTGTAATTAACAGTATACATTTAAAATACGTATATGCATTAAAATACACGATTTTACAAAAATTACACCTACCTAATTGTGCAACTTCGTTGCGGAGCGCTGCAGCATCCCTCGAATTTTTGTGCGAGGATGCATTAATAACGTGGCACACCATCTTCAACACTTCGCAACTTACACTAAATTTACCGGCTCTATATATTTTAATTATTTGCGGTATCGTCAGGTTGTCCATCAGACACCTGAACCGCCTTATTAGAGCCGGACCACGAATACCCTTTAGCATTCTCTCGCCCGATTTCGCCAGCAGCTTTTCCACTATCAGCGTCGGATTAACCGACAATACTTTCACGATCTCCCCGATTATCGCTCGTACAACGGAATCAGACATGTTGATTTTTTTTTACTTTTGCTCACTCGACACGAATCAAAACTACACAAGAACGCTACGCTGACAGAATGAATACTGATGAAGCGTGGCGTTTGCACAGTTGAGCAAAACAGAATAGTTTTCCGAGGAAACACTTAGACTTATAGTTTTTCTCTCAACCTCCAACCCCTTCCAATGTACAAGTTCTGATGGTCATTGGCTAGTCAAATATTTCCCTGATTTTACAAATTTAAAAAATAACGCCCACCAGGGTCTTCTAGCGAGCCTAAAAAAAAACCCGGTGACTAAAGGAGGCGTCCTTCGAGTAAAAGCTATGAAATGACTATTGTTCCAGGTAGCTTACACCCGAACAGCCCCCAGCGTCGCTAGTACGTTTTATCGGTTTATTACATGCGCGCGACATAATATTGTAAACAGCTGCGCCACCCTAGCCGTTGTAAAGTCTATAGCTGTATTGTGATTGAATTTTTCACTCATTTTTATTTCTACATTTATTTTAATATCCTCGTTGTGTAGGCTTGTACTTGTCTCTTAACGCTTGGAAATTTACATCTTATTTCAAGAATATGTGGAGCGCACAAGCTACTCGCAAAGATGTGCAAATCGTGAGATGCTTTATGTCACGTCTGAAAGTGTTTACCAGAAATCGCTACGTCGTGGGTAGTCTACAAGATTTTCAAGGCCCAACCCCCGCGACGCTCACCCCCGCGACGCTCATCCCCACCCGAGTTAGCAGCATCTTAGAGGCGTGTCTTCACCCCTTCTCTCGGAAAAATTGCATCACTTTCTCCGGCTATAGACCCGAGTGTGTCTTCACCCTCGAGTCATTACGTCTCCACGACTTGACTGGTGTAGTCTCGCTTTCTTAAAAGATCGTCCAAAACATAGTAAAAAATAAATAATAATATGGAAAATTTTACCGCCGTTGTGAATAAAAAAAAAACAAAAGGGTGACTCGGTGCATCGGTTATTGAAGCGGGCTCTGGAAAAAGAGGACAAGCCACTTGAAGAAATTCCGTGGCGACCGTTAAGCCAGGCCATGATATTAGCCACGACGTACAACTTAAATGCATCTGGCAGTAAAATGGTTACAATCGGGCTCGAACTAGTCAACGATGAAGACTTCGAGGTGGCAATAAAATTCTCCAACCGTTACTCAAAAGGAATTTCACTGTCTGTGGATGAATGGCGGGAAATGTCCGCACTGGGGCTCGTAACTGACCGCTGGATTTTTAGCAGCGGACGGGTTGGCAAGCTAAAACCCAGACCGCCGCCGCCTGTACAATCGCTCGGGCGGATGGCACTACGCTTTACAACTGTTTACAATGACCAAACTATTGTCCTTGCAGCTAATGAATTGGAACATAGCGAGCAAAAGCAAGCTAGGAAAGATTTTTCGTCGGAGATTATCATGCAGACGATAACATACAAGGGCTTAGCGAAGTTGGTCCCATGCATCGATCATAGGATCCGTCTGCTTTCTGAAGATCTCAACATCGCGAAGAAGCTGAGAGATGAGCTTATCAATCACATCAGTTGGAAGGTCACGAACGACGATTGGTCTATGATCGACGAAACAAAACTTTCCGCGGAGGGGCTTAGAAAAATTAGAGATGACTATACATCCACTATAATAGCGCGCTTCGACCTGCGACATTTCCCTACGAAGGAGGATGTAGAAATGGACGAAAAGCGCTACTTGATCGGCACCGAATTAATGTGTCTTCATCACGAATATATTTTCCGTAAAGTGATAGAGCGCGTGCAGGAAATGCCTTAATGAAAAATATATACATAGAAATTTAAATTTCAAAAAAATGTACACGCAGATTTAAGAAGAACATTTTTTACATTAAAAAAACTGTACAACTAGATTTAAGAATAAAAATGCAAACTTTATGGTAAAAATTTAAAACAGCATTTTTACTTACTTACCTTTCCTCATACGTTTCATATATATATATATTCTAAATTAGCTGAAAAAAAATAAAACACTTTTCCACGCGAGAAATCGAACTCGCGCTCTCAAGGAAAACGCTACTTGAGTTCAGCGCTTTAGGCCGTTCGACTAAGCTAGCTCACGCAAAGCCTTGAGCTACCCTCGAGAAACACCCTGCGCGCAAGAGACAGAACGACGCCGCCGTACCTAACCAACTCTTGGAAAATCCAAGCTCTCCCGTACGCTCCTCGTACTTCGTCCACCCTCCACTATACCGCCACGGCGCTGCGCCGTTCGGCATCCCCTCTTACGCACTCGAGGCGATGGGCCCGCCGCCACTCGAACACCCCCGCCGCACTCTCACGCCCTTCCACTACGCGCTCACTCCCTCCCTTCACTACACTCATCCCCGTCATCCCCTCTGCCCTTAACTCAAGTCAAGCTAGCCAAGTGATCGACCAGGGGCGGGTGGTCGGGACTTGGCAGCCGAAGAAGCAACATCTCCTCCAGCTCCCCAACCCTGGACACCCACAACCTCTCACCCTCTTCCTCCTCGGGGGGAGACGCGGGGGGAGCCGCAGGGCAAGGGGGAGGGGGGCAACCACCCTCACACCACGCAGCCGGGCCCCGCTACACCCCGCGGCCAGCCATCCCCACTCCGCAAAAGCCGCCATCTTGAAAATCCGTATAGGTACTGACCTCTACTGGTGTGAGTCGGGGCCCGCCAACCGGCGGAAGGATTACCTCCGCGTCCACCTCCGGGAGAATCACGATTTTTACGTCCAATATATTAAAAAATATAACAAACCGACGCGCCTCGCCGACCAGTCAAAATTGTGAGTACAAAAAATGTTATTACCACTAATGAGTCCACAGTATAATCTACGGTCTACTGTGTAGATTACACAAATGGACCAATTTTATTGAATCAATGCATCGATTTAATTTATGCACTACTGCAAAAATTAGATCGATGAATAAATGCAGTAACATTGGTCCGTCGGTGTAATCTATGCATTATTGCAAATGTATCCATCGGTGTCATTTTCGCAGTAGTCCGTAGATTACACCGATGAATAAATTCAGGGAGATTCGTCCATCTGTGTAATCTACGCACTACTGCGAAAATGACACCGATGGATACATTCGCAATACACCATAGATTACACCGACGGATCAATCTTACTAAATTTATCCATCAGTGTAACCTACAGATTACTGTGTAGATTACAGGAATGGACCGATTTAATTGAATTTATTCATCGTTGTCATTTTCGCTGTAGTCCATAGATTACACCGATGAACCAATTTTATGGAAATGATGGCTCGATTTAATCTACGTACCACTGCGAAAATGACAACGATGAATGATTTCAGTGAGATTCGTCCATATGTGTAATCTACGCAGTAATCCGTAGATTATACATATGGATGAATCTCACTGAAATTATTCATCGTTGTCATTTTCGCAGTAGTACGTAGATTAAATTGATTCATCGATTCAGTAAAATTGGTTCATCGGTGTAATCTACGGACTACAGTGAAAATAACAGCGATGAATAAATTCAATTAAATTGGTCCATGTGTGTAATATACGCAGTAATCCGTAGATTACACTGATGGATAAATTTTGTAAGATTGATCCGTCGGTGTAATCTATGTATTATTGCGAATGTATCCATCGGTGTCTTTTTTGCAGTAGTGTGTAGATTAAATCGATGCATCGATTCAGTAAAATTATTGCACATAATTACAGCGAAATAATAAAAAAATTTCTCTACTCTACAGCTCATCTCTACAGCTCTCTACATTACAATCTGGGGTCCTCGGCGTCGAAAATGTTTATGAGATGGAAGATGGCGGGAGAAAGGATGCGGTTTGTATTTTTTAATAAATAATAAATTTATGTAATGTAATAAATAATGTATTTTTAATAAATAATGCTATGTATTTCTAGAAGCGGCTGGATGACAGAGGACGAATTGAAGGAGGAGAAGAACAAGAAGGAACAAGAGCAGGCGAAGGAAAAGGAGAAGAACAAGAATAAGGAACAGGAACAGAAGAAGAAAGAGAAGGAGAAGGAGAAAGACACAGGAGATGTGAAGGAGAAATACATTGACCCCGTCGAGAGAAGTTTAGCCATACTCTTTGGTGAAGAATTATAAGGTGAGTAAAAGGAGATGACCCTGAAGATATCTGCATCAAACAAAATTTAATCTTTGGCACGTTACAACTACCGTATTTTTTATCGTACAGATTTTTCTCTCGCTCATTTTGTTTATTATTAAATTCTCTAGGTGAGCATTTTTTTTTTAATCTTCTTCAAGGCAGGGCATTAAAAACAAATTTTTGGCACCCTACAACGGCCGTATTTTTCATCGTATAGACTTTTCTCCGGGCTCATTTTTTTCGTTATAAAATTCTCTAGGTGAGCATTTCTTTTCTTTTTTTTCACCATCTTCAAGGCAGATCGTTAAAAACAAATTTTTGGCACGCCATAACTGTCGTATTTTTCATCATGCAGACTTTTCTCTAGGCTCATCTTCTTCGTTATGAAATTGAGCGAAGAAAATGAGCCTAGAGAAAAGTCTGCATGATGAAAAATACGGCAGTTATGGCGTGCCAAAAATTTGTTTTCAACGACGTGCCTTGAAGATGGTGAAAAAAAAGAAAAGAAATGCTCACCTAGAGAATTTCATAACGAAAAAAATGAGCACAGAGAAACGTCTATACGATGAAAAATGCGGCAGTTATAGCGTACCCTGCCATGCCTTTTAATGCCATGCCTTGAAGAAGATTAAAAATAAAATGCTTACCTAGAGAATTTGATAACAAACAAAATGAGCCCAGAGAAAAATCTGTACGATGAAAAGTACGGTAGTTATAAAGTACCGAAGATGAAATTTTGTCTGATGTTCAGAGTCATAAAAGAAGAATTAAGGTTGTATATTAATAATAAGAATAACACTAACGCAATGTAATTTTTTTGTTACAGATACAAACCGGATATAATTTATTTTTATTTTATTTCTAAGTTTTTTTAAACATTTTTTTTTCTTTAAAAATAAAAAAAATGATTAACGAAACTGTATGTTTCATTATTATTTTTATCCTGCGTGTTTGTGTGTGTGTGTGTGTGTATGCGTGCGTGGGTACATTTATATCTTTACCACTCACAACTCTACCAGATAACAACTCTACCAGAAAATATCTCTCCCGAAACATCTGGCTCTTCCTTGGCTTCGTCCATGGCCGGGTAGTTCGTTGCATCCGCGACTTCCTCTACTTGTGGCTCTTCCGGTATCACGTTCTCCACGTCCGGTACGGCGTTCTCTTCCTTCGGAGGTGCGGAGGCCTCGTCGATCTTCTCCACAGGCTCATCCTCGTCAGCCATGTCACTCCGATGTCCGTCTACGATCAAACTACCCTATATGCACTTTCCTCGATTATATCGAATGCCAGTTCCTCGAGCTTGCTCAAATCGCTCTTTTAACTTAGCTCCAGCGAGTCGCAAGACTCCGATACAATATCCGGTTCTCCCTCGAGCCGATTTGGCAAGCGGTACAAATCGGTTATGAGAGTATACTGATTCCTCGGACTATCGTCGTTCGAGGTAGAATATTCGTCGGGTCCGCGATTATCTATGTACCTCGACAAGGACAGTACTTCCGGTAATTTAATCGGTCTCTTGACGTCGAACAGAGACTCCAGTGAGCCGAACGCATCCTTCTTCTTTGTCTTCACCGCGCAAAAATTTTTACGAGTAGCATCATCGTCGATAACTCCTCTGGGTTGTCTGCTGACATTTTTGCGCTGCAGTCGACGTCTCTTGAGATTCTGAAAACTTCTGCTGCGCAGAGAAATCGAGCCCGAGAAAACAAGTCTACCGGATAATAACTCTACCAAAAACGATAGTTCTAACAACTCTACCAGAAAACATCTCTACCATATTAGAACTTTACCAAAATCTCTAGCACTGAAGATAAAAACTCTCCCGGAATTGAAATAAAACTCTCCCGGACTTGAAATAAAACTCTCCCGGACTTGAAATAAAACTCTACCGGAATTTAAATAAAACTCTCCCGGAATTGAAATAAAACTCTCCCGAAATTGCAATAAAGAGTTTTATTTAGGGTAGCTGGTGGTCGCCGGAGTGTCCTCGCGGAAGCGGATCGCTCAATTCGCAATAGTTTCGGAGTTACGACCGATTGAAGTTGAACAATCAGAGCGCTCCGATTCCGCGAGACCGAAGCCGAAGCGGGCGTTCGAACTTGGGTGCAAGTGGCGGTACTCTTTTGTTTCGGCGAGACTCACCGCGCGGGTCTCGGCTGTAGCGTGCAGCGCGGCGATTGACGTACGATAGATGACGTACTCATGCGCCCTTTGCCGCACATGCACGCGCGAGCACACTCACACCTACCCACGCACATCCGAACAGACATTTTTTTCTAAATGTAATTGTTCGACGTTTTGGAACGTTCTGAAAATGTTTACATGAAAACCTCGGAAAATAAAAAAATGTCCATGAAAACAAAATTTCCTTTATGAGATGACGGAAGCAAAAAATTAACTCAAGACATCTAAATTCATATTATTTAGAGTAAAAGTGGTGAATATAGCCTACTCTGGATAGTTTGGGCCATATTTGCCACTTTTGCTCTAATTTTTTTTTACTGGAACAAAGATATGAACGCATAAAATCATTATTCAACACTCTTATTAGCATATCAAACTTGGTCTAGCGTTTAGAGCGTTTGTTTAGGAATTCGAGGGGTTCGAGTTCGATCCTTGTCGTTGGTATCTCTTTTTTTTTAAACTTCGCCTTAGCCAAGAATTTGCACTCATCTGAGCGGTATTATTTTCGAATGAAAGATCTAATGCAGTTTCTCACCGAACGTATCGTTAGAAAAGATGTGCTATCCCAAAAATTTGCTATTTTCGTGAAATGGGAAAAACAAAGGATGTGTACCCGAAACTTCCCGACTTAATCGAGTTAAAGCAAGTCTGCACCAGTCTTACGAGTTGCTTAAGAAGGCAAGGTTTCATGTGAACCATATCTCAAGGCCGCTTCAATTCGGTAAATAGCCTGACCGAAAGAATAAAAGTTTGCGTTATTACTTTCAATCGGTACGAGCAAGGGCGGGAGATTTCTCACCAGGACCCTTAACCGAATTGAAGCAAAGTTTGCAACAGTCTTACGGGATACGTAAGACGATAAGGTTTCACGGGAACCATGTCTCGAGGCCGCTTCAATTCGGTAAACAGCCCGACCGGAAGTATGAAAGTTTATGGCAGTTTATTCGAATCGGTACGAGCAAGGGCGGGAGATTTCTCACCAGGACCCTTAACCGAATTGAAGCAAAGTTTGCATCGGTCTCACAGGAGATCGTGTATCGGCACGCAGTCGAAACATGAGAAGAATTGAACCTGCGCATACTCGACGCTGTGAGGACCATTACGCCGGATACGATCAACAATTGCAAGCGCAGCTTCTTGCGGCGAGTGCAGTGCTGTATTCAACAAGATGGCGGGCACTTCCAGGACTTGTTGTTTTAAGGCCGATGACGATCGACGGGGCGCATCACGGTTTTTTTTTATCGACGATTCGGCGAATCGAGATCGTCGCAAGATCGCCACAGCGAAACTTAAAATTCTCTCTGAAAAGTTATATCCAGTTTGAGAATCTCATTTCTTGACCGAATTTTCGCGGTCGCCGTCTTCCTCGCCGTCGCCTATTGCACCGATTTTCTTGCACTAATGCGAGACTTTTTTACGTAGTTAAATTTTGTAGGCAAGTAAAAACTTTTTTACCTAAAGTAAAATTGCTACAAAAAAAGGATTAAGAATACAACCAATAATTACGAGTATTATAGTGTTTATAATAAATATTTTATTTTTTAAGACAGTTATAAAATGTTGTACTGTACTAGGGTAAAAGTGGTGAATATGGCCCACCTCGATTAACACGTAAATCAATGATATATGGACCGGTCCATATTCCCCACTCTTACCCTATAACTTATACTGTGATTGTATCGTAAAATTGTTTATTGTTTTTGTCCAACGTTAAAACGGTCACAAGTAATACGTCACGTCACGTCACATCTTTCTCAACCTCTTCTTTCTCTCACTCCTTCTGACAGGTTCGACCGTATTGCCGTCTTGCAATATCTACAATAGAAAAGATATAATACAAATCAGTATCATCATTGCTATCATCGTGTTTTATATTATTTATTACTTGATAATAACATATTCCTTATGTCATTCTTACCTTTTCATAAAAAGCTCTTTTTTTTAAGGCGGCGGCCACTTCTTCCGAAGTGAAGCCCTCGTTCCTCCTTCTCTCGTTCCTCCTTCTCTCGTTCCTCCTTCTCTCGTTCCTCCTTCTCTCGTTCCTCCTTCTCTCGTTCCTCCTTCTCTCGTTCCTCCTTCTCTCGTTCCTCCTTCTCTCGTTCCTTCTTCTCTCGTTCCTCCTTCTCTCGTTCCTCCTTCTCTCGTTCCTCCTTCTCTCGTTCCTCCTTCTCTCGTTCCTCCTTCTCTCGTTCCTCCTTCTCTCGTTCCTCCTTCTCTCGTTCCTCCTTCTCTCGTTCCTCCTTCTCTCTTTCCTCCTTCTCTCGTTCCTCCTTCTCTCGTTCCTCCTTCTCTCGTTCCTCCTCCCGTTCCTCCTTTTCTCGGTCCTCCTTCTCTCGTTCCTCCTTCTCTCGTTCCTCCTTCTCTCGTTCCTCCTTCTCTCGTTCCTCCTTCTCTCGTTCCTCCTTCTCTCGTTCCTCCTTCTCTCGTTCCTCCTTCTCTCGTTCCTCTTTCTCTCGTTCCTCCTTCTCTCGTTCCTCCTTCTCTCGTTCCTCCTTCTCTCGTTCCTCCTTCTCTCGTTCCTCCTTCTCTCGTTCCTCCTTCTCTCGTTCCTCCTTCTCTCGTTCCTCCTTCTCTCGTTCCTCCTTCTCTCGTTCCTCCTTCTCTCGTTCCTCCTTCTCTCGTTCCTCCTTCTCTCGTTCCTCCTTCTCTCGTTCCTCCTTCTCTCTTTCCTCCTTCTCTCGTTCCGCCTTCTCTCGTTCCTCCTTCTCTCGTTCCTCCTTCTCTCGTTCCTCCTTCTCTCGTTCCTCCTTCTCTCGTTCCTCCTTCTCTCGTTCCTCCCTCTCTCGTTCCTCCCTCTCTCGTTCCTCCTTCTCTCGTTCCTCCTTCTCTCGTTCCTCCTTCTCTCGTTCCTCCTTCTCTCGTTCCTCTTTCTCTCGTTCCTCCTTCTCTCGTTCCTCCTTCTCTCGTTCCTCATTCTTTCGTTCCTCCTGTCCGTCTGCCTGTCCATCCGCCTGTCCTTCCTCATGTCCGTCTGCCTGTTCATCCGCCTGTCCGTCTGCCTGTCCATCCGCCTGTCCTTCCTCCTGTCCGTCTGCCTGTCCTTCCTCCTGTACGTCTGCCTGTCCATCCGCCTGTCCTTCCTCCTCCCCGCAGGGGTGGATTGGGCGTGCGTGCCGGGCTGGGGTGGGCAACCACTCATGTGCTCGGTCGCCGCTCGTACCATCGGGGAGTGGCGACCCCGCGGGTACCGAGCTCGGGTCTGCAGGAAGCTCGTAGGGGGTCCGGGTTCTTTGCTACGCAAATGTTCTCGGCCAACCAGTTCGCTGGAGGGTCCGGGTTCTTTGTACGGCAAATGCTCCTGGTCAACCGATTCCTGCCCTCCAGCTAAGAATGAGCCGAGCCTTGAGCTGACAACTCCGCCTCCGAGGGGCCCCCGCTGGTAACGGCTTTTGGCAGTGCTTCGGCATTGTTGGAAGTCGGCGAAGTGAGTTGTTCCCTGGAAAGGGAGGCTCCTCTTCTCCCGTTCTATGAACTCTGTATTTCTATGAAATACGAGGGGGAGAACGGGAGTTTTTCCGCTTTGTACTCCTGGCGGTGGTGGTTGTTATACCTCACCAAGGGACCCTTCGGGGAATTGGTAGCCGTAAGGCGCGCTAGCTGTGGCGTAGCCCAGCTCCACGCACTTGGGTGCCGTGTCGTAGGCCGAAAGGCGGAGACGGCACGTTAAATAAGGAATAGAGGCATGTCCTTCCTCCTGTCCGTCTGCCTGTCCATCCGCCAGTCCATCCGCCAGTCCATCCGCCTGTCCGTTCGCCTGTCCGTCCGCCTGTCCGTCCGCCTGTCCGTCCGCCTGTCCGTCCGCCTGTCCGTCTGCTTGACCATCCGCCGGTCCGTCCGCCTGCCCATCCTCCTGTCCGTCAGCCTGTTCGTCATCGGTAAAATCGGGTTCCTGTCCCCGAGGGCACATCTTGCCCTTGGCAAATCTTCCAAGCCTTTGATAGGTGGAGCTAGAACAAAATAAATTATTAATATTTGATGATAACATGGGGTAAACGCACGAAATAACGAAAATTACTCACAATCTTCGGTTGTTTTCGATGGCTTGGCGAATCTGGTATCGTTGTATAAACGATAATATCCAACGAAAATTTTGGTCGACCCATTTCCTAAAGTATTCTTTTCGCGGTTCCGGTAATTTTTTTTTATAAATATTTTTAGTTATTCTTCCAATGATGACAGCCGGCAGGTTAGGATTTTCTTGAATTGTTTCTTGAAATGGCACCAACTCACAGAGAAATTTACCGAAGTGTTCCGGATTATCTGTTATATTTTTCGTAAATTTTGACATTTCCTTGTCCCTTTTGTTTTGCTTTTTTACTACTTCTTCTCTCGTTCCTTCTCTCGTTTCTTCTCTCGTTCCTTCTCTCGTTCCTTCTCTCGTTCCTTCTCTCGTTCCCTCTCTCGTTCCCTCTCTCGTTCCCTCTCTCGTTCCTTCTCTCGTTCCTTCTCTCGTTCCTTCTCTCGTTCCTTCTCTCGTTCCTTCTCTCGTTCCTTCTCTCGTTCCTTCTCTCGTTCCTTCTCTCGTTCCTTCTCTCGTTCCTTCTCTCGTTCCTTCTCTCGTTCCTTCTCTCGTTCCTTCTCTCGTTCCTTCTCTCGTTCCTTCTCTCGTTCCTTTTCTCGTTCCTTCTCTCGTTCCCTCTCTCGTTCCTTCTCTCGTTCCTTCTCTCGTTCCTTCTCTCGTTCCTTCTCTCGTTCCTTCTCTCGTTCCTTCTCTCGTTCCTTCTCTCGTTCCTTCTCTCGTTCCTTCTCTCGTTCCTTCTCTCGTTCCTTCTCTCGTTCCTTCTCTCGTTCCTTCTTTCGTTCCTTCTCTCGTTCCTTCTCTCGTTCCTTCTCTCGTTCCTTCTCTCGTTCCTTCTCTCGTTCCTTCTCTCGTTCCTTCTCTCGTTCCTTCTCTCGTTACTTCTCTCGTTTTAGTTTGTTACTGCGTACCTCCTTCCAGGATCAGATAGCCTGATACATCTGCCACGTGTGACAGATATTTGAAACAATTGACAAACGATGCAGACTGTCGATTGATCGCGGAAGAAACTAAGCCATGACAAAGTAAATGACAAGGGGTAACGAAATGCTGAAATATAAAAAATATAACGGACGATTCTAAACATTTCGGTAGATTGCTGTGCGAGCTGGTGCTGTTTCGACGTACGATCCATGAAAATTCACGCCTCTCGGTTGACATTAGAATAGTAATTATAAGGATATACAAAAGTAAATAACAGAATCCGCGAATGGAATAAACGGGTATGCCAAAACTTTCGTTACGTCCTATCGTTCACACAACGATAATCGTTTAAGGTGTTACTTGCAAATAAAAACTTCACATAAGTTTCAGAGAAGTGAGAGAGAATTGCAAACTCGAGAAAGCAGAAATGATTTCGATTACCTCTTATTTCTCTGAAACTTGTGCAAAGTGAACACTATTCGCAAGGACTACCTGAAAAGCCCGATGTCGAGGAACCGTCAATTGACACCTGCATATCGAAGTCGTCTTTGAAAATTGCCGGATTGGTAAATTTAAAATTACTTTTCTTCGCACGAACTTCTTCTAGCGCCCATTTTACTCTGGTAATTACCTCGGATCTGCCTGCACACAGTTTGTGCGCCGATTAAAATATCTCTTGGCTGTTTTCCGAATTGAAGCGGCCTCGAGACATGGTTCACGTGAAACCTTATCGTCTTACGTATCCCGTAAGACCGTTGCAAACTTTGCCTGAATTCGGTTAAGGGTCCTGATGAAAAATCTCCCGCCCCCTTGCTTATACCGATTCAAATGAACTACCATAAACTTTCATACTTCCGGTCGGGCTGTTTACCGAATTGAAGCGGCCTCGAGACACGGTTCACGTGAAGCCTTATCTTCTTACGAAACTCGTAAGACGGTGCGGACTTCGCTTCAATCTGGTTAAGGGTCCTGAAGAGAAATTTCGCCTCTTACTCGTGCCGATTGAAAGTAATAACGCAAACTTTTGGACTATAATTTAATAACTCAAACTGTTGGACTATAATTCTCACGATAATAGAGTGAGTTAGCTTATATTCAGTTACGCCGATAAGGCTGGTTCACGAATGCCTCAGTGAGTCGACGAAATCCCCTCAATTCCACCGGAAGTCGGGTTCCTTTGCATCGCTGAATACACAAATCATTTATTGGTAAATGCTCAATAGTGACACCAACCTGGGGTCTTGATTCAATCGGTCTATCAGTGACTGGTGTACACCCTGTTTCAACGAGAAGGCTGGTTTCACCCCGAGTAGAATAAAAAATGATTGCCCATTATAATGGTATTCGATTTGTGTTAAATTCGAAGTTTGCGTTATTACTTTCAATCGGTACGAGTATGGGCGGGAGATCTTTCACCAGGACCCTTAACCGAATTGAAGCAAAGTCCGCACCAGTCTTACGAGTTGCGTAAGACGATAAGGTTTCACGTGAACCATGTTTCGAGGCCGCTTCAATTCAGCAAACAGCACAAACCGGAAGAATGAGAGTTTATGGTAGTTATTTTGAATCTGTACGAGTAAGGGCGGGAGATTTTTCAGCAGGACCCTTAACCGAATTGAAGCAATGTTCTCACCCATCTTACGAGTTGCGTAAGACGATAAGGTTTCACGTGAACCATATCTCGAGGCCGCTTCAATTCGGCAAACAGCACAAGCCGGAAGAATGAGAGTTTATGGTAGTTATTTTGATTCTGTACGAGTAAGGGCGGGAGATCTTTCACCAGGACCCTTAACCGAATTGAAGCAAAGTCCGCACCCATCTTACGAGTTGCGTAAGACGATAAGGTTTCACGTGAACCATGTCTCGAGGCCGGTTCAATTCGGTAAACAGCACAAACCGGAAGAATGAGAGTTTATGGTAGTTCTTTAAAATCTGTACGAGTAAGGGCGGGAGATCTTTCACCAGGACCCTTAACCGAATTGAAGCAAAGTCCGCACCCATCTTACGAGTTGTGTAAGATGATAAGGTTTCACGTGAACCATGTTTCGAGGCCGCTTCAATTCGGCAAACAGCACAAACCGGAAGAATGAGAGTTTATGGTAGTTATTTTGAATCTGTACGAGTAAGGGCGGGAGATCTTTCACCAGGACACTTAACCGAATTGAAGCAACGTTCTCAAGCAACAGTTGAAACGTGAAATTTTTATATCGCTTTCTCATAATTTTTTTTTTATTCGGGATGCTTCCTGTACGAGGACGTCAAAAATAGAGAAAATGTTTTCTCATAGAAGAAGTTTCGCGAATAAAGGAACATTGTGAGAAATCGATATGACGATTTCAATTTTCAACATTTTTTTATCACTACAATAACTATGTCGACGCTTTCATTTGCATTGAACCTGAAAGGAAATAAAAAATTCGAATCCATTCATTCAACAGACGGGTATTCTCAACAATAATAAGACTTACCAAGGCTCTCACCGATGAGGAAAATTCTATCCGGCTGTTTGATCCTTTGTCGAATACTTACAATTGCGATTCAGCAAAGAGAATCATGTTCCTTCCTTCGATTAATGGATCGCAAGTTCCCTTTTACATCGATGTGTTGAACTCTCACATGCTATCCTCAGTACTTTCTCTGCTGTGATAGTACCGTAACTTTCACCCACCCAGCGATGAATTCTCACAATAAAATCAGTTTTTTAATTCTTCCCATGCTGCGATGAATTAAAAAATAGATGTTACTATAAGAATCCATCGCGTCAGTGAAATTTAAAGTACTCACTAGAGATGTGGAATTATTGGTATTTTAATATTCCGTAAAATTACCGTATTTTTTATGGATGTACACGAACCTGTTCGAATCTGTTCGAGCTCACCATTGGAGTTCGGTACTTGTTCGAACTTTGTTCAAACCGGTCGAGCTGTTCAAACCCGACGAACGATTGGAACTCGCCGACCGGTTCGAACTGTTTAAACACTTAGAGAGACTCTGTTAGAAGATACTGAATGTTGTAATGTCAATTGTAGTACGAGGATTACTACAAGAAGACGTACACGAAGTCTAGCTTTATTCGAGCGTTTTTATCGGGATCTACGTCCCTGATCTACCCTAAAGACTTCCTCGAGGTATAGCTTAAGAGCAGCGTTTCTCTGGCAGTCTATGTGTACCTCGAAGACTTTCTCAAGCTTGAGCAGTAAATGTCTCTTGAGTTCTAGGTTAAGTAAAGTAAGAGCACGGAAGATACTCTCCGGTCAAGCTATACTTTGAGAGCGTTTTCTCCTCAAGCTCGACCTTGAGAGCATTTTTTTCTCAAGCTAGATCCTGAGAGATGTTCGCTCCATAAATTGACCTCGCGAAAGTCTTTGCGATATACCTAGACTGCGAGGGAAACGCTCCCGTTAAGCTAAACCTCGAGAAAATCTTCGGGGTATACCTAGACTGCGGGGGAAACGCTCCCGTTGAGCTAAACCTTGAGGAAGCCTTCGGTGTATACCTAGAATGCGAGGGAAACCCTCCCATTAAGCGAAACCTCGAGGAAATCTTCGGTGTACACCTAGACTGCGAGGGAAACGCTCCCGCATTTTTACGGTAAAAATATTTAATTTACGGTAAAATTACTGATCACATTTACCGCTCACATTTCAATTTGAACTTCTCATCCGTCGAGAGTAATAACGTCACTTTTGAATTTCATTTCTTTTTTATTTTCTATTTTCACATCACTTTATTTTATTCAATAATTGAATGCTCCCCTGTACTATACGAAGTCACATCCACCGGAATTGACGTTTCGTCGCAGGACTATTTTCACGCGCGTAGGAACACCCCGCGTTGCCCCCACCGAATTCGACAGATTAATTCTAGCTCGACGCTGTACCACACAACATTCATAACTGCGCTCTGATTGGTCAACTTTAAACGTTAATAACTCGGTCAATTTTGATCGTAAACATTTTTTAAAAAAAGCAAATTACTCAGGATAACGAGCTCTACCAGACTGTAAAATATTCTAAAGTAGTTACATTTCACCCTGTATATATATACTAGGGGGCTCGGGGCTCGCGCGCTTCGCGCGCTCGCAACCCTTTCTGGACGTAAACCCTTATTATTCTAAATACTTTAAAAGACGTGTGCCCTTATAACCGTAAAAACAGTAACGGTAAAACAAAAAATCAGAATCGTGACAACCGAAACGTTTAAAGGCTCAATCACGATAGTTGACAAGGGAACTAACGTGAAACATAATAGACCGGTCGGTATTGCTACTCGTTTCGTCAGAGAGCCACCGCTTATACCTGCAGTAAAGGACTGGGACACGGCATCTGAGGTATCGACTCTCGTCGACGACGCGATCGCCACATACTTGCCGGCCGAAGGTCTTCGCGCTCTACAATATCGGCAGGCGAATCTCTACACTGAACCGCCAGCGGCCGGACACAACGAGGATCTGCCCTATCTAGTGGAGCCACACTCACCAGAGGTAATCACCATCGACTAGAGGAATTCAACCCGCTACGCCGCAACGCTCTCAAGTAAGTACTACGCTACCGACTTAAACCTCTCCTTCCAATATAAATTCCTAGTAATTTCTGCTCCAATCCCGGTCTGACACATTCCAGACTAAATCCCGGAGTATCATAAAACTGACCAGTCTACGTTCTCTCTTTTTATTACACTGCGACGTAACAGGTCTTATTTTTGGTGGCAGCGGTGGGATACGTAAATTATTAGGAATATTTTTGATAAAATCTGTATATTAGAAGATAATAAAAATGCCTAACACTCGGAATAAAGTGTATTCGACTCTCTTACGGAGGAAGAGCTTAAAATCCTCTCAGACCAAGTTCAAAGTAAACGCGATCAATTAAGGGAACAGGAAAATGCTCTCGCCGAACGGGAAGTAGAAACGGAAAGGAGAGCGTCGGAACTCCAAATACGAGAATTCGAACTTTTAGATCGTGAGAAACAGTTAGTTGCTGAGGATGTAAAACCAAAACAAACCGAAAGTAATGAGACATCCGACATGTTAAAAGTAATTTTCAGTGCGATTACGCAACTCAAAAAATAATTGAGTTTATGCAAAACGGGAAAAATCGACTCTGGGAATCAGTCGAAAATGGCTCCTCCTTTTACCCCCCCCCCCCCCCTACTCCATCCTCACAACAAACCATTTCAACATCTCAACCAACCCTCACATTTAAGGATGCTCTAGAATGCATCCCAATGTATAATGGCGAAAATATGTCTGTCCTGAAATTCATTCGGGCATGCAAGAGGGGAAAGGAAATGGTCCCCGCTCATCAAGAAAATAACTTCGCACGTTTGCTAAGGGGTAAATTAAAAGAGTACGCGTACACCGCGCTCGAAGATGACACGTTTAATTCGGTCAACGAACTCGCCCAAAAATTACAACACATTTTCGGTAAAGCCAAGTCGGTAAATCAATACCGGGGTGAATTGTCAAACATCGCGAAACAAAAAAATGAACACATCATCGACTACATTAGCCGCGTTAAGGATTTATACTCCATAATCAAAGACTTAGAGATTGAAACCACTGGGGTAATTTCCCAAGTAAAACTCGCGTCGCTCGAAACCGACACCCTGGAGTGCTTCGTCGGGGGACTGCCACCCGATTTCCGGCTTCGGTTAAAACTTGAGGGTTATATTTCACTTGATACGGCTTTTTCCCAAGCCATACAAGTAGAAAGGGAGATTGAAAGGGACCGTACCCATTTCAGCGATTTTTGCACGGAAATAAAACCAGCCAGTGCAAATGTAAAGGCAATCGTTGCAACTGGGAGACCGGAGTGTGGCCACTGCAATAAAAAGGGCCATCTCTCAGAAAATTGCTGGAGTAAGTTCCCAGAAAAACGCCCTCCGCGTAACGAGAGTCAGCAAAACAGGGACCCAAGTGAAACAAAAGGCGAGACGCGTTCAGATAGGCCTCGACCACAGTGCAATTATTGCAATAAGTTAGGTCATATCGAGGAAAAATGTTATAAAAAACAAAACGACGAAAAACGAAAGGACTCGGGAAACGCGGAAGCCCATTCGGCAATAGACGTGAGCCGAAACAACGGGCCCTCGGAATGTCAGGTTCACGCAATCCAGATCGACGAGAATCGAACGTCCGGACCGTCAATGTCCGATTAAAAAAAACTTAGCTTCGTCCCCACAGTTAAGCTCAATTCACCACATTTAAAGGGAGACACAGACTTTTTAGTAGACTCTGGATCGGATCCAAATTTGATTAAATCTCAGGCTTTACAACCCAATCAGGAAATCGACAAAACTGACCTGCTGAAATTAAAGGGGATTTCGGAGGACCCTGTTTTTACCATAGGCGCGACTCAAATTGATATACTCGGTACCGAATCTGAATTTCATGTCGTGGAAGATACTTTTCCCATCTCTCAAGACGCAATTTTAGGATCCGAATTCCACGGAACTAATCACGCAATTATTAATTGGGACCAGGAGGTCCTCAAGTGGAAAGGCAATTATGTCCCCTTCAAAAAACCCAATCCCGTTACGATTCCGAAACGATCAAGAACGGTTCTCTGTGTACGTGTAGACAACCCGGAACTCAAAGAAGGTTATGTCTCACGTCTCCATGTCGGAAAAGGAATTTTCATTGACGAAGCAGCTGTAACTGTAAGGAATGGTTCAGCCTGCCTGATGGCAATTAATAGGACAGAGGAAGACCGAGTAATTCAAATACCATCAATAAAAATTCAAGAATTTGAGGTTCAAGACCCTAATAAATCAATAAACGAACGTAATTTCAATAACGAATTGGAAAAGTCAAATCACACCCTTCAGGACTCATTATATGATCATCACGAAATATTAGCTATTTCCAAGGAAAAAGAACAAAAAACAAACATCGAAGATTTGCTCCGACTCGATCACCTTAACGACGAGGAACGGGAAAGTGTTAATAAATTAATCGCGGATAACCTCGATCTTTTTCACACACCCGGGAAAATCCTGGGTCATACAAACGCAATTAATCATCGCATAACCACCACTGACAG
This sequence comes from Stenichneumon culpator, assembly GCA_964017025.1. Taxonomy (NCBI): domain Eukaryota; kingdom Metazoa; phylum Arthropoda; class Insecta; order Hymenoptera; family Ichneumonidae; genus Stenichneumon; species Stenichneumon culpator. Next base: position 2,926,561 of record OZ024776.1, read on the forward strand.
TCAGCCGGTTTTTACACGCCAATATCGGTTCCCGCCAATCCACAAAGATGAAATAACTAAGCAGGTAGGATAGCTCATCCAAGGAGGGATCGTTAAGCCATCCCTTTCACCATATAGCTCTCCAGTGTGGATTGTCCCCAAAAAGGCCGATTCACAGGGTAATCCTCGTTGGTGTATGGTGATCGATTATCGCAATCTCAATGAGAAAACCATAGGGGATGCCTATCCTCTCCCTAACATAGTAGAAATTTTAGACCAGCTTGGCAGTGCAAAATATTTCTCGGTTTTCGACCTGGCTAGCGGATTCCACCAAATACTGGTACATCCGGATGACACACATAAAACAGCATTTTCTACACCTTTCGGCCATTACCAGTTTAATAGGATGCCATTTGGGCTCAAAAACGCACCAGCCACTTTCCAGCGTCTTATGGATAGAGTGTTAATCGAGTTACAGGGAGTCGAACTTTTTGTTTACCTTGATGACATCGTCATATATGCTAGGTCACTTTCTGAGCACGAGACAAAATTTAACCGCCTCGCAAAACGTTTACGGGATGCCAACCTTCAGTTGCAACCGGACAAATGCGAATTTCTACGGAAAGAGGTAGCTTATTTGGGTCACGTAATTGGAAAAGACGGAGTTAAGCCTGATCCGAAAAAATTGGAAGCCCTCCAGAAATATCCTAGACCAACAAGCGTTACAAAGATCAAACAATTTCTCGGATTGGCCGGTTACTATCGAAGATTTGTGGAGAACTTCTCGGGCATTGCAAAGCCCTTGACGCACTTATTAAAAAAGGACACTATTTTCAAATGGACGGAGTCACAGGAAAAAGCTTTTGTCGAACTTAAAGAAATTTTATGTAAAGAGCCGGTTCTTCAGTATGCGGACTTCACGCAAAAATTTATTATCACTACTGACGCGTCAAATATCGCTATCGGAGCTGTACTCAGCCAAGGGGAAATCGGCAAGGATAAGCCCATTAGTTATGCGTCCAGGACATTAGGCAAACATGAGATTAATTATTCCACTATAGAAAAGGAATTGCTTGCCATTGTCTACTCAGTAGGGCAGTTCAGGTCATACGTATATGGTAGGGAATTTACCCTTGTAACAGACCATAAGCCCTTGGTATGGCTCCACTCCGTTAAGGATCCTGCAAACCGTCTGGTCCACTGGAGACTTCAACTGGCAAATTACGAATATAAGATCGTTTATAAACCGGGCAGAATTAACAGCAACGCAGACGCTCTATCTCGCAATCCACCCACAAAGGAAAGTTCGGTTTTATCAATAAAACACATCCCGAATAATACTGTAAATAACGCACCGGAGGGGAATTGTACGGAGGAAGAGTCATCTAACTTATCACGGACGGAAGCTATTCGGGCAATCGAATCAAAAGTTACCGAGGGACCTCGGCGTTCTAAGCGAAAGCCTGTCCCCAAGGAAATGCCCGATTTTGTCACTTTTAAAGAAAGGACATCTCGAAATAAGAACACCTCCATATCATCAATAGATGAAGCCGCGGAAAGTTCGGAAGATTCCTTCGTTGAGTTCGATGACGCTCACTCCATACCCCGTAATCGTAGTAATCAAACCTCCGAAAATGTTAATCATGAGCAACAGGATATCGTAAATACGGAAATAATTCATGAGCAAATAATCAGCAGTGACAACGAGAACGAAAATCCTGACACAAGCGACTCTGACTCGCAAAGTAATGCCTCTGTGAATGATGAGCATACTCCGGAAGAGGACTTCTGCCTCACGGAAACTCGTGATAGACTCGTAATGCAAAAGGATAATCTTGTTTTTTTTTGTCACTACTAAAGGCCAGGCATTAGATGAGGGTGCTAAAGCACTTCGAATCATCCGGTAGATTACCAAAATATGACGATCTAACTTTGGACCGAGTCCGGGTAAAATCAGAGAAATCGAAAAATCTCCTGGCTTTACCAGTCAAAACTGACCTTAGAGCAAATCTAGTAATAGAAGATCTCGTCGGGACATTTAATTCTTTAAAAGATGTTATTTGTGAGTTAGGTTTAAGTACCATTAGCATCGCTAAGACAAGCAAAATTGATAACATTCAATGGACTGATCTGCAGACTAGATTAATCATTACCTTGAGAGAAACCCCAGTCGTGGTAACAATCTGCAACCAATTTATTCGAATTCCACCTATCACCGAAAGAAAGGAAATTATTGCTGAAAAACACGGGTCAATGTTAGGTGGCCATAAGGGAGTGAATAAAACCTATAAAAGAATTCGCGAAAATTACTTTTGGGAAAATATGAAGACACAAGTCCAAGAGTACATCCAACACCGCTACGGATGTCAATTAAAAAAATTGATTCGCGTTAAGACCAAACAACCGATGGTTATAACAGATACGCCAGGTTCAGCGTTGGATAAAATATCAATGGACATCGTAGGACCTTTGCCAACCACGGATCTCGGGAACACTCACATTCTGACGATACAGGATCTGCTGACCAAATATTCTTTGGCAATACCTCTGCAAGGAACAACGGCCGTGGACATCGCGACAGCATTCACCAAAAATTTTATCGCAAGGTTCGGTGCTCCAAGAGGACTGCTTACGGACCAAGGGTCCAACTTCCGCAGCAGCTTGATGAGGAATATTGCGAAAAAGTTTCGCATTAAACAATATCAAACCACAGCTTTCTACCCACAAGCTAATGGGTCGATAGGGACGTCCCATCACGTGTTGGCAGAATACTTAAAACAGTACGTCCATAATCACGAGGATTGGGACGACTTATTAGAATTGGCTACCTTTTCATACAATACTAGTCAACATGAGGGCACAGGCTTCAGTCCCCATGAGTTGGTATTCGGCTAACCGGCTCGCCAACCTTCAAATCACCAACAAATAGAATCAAACCAAGACCCTACTTATATTGAATATTTAGAAGATCTCTTCACCAAAATCTATGGACTACAGGAGTTAGCTGCCTCAAACTTGATATCGGCAAAAGAACGTTCAAAGGAATATTACGATAGAAACATCAACCCGAAAACCTTTGGGGTTGGGGACCGCGTACTTATGCTCAAAGAACCGCGGAAGGGAAAATTTGCCGACCAGTACTCTGAACCCTGCGAAATAATAGAAGTTTTATCCGGAGGAAATGTGAAAATCTTGTATAAAGGCAACCCTCGAGTTGTCCACACAAACAAATTAAAGGCCACAAGGTTATAAATAACACATTAGACTCCTTTCTTGGTTACAGAATGAGATTCAAATCAATCATCACATGGATACTCCAGCTCCAACCAGTTATCGCTCTGATGGGATACGACTGTGGCGGAACATCATTAAACGTCACTACAATTTCATTAAATGATGTGGCGGAATGTAATATTCCATTAATCGAGCCAGTAACGACATCAACAAACATCCAATTACTCCAATTATCGGAATTCAGCAGCACAGAAATTATACAATGTAAAATTGAAATAGACAGAACTATATTTTATTGTGGTATGAACTCACACGTTTCGATCGTACACAATGGCCGACAAGTATACATCCACGATATGGACGACCGAGCATGCGAAAGGCTACAACTAACAGGCATCATCCAGTTAAGCGTCGCGGGACAAATAGTCGGGTTATTGCGGAACTCCTCCGCAACGAGAAGTATCACCCTAGCAGGGTCAGTAACGAACGAGGGGGCATGTTCCGGCACACAGTATAGCGATCCATACGGAACCATGGGATAACGTCGTCGTGCAGGCCTCTGTCAAAATTACCTTAACCAACTATGAAGCTGCTATCAAATTGGACGCCGGACAAATAATACTCCGCTCCGGTACATACTGCAAATTATCAGACGGATTCTGTGTGGACGTTGACGGAAACAGCGCTTTCTGGAAATCGGAACCTACAGATACCTGTAACTTCGAAAGATATGATGTACTATACGAGGGATTGGCAACCAAACTTACGACAATAGAGGATGGTATCCGCACACCTGACATATATACACTAACTACCCGTGATATTACATTTGCACTAGCAGCTCGATCGGAAAAGGGATTATGCGGTTATACACTTATCAAGACCGAACATCCTAAATTATACGTATTGGAAACGCAGCAAGGGCAGTCATTCGCCACTCAGAGGAGAATTTCCGTGAACGACTTAGATATTTTTGCCTACATGAACTCGAAATTCGTCTACGTGGAAAAACATATTAAAACACAAATGAAGAATTTATACAAGGATGTATTGACCCAACGTTGTAACCTCGAAAGACAGGTATTACAAAATGCCTTGTCGATAGCAGCTCTTTTTCCTGAGAAATTTGAAAGAGCTGTAATGAAAGCCCCGGGATATATGGCAGTAATCGCTGGCGAGGTTGCACACATTATAAAGTGTGTTCCGGTAGAAGTCGCCCTGCGGAAAACAACGGAATGTTACAACGAACTACCGATCCAATACCATAACCAAACCCTGTTCTCGACAACCACATCCAAAATGTTAATTAAATCGGGGACACAATGTGAATGCGATCCGATGTTACCAGCCCAATACGAAATAGACGGAATTTGGTATCGCTTCACTCCTCATCCAGTCGAAATTCCAGAACCACAAACATTGCACCCAATATCGTCGCCTCCTTGGAATTATAATCCAATGGGAAACTTAGCAAAGAGTGGGATATATTCCGACGACAACATAGGGAAATTACGGGACCGTATAATGTTTCCAGCTGAAAAACCCGCCTTATTAAATAACATTGCACGAGGAACAGCCGGATACAGTGTAAAGCCTCGCAGCGTCTCCCTTCGAGGTCTCATGGATGAAGCGACTCTGGACTATTTAGCGGAAAGTACGATCAAACGATTCTGGCAGGGATTCGTGAGTTTCGGGACTGCCAGTGCTAGAATTATTGCCATCTTTTTAATTTTGACAATATTAAAGGCAGCCATTGACACCTGCATACACGGCTACACACTCCATTCAATCTACGGTTGGAGTTTTGCGCTGCTCGGAGGCATTTGGATTTCAGTGACAAATCTCCTTCTCACACTGGCCCATGCGAAAAGACGGGAAGTTCAAGACTCACCACGGAGTGTCGCAAGCACCCAACCACGACCAGCACCGCGCCGCAGCATACATCGGCACTCCACCCTCGATCCCATAACCTTCGAGAGGTTCGTAGCCGATCCTCAGCACAGTCACGACTCTGCTTCGGATTAAAACGGGGAGGTGTTACGTCTTGGGATCGATGTCTATATGCCGACTGATAAAAACGAACGTAAAATTAGGTCTCTACTATACCGACTATAGTTAAGTCGGATAGTTACGGATCAACCATGGGTTACCATTGACATGGTGTCGGTAAAATACCAACGCCGCCATTACTTACCGGACCATGGCTCAACACTACAACAGGGTAAAGAAACATGCAGACTTTCCCAGCGGCAACCGGGAACAAACGAACCTCTGACTAACGGACAAGCGACCCGCCATTCCGTCGCCGCGGGAAAATATTCCAAGACGGGTCCAGTAGTTGGATGGGTGACCGCGTAAGATGGACTTAAGCCCCTATTATTCCAAGCCCCCTCCTATTATTCCTCTACCCCCCCCCTCGATTCCCCCTTCTGACCCAATTATTGACCTATCTGGCCCTATTATTGACCACCTGCGACCCAATTATCGAGCCCTTCTGTCCCAATTATTAACCCCCCCCGATTCTTGACACGGCGGCGGCGGCGAAATCTTTTTATATTATAGAGATATATATATATATATTGTGACGCCGTATTTTGGGCACGCCCCAAAAATTTTAAGTTTCCAAGAGAGAGAGTCGGCGCGCGCCCTCACCGAGCGCAGATCACATTCCTCGGGCAGATCCGAGGGGCTCAGTAGCGTTAATTCGATAGACTGGTAATTAAATTGAACGATTTTCATGTACCATCCGCACTTGGCGAGCGTCGAACAACCGAAAGGAGACGTCGTACCGGTAACCGAGAGCGTCAGCGACACGAACATCGAGAGGAAACCGCCTGGACTGATTCCGAACGTACGACCGGGATTGCCGTCGTCTGCACCTTCCAATGACGAACTGTGGATCGCCCGTTTCCCTGTGATGCCTCACCTGCACAGGGATGTCACACCTGTGCCCGTCGTCGCCTCTGTCTGCTGCTGGGACTTCTCGCCGGAGCAAGCGTGGCCTTGCGTCCGGCCCTATTTAAATATTCGCGCGCGCGAGCGCTCGGCGAGCGATTAATTGCGAGGCTGCCCTGCGAGGCGCCGTTTAGCGTTAGGCCCGGCCGTGGGAACTAGAGTAGGCACGGGGGTAAGCGGGTGAGCGGGGTGACGACACGGTCGCGATCGGAGAGAGTAGCGAGAGTTAAGGGATCCTTCCGGTGACCGGCGACAGTGACGGTGCGTTGCCCAGGACTCTTTCTCGATATCTCCACGGAATTGCGATTTTGGAACGCCTGAGAGGCATTAGAAGGAAGGAAGCGTTCTTGTCCTGTACGATCGATTTTCAAGACGTCATAGGAGGTCTAATTGAGGCCTTCGTACCCTAAAATATACCGGTAAGCTTCTCGCAACTCGTCTACTGTAAATTTATTTGTCGTTGTGGACGCACCGGCATCGCCGGTGAACTGTACACGGAATAATCTCGGTCGAGACGTCGACCGCCGTTCCGGCCGTGGCAAAGCCCACTTTTGTTGGTCGATTAACGGAGTAACCGGGAATAAACCCGGCCTATTTGAGAGTGCGGATAGTGCAAAAATCGCGGAGTAGAGTTGCGTCTTTGGTTGCCGAAAAGTGGCACGCGCGCGATACCGGTACTGAGTTCGCGCGCGGGTCTGGCCGGGAATTTTGGAAGAATTTGTTTTGTCTTTTGTGTTGGTCATCTCATAAAGAATTGTTTGCGAGTGCGCGTCGTGCGGGTCTCCGTGCCGTTTTCCGCGAGTTAAAGTTTCGTAGCCTTCGTCGACGGCGTCAGCTTCTCGACAGGCAAACCGGCGAAAATAAAGCGAAAACGGCCCGGCTTCTCCGGGCTGCGCCTCCTAGATACGTGTTTGCTCGCACGCCGCTGTCTAATTTACCGGTAGGCTCAGAGGATTTTTCCTGCATCTTCCTCAGCGCACGGAGATTCGCGCGTCGCCGAGCGTTTCACGGCGGGTCCTTCTGACCTTGTCGCGTGACCGCTGCCGCGTTAGCCGCGCTGTGCTGCTCGATAGCCTACCGAGCGTATTACTTTCGTTTCGCGTACGTTAAGCCGAATATAGCAGGGACCCAGGGCTGGAGGATATTATCTGAAGAATATTTTATTGCCAATAACTTGAAGAGTATAGTATTGTAACTTTCGATTAATAATTTCATCGGGCGCTAGGCCAGTCCTTCCGACGGTGAACTGAGTAGCCGCCGGGAGTGTAGTAGGGAACTTGATGTACCGGGTAGCTGTAAGATCTGGAAGATTGGAAAAAGAGAGCGAGAGTTTTGTTCCTTTTGTAACTTTGAGTTTATTTGAGCTTGGAATTTGAACTGACTTTACGACCCTAGTTTTCTTTTAATAAATTGTTATGCTCGTCTCTCATAGCTGGTTGTTGAGAGTTCGAATTGTTTATTGACGACCCGAATAAGATTTTCCCCCGAACCGCCCCTCTACCATTCCCCCAAGGCTGCAGCTAGTCGGAGCGCGACTTTGGTCTTTCCCGGACATCGATACCGATCGTGTCGCACGCTGCGTGCGGCTGGCGCCCAGGATTAAAATAAATAACGATCGAGAGACCGGGTTTTGTGGACGGATACCGGTAGCGGAGTTTGAAGTTGCCTCCACCCGGAAATTCCTCTCACAATATATATATATATATATATATATATATATATATATTGTAACGAAACAGGACCCTTCCCTGTCGCGTTATTAAAATTACATAGTTGGCAAAGGCGCTCGCGCATGAGACCCGCCGTAAGAGCGCCTAGACGGGCGAGCGACGAGCAGCAAGCTCCGCCCACCCGAAACTCGACCGCGTATCGCCGCGCGAGATAAGGCAAGGTCGCCGTTGCGAGGCTCAAAAATTCAAAAACTTAAGGGATAATTGCCGTTGCACCTACGTCACACATCACGCGAGTAGTGACGTAGAACACGGGACTCAGCGACGGTATATAAGCGCGCGCGGCCAACAGAACGGCATTCTATACTTATTCTCGATCCATTACCCACCTACCCTCCTTGCTGTAGCAAACCCCGGACTTCTCCGGCATTTGTGAAGGCTCCGTGAGAAAGATTCACCTACCTGGAATTTATTCACCGTCTTTTCTATAATCATACTCGAGAAAGCTCAACTCGCGGACATATAGTGAGTTTCCACCGTAATGAATGGGGTTGAAACAAGACTGGAATTGAACTGGGTTCAGGAATGCTAGGTCGACTTTTGGGGATTTTTTTCGAAATGTTACCAGTGTCCCCACTCCTGTTCCTGTGATGCCGCCGCATATGTGTAAAAGTCAAAACATTTAAACATCAGATCTTCAAAGTTGATAATTCTTTGAAATTACATTTAATCGTAAGTATATATAATTTGTCCCCAGTTTTGCAGAAATGAATGTTCGTTATTAACGAATGTCGTTGATACAATTGAATGCTAACCTAAAAATTCTTTACATTTCACAGCAACTGAATCAAGAAATGGATGAACCTACCGGTTGGCTTGTGCAGTTTGCAATGCAATTGCAGATCTTCATAACCAGAGCTTTTCTTGAGCAACGACGCAGAAGCCAGCAACGTATACGTCAATTAATGATAGATATGACAGAAATGCAAATTTCAGTTCTCGTGCAAGTGGTTCAAATGGCTAAGCAACACGGAAGACCTAAAAGAAAGCTGTGGATGAAACGACGATGTAATCATTTTTGGGAATTAGTTGTCCCAACTTTCATGGCTAAAGATTGGTTAGAGAGATTCCGAGTATCGAAACGAACATTCATGCAAATTTGTAATACTTTACGAGAGCATTTGGAACCGCAACCAACTTTCTTAATGCCACGGATACCAATAAGTGTGGAGAAGCAAGTTGCTATCGCACTGTTTTATATGGCAAGCTGCTGCGAGTATCGAACAGTTGGAGATATTTTTGGTGTCCACAAAACATCAGTCTGGAGGTGCTTGCATCGTGTGGTCAATGCCATTAACGATGTATTGTTGCCTATCTGGACAAAGATGCCCACAGATGCGGAGTGTGAACAAATAGCAATCGCATTTGAAGAGAAAACGCACATCCCTCAAATAATTGGCTGTATTGATGGATGTCATATACCAGTTCGTCCACCAGCTGACGGCTACAGAGACTACGTTAACAGAAAAGGCTGGACATCAATTATTTTACAAGCGGTCGTTGACAATAAATGTTTGTAAGTACACGACCACTGATAAAGTTTCTTATATTATCTCTTTTTTGTTCTATTTTTCTATCTTCCAGAACACATCGAGTTCTGTTTAATTTTTGTAGATTCAGGAACATCAACTGTTGCACACCAGGAGCTTCTCACGATGCATCGGTATTTCGACGTTCCGGGCTTTATGATCACTGGAGGCATCTTATCCCTCAGGTTGGTCTTGGAATTACTGTGCCAAATTTCAAGTACATAAATGTCTTGTTAAGTTTATTTCTTAATTTCAGAGATCGAAGAATATTAACGGGATTGGAATTCCGTACATAATATTAGGCGATCCTGCATATCCACTACTGCCATGGCTGATGAAAGGCTATACTAGAATCCGTCCGTTAACACTCCAACAAGATTCATTTAACGTCCACCTCAGTTCAGGTCGGGTCGCTGTTGAAATCGCGTTTGGACGCTTGAAAGCGCGATGGCGAATCTTGCAAAAGAAAATAGAACTGGATCATATCTTTGCCCCAAATGTCGTTGCAGCGTGTTGCACTCTGCACAATATAGTTGAAGCGAATGAAAATCGTGTCACTGCGACTTGGATCGCGGAACTTTGTGAGGCTGAAAGACGATTTCAGCAACCTGAAAATCCAGACGATGGTGAAGAAGAATATCCGGAAGCAGTACTAATACGCGACATGCTCAAAGATCATGTAGCGGGTTTTCCATTACGACGATCTGTTAGACGGTAGTACGATACGTGAGTTGTATTTTGACTTACGTTCATCAGACAATACCATAAAAATGACGATATGCTACCATGACGCATAGTATAATGTATAAATATATGTATGATATAATAATGACTATCTGTCTGGCGGTTACCCTCGTTTATATAAATGGATTGAAAACGAAAAAAAAACACACAAAACTCAAATTGCGTATAAATAATGCGTTGTAAAAATACTGTATACGTTTTATCGAATATATATATATATATACTAGGGGGGCTCGGGGCTCGCGCGCTTCGCGCGCTCGCAACCCTTTCTGGACGTAAACCCTTATTATTCTAAATACTTTAAAAGACGTGTGCCCTTATAATAATAGCGTTACTATAATACCCCTTTATAGAATTATTATACCAAACCCTCATAGCTACCACCCATCCGGTTGCTATGGCAACCATCCCTTCGGTTGCTATGGCGACCACCCCTCCTGTTGCTATGGCGACCACCCCCTGTGGTTGCTATGGCGACCCCCTCCGGTTGCTGTGGCGACCACCCCTCCGGTTTCTATGGCGACCACTCCTCCGGTTGCTATGGCGACCACTCCTCCGGTTGCTATGGCGACCACTCCTCCGGTTGCTATGGTAACCACCCTCCGGTTGCTATGGCAACCACCCCCGGTTGCTATGGCAACCACCCCCGGTTGCTATGGCAACATACCCCGGTTGCTATGGCAACAACCCCCGGTTGCTATGGCAACCAACCCCGGTTGCTATGGCAACATCCCCCGGTTGCTATGGCAACAACCCCCGGTTGCTATGGCAACATCCCTCGGTTGCTATGGTGACCACCCCTCTTGTTGCTATGGCGACCACCCCCTTTGGTTGCTATGGCACCCCCCCCTTTAAGTATGGACTTCAGCCCTTATTATTCTAACCCCCCCTCCCCCCTCGATCCAATACTTGGATGGGTGACCGCGGTCACCCATCCAAGTATTGGACTTAAGCCTCCGATGGACTTAAGGCCTTATAATTCCAAGACGGGGTCAGTACTTGGATGGGTGACCGCGGTCACCCATCCAAGTACTGGAATATCGTATTGGACTTAAGCCCTTATTATTCCAAGTTACCCCCCCCCCCCCCCTCGATTCTTGACACGGCGGCGACGGCGGCGGCGGCGGCGGCGGCGGCGACAGCGGCGAAATCTTTTTATATTATAGAAAGATATATATATTTCGGCGGGGCTCACTCGCTCCAGCTCCCTGGCGTCGCGTTCGGTTGCGACCGTAACGACGATTTTTATATTTTTCTCGCTAGCCCCGTCTCTGTTCCATGACTATATATATATAAGTTATATAGTCCAAATTTAAAAAATCATACACGCTCAATTTCTTCTGCATTTTTTTTTAACGCTTCCTCTATGAGTCCGAAAAAAGTAGGAATCTCTTGATAATTTTTTATATTCGGAACTGGAGATATTATATACATGCTAGACCGCTCTTACAAATATATGAATATTTGTACGGAATTTTTTAATATAATCTATTGGTACTTAATAAACAAATAATAAACCCCCCGCCCAATGTAAGTACGAGAATTCTTGAGTTGAAGATAATAAAGTTTGCTGCTTCTTTCATATAAGCATTAAAGTATTAACCCGAAATTAGAGCTACATATATTACATGTTTTAATTCAAATCGAAAAACGTGCTGTGCATTCGGCACGCCGTGCCAGCACAGTGCAGTCATATATGTCCGCATGTGACGATATTGTGACGGTAAAGCGTTTTGATACCAGAAGCTGTTTGCACAGTCCAGCTGACTGTGTAGCAGCACGTCAAGATTGCGGAGCTCCACGCCATGCTGGAACTGTGCAAGTAGCTTTGGGTATAAAAATGCCGTGCCGTCACAATATCGTCACATGCGGACGTACATGACGGTATTGTACCAGCACGACGTGCGTTCCCGTGCTAGCACCGAGTAGATCCCGCGCCGTCCGTTGCCTATTAAATTAACTGTTGAGTACTCTATTGAGTATTCAATATTTTTCATTTATTTTTCTTTCCCGGAACATTGCCGGAAAGTAGCTCTACTTTTCAGGTTAGTCACTTCCCCGAGGCTTATGAGAGAAGCAGAGAGGGGAGGGGGGGGGGCGTCCAGACGAAAAATGGTTTAAACAGCCACTATGGATGAATATTCGTGAGGGTGATATAAATGTGTAAAAAAAGACCCCATTTTCATGTACAAGAAATTATTAGATTAATTTTTTTAAGAAATGTAAAAAAAAATTTTTCAAAAAAATGACCTCCTTCCATAATTTATTCAATTCGGAACAGGCGGTTCTATGTTATGATCAGAATACACTTACGAACGGGTATTATTGAATGTGAAAATAAGACCCCACTTCTATATGTAAGAAATTGTTAGAGTAATTTTTTTAAGTTCGGGAAAAAAATGTTATCAGCTGGCAAAAAAAGTATGGAAAATATCGGCTCGTAAGAGTATTCTGATCATATTACAGAAGCGCCAGGTCCGAATTAAATAAATACAGACAAAATCTAAAAAAAGACAAAATCGATGATCATTTTATTATATCTGGAAGTGTGGTATTTTATATATTCAGATCGCCACCAGTAATATTCATCCGTGTTGGATTACTCATATGATTTTGTCTCCAGACGCTTGGATGCCCCCCCCCCCCTACACCTCAGGTGTGCCGCGAAATCATGGTGCAAGGACTCTTGAGTAGAAGATACAATTTGCTGCTTCTTTCATAAGCCTCTAAGTTGTGCCCAACCTGAATATTTCCTATGAGTTGTGCCCAATCTCATTCTGGTAAATTTCCAGGAAAGAAAAATAAATTAAATGCTGAGAAGTTCATGGACCGATCAACATAAATCAAATGTTCAATACATTTAATTTCTTTTTCTTTGTCCGAAACTTACCGCAATGTAGCTCTAGGTATCAGGTTGATCACGACCCTGAAGCTTATGAGAATAGCAGCGAATTGTTTTTTCAACTCAAGAGTCCTTGCACTGTGATTTGGGGAGGGGGGGGGGGGGGCGTCTGGACGAAAACTCATATAAAAAATCAAACACGGATGAGTATTACTGACGTATGATATTGCTGATTATACTACGGTTAATCAGTAATTCATCAGTAATCGGATATTACAAAGTGATCTGAATGTGTAAAACATTTCCGCTTCCAGATATAAGCTCAGATAGAAAAACGTACCGCCACCATTCCTTCGCCGTGCTGTCACTTTTCTATCTGAGAAAAATTATTATAGAAGTTTTTTTTTGTTTTTCAAGAAAAGTACGAAAAAAATGGTGTGAATAAAAGGGATCGCCGTGGGTAATTTTTTAATTCGGACCAAGCGGTTCTTCAATATGAATACAATACACAAGAAAGAATGAGAAAAGATACTGGAGAAATGTGGATGTAATGATGGAGTTTTTTTTAATTGACAGTGCGCGAAGATATACTCGCATTACAAAAATCCTTTTGTACTTACGGTAGTTAATTCTCCCGTCGATAAACGTCAATTCCCTTTACGTTTGATCTTCATACGATAGTTCTTCCACGAGTATCGCCCTTTCGACTAGACAATCACCGTCAAATATCGAGTCGACTCACACCAAGTTCGCTCACTGCCACGTGCCACTCGAAGCCTTTGTTAGACTGACCATGTTCCCCCCTTGTTTTGGCCGCGATCGTTCGACCGTAGCGTGTAGTTGCGTTGAGCGGCGCGGGGGGAGGTGAGGGCTCCCATATCGCGGTGCTTAGGTAGTCGTACGCCGCACCAGCTATTCAGGAAGAGCTTCGAGTAGCGTCGTAGCATCAGTGAACGAACTTCTTCGCTAAGTGGAAATATTTTCAGACAATTGTGCGATCGGTAGTGCGATATTTGTGAACCAACCATCTCATCACGCTCTTCGGTACGGAAAATTCAGGATTTGTGGCCAAATAATTGAAGACAAAACAAGTAAGTATCAAAAAATGTTTTCCACTATTACGCTTTGTTCACACCTCTTGAGAACGCAACTGTGACATTTCCCAGATAAAAAAATGTGCCGCGGAGCGTGTAACGGACCATTGGTACTAGCACTGTTGCGTCTCCGTGCCGTTACGTTTCTATCTGGTTTACTAAGACGAGCCGACATATAAATATATAGATTCCTTATACAATTTTTATTTCCGTGTGACGAAATCGACTATTCACGTATATTTACACTCTGATCGCTAGGAAAAATCAATATGAAATATTTGGACTGAAAAAACATCGGTTCGAAATTTTTTATGACATATTATTCTTCTGCTTTTTTCTCATGCTGCGTTGTATTTTTATAAAATTATCCAAAACACATATGATCCTCTGTAATAAGTCTACAAAACTTTTTACATTTTTTATATTTTTTAAATGTAACACATTTGATGAAGCATGCTGAAAAATGTAGCAAGCGGCGATAGTTAGCTGCCCGAATATGGGTATCGCGTAGAAGCGACGCGTATACGTCTCCGCTCGTCGACGAGACATCACGTTAGGCGTATATTTACGCCGCCTGTATATGAAGGGCTAGTAAAAAGCCTCTCGGATTCAGAAAACGCTTAGCATTTTTTATTTATTATTTTTTTAATAACAGGCCGCTCATTGTATTCATTTTTTCCCATCTTTTCGCGATCACAATACGTAGCCAATCGCCACACGCTACGAAAATCCTGCAACCTGGCGATTTTACCCTAAGGATAATTGCAGTATCGCATGGCGCGAATAGCATATACGTGTGTATGCAAAATATGTTCTACACAACGTATAACACAGCGCTTAAAACAAAACTGTTACAATCATAATAATTATTGCGTCAATTATTTAGCAAAGTGCAGTTGAATTAAACAATAATGTGGATAAAATCTTATTTTTACATTTCTTTTACATATTCTGCAATTATGGACATACTGCCGAGTATGACAAAACAAGTATACGATTATCGCTAGACGATTGTTTACTTAAACTGTAATTATCAGTAAATAATTGAACTTGCAATAATTATTGTTAACCTTACATCTAACAGTTGTATTTTATCTGCCCTGCTATATATATAATAAACACATATATTTTACGCATACACATATTCTATTCGCGTCATGCGATAATGCCGTTAAACTTAGTCGTTATTTCAATGACTGCAGGATTTTTGTGGCGCGTGGCTATGTCGTATATAGCTTCCACAAAAACATTTAAAAAATTTAATAAACAAACCGTTTGGGACATAAAAAATTCCAATAATTCTCGAAATCCCAACGGATTGACATTATATATTTAGAGACATTGTATTTAAAAATCGTTCAATACTTTAGGTATCATTAATGATGTTTGAATAGTGTAAATATTTCATAAGCAAAATCGACATTGAATTAATCGTTTGATTGAATTATTTTCGTTTCCATCTGCAGCCCGCGGTTTTTCATTAACCCTTTATATGAGGCTGACGTTGGCGGCCGAGCTAGCGGCTAGCGTACGCGCACCGTTGTCGGAACACGAGCTATATATCGCGGGACGAATGCCTCGCGCGACTTTATCCAGATGTTTCTTTATTTTTACGTGAATTCTTATGAAGTAATTAATATTGTGATATTTATAATAACTTTAAAGTCAAAAAATAATGTGGATAAAAAGAAAAAATAATGTTATGCCTAAAGATGTCTTATGTAACAGTGACGATATGTTGATGGTACATCGCATCATTTTCAAAATTGGCAAAAACTTCAGTTTCATCCCAACATATCAGTATTTCTATATCGGTATCTTGACATTTTCCAAAATGGCATTAAGGAGAGACTAAGGGCTTGTATAACCTCAACAAATCGTACACATTTTTAACTTATTAGTACACCTGTGTTCTAGCTACTGCAACTTTTTTTGTATCCAATATTATAATTGGGTAAATATTAACAAAATACTAATACATTGTAGGATCGACAATCGAACATGTCGCAAAACAATACCGAAAATGTCAGGGATCAGGCGTCGTACGAAGATGAAAATGAATCGATGGAGGATGTGATCACTCAGGTGACGCATTTGATTGATGTAAGTGAAGCAAAATAAATAATATTAAACGGGTAAATGTAGTATTATTGTAAAATTTTGCTGCAAAACAGATAATATACAGTCGTGGGCAATTGAAGTGGAACAGGATTTTTTTTCGCCGATTTTGGCGAAAGTTGGACCCTTTCACATACACTTTCGCCAAAATAACCTTGTTCAACTTCAATTGCCTACTACTGTATTTATAATTTGAATACATTCGCCTGAATTTATAAGGAAAACATTTTTCACTGTTACCGATATTGACACGTATAGTATTATGAACCGACAAGCAAAATTTTTATCTAAAAACGAAACTTTACATCCGGAAAGATGTAGAGTGTCTCATTTTTATCATTTTTCTTCAAATTTGTATACAAAAGCTCAAAAAATATATGAAAATATAAAAATATGCGTAAGACCAGAATTAACGTTGGTTGATAATAAATAAAAAAATATCGATTCAGGCAAGTTTTCAACCTTGCAACATCGGAAACTGATTATTTCACAATCGATGTCTTTGATTGTGGAATGGATTATTGAAAATTTTGTTAGATTCGCTTCTTTTCCGGTTAGATATCGTCAATATGACTGTGGGACTGGTTTCAGTCCCAGATTTTCAGTGAACTAATTTTATATTATATATTTTTGTATTGCTGTTTTACGTTACACATTGGTAGAACATGGCTTTAGGTTTACAAGTAAATATTTTTCAGTAAAAAAGATTAATTATTACCTGAGATACCCAACTGCGTTATATTTCTTTCTTACGATTAATCGATGAGCGTCATCGATGCCACAATCAATCTCATGGGAACTAAACAAAGCAAACGCCTACCGACTTGATGTGAAAATAAATAGCGGGCGCGAAGTCGAATATCTCGGTTAGTTATTGATATTTTTATCGAAAAAAATTAGATTGTGACCCTAAACATATGTACTAGTAATATGTGAAACGGCAATAAAAAATGTATTTTTGAGCCATTAAAGCACAGATATCATGATTTAGTCCAATAAACAGGTCGATTTTCAACATTTTTTTAACACGGGTGTACGCAGGATAACGTCGGGGTTTCAACCCAAAGTTAGTACAAAGTGTTGTGAAGTTTTATTTTCTTTAATTGAAAAATATCAATTAACAACGGCTTTATTAACAATTAACGAATAACAATTAACAATGGACATCATATTTAAAAATGTATTCATCCGATTGAGTGGGCATTTCTACAGAGCCTTGATCATTTCATTTTCCATCTAATGACCGGATGATTAAAAAAATGAACCTTTTGCAAAATCATCGGGTATAAGTCCTTTTAGAAGGATCATTTTACTGCTCTTGAGTGGTAAAACTTTCTGTTTTTATTGGATTCTAATGTAGGTAATGTACATATATACATATATATATATATATATATATATATATATATATATATACTAGGGGGGCTCGGGGCTCGCGCGCTTCGCGCGCTCGCAACCCTTTCTGGACGTAAACCCTTATTATTCTAAATACTTTAAAAGACGTGTGCCCTTATAATAATAGCGTTACTATAATACCCCTTTATAGAATTATTATACCAAACCCTCATAGCTACCACCCATCCGGTTGCTATGGCAACCATCCCTTCGGTTGCTATGGCGACCACCCCTCCTGTTGCTATGGTGACCACCCCTCTGGTTGCTATGGCGACCACCCCCTGCGGTTGCTATGGCACCGCAGGGGGTTACCCCCCCCCCCCCTCGATTCTTGACACGGCGGCGACGGCGGCGGCGGCGGCGGCGGCGGCGGCGGCGGCGACAGCGGCGAAATCTTTTTATATTATAGAGATACTAGCGGGTTATGTTGGCTCGCGCGCTTCGCGCGCTCGCAACCATTTCTGGACCTAAACACTTATTATTCTAAATTCTTCATTATCTTTTTTAATATATCATTATAATAATAAAGACCCCCCCGAATGTTTGACACGGCGGCGACGGCGTCTTTAAGGATGTGTTTAAGCCCTTATTATTCCAAGGCCCTTTAAGGCTGGACTGAAGCCCTTATAATTCCAAGACGGGTCCAATACTTGGATGAGTGACCGTGTATTTCAGCCCTTATTATTCCAAGGCCCTTTACGGCTGGACTGAAGCCCTTATAATTCCAAGACGGGTCCAATACTTGGATGGGTGACCGCGTAAGATGGACTTAAGCCCTTATCATTCCAAGCCTTTACCTCCCCCCCCCTCGATTCTTGACACGGCGGCGAAATTGTTGACCATCCAAAAGGATATTTCCGGCTGTGCAATCCATCCAAGTACTGACCCCCCACTTAAAAGAAATACGGGTTCAATACTTGGATGGGTGACCGCGAAAAACTAAATCTCCCCCCCCCCCTTTATTTTTCCAAACCCCCTTATGCTAAATGGACTTAGGCCCTCATAATTCCAAGGCCCTTTAAGTATGGACTTCAGCCCTTATTATTCTAACCCCCCCCCCCCCCCCCCCCTCCCCCCTCGATCCAATACTTGGATGGGTGACCGCGGTCACCCATCCAAGTATTGGACTTAAGCCTCCGATGGACTTAAGGCCTTATAATTCCAAGACGGGTTCAGTACTTGGATGGGTGACCGCGGTCACCCATCCAAGTACTGGAATATCGTATTGGACTTAAGCCCTTATTATTCCAAGTTACCCCCCCCCCCCCTCGATTCTTGACACGGCGGCGACGGCGGCGGCGGCGGCGGCGGCGACAGCGGCGAAATCTTTTTATATTATAGAGAGATATATATATATTGTGACGTGGCACGTCACAAGTCCCTCGCCAAAATCGGCTCGAGTCAATCGCAGGGAGGAGGGGGGGGGGGGGGCTGGCCGGTGAATACTCTACACAAAACTGGTCGAAATCGGTCAAAGCTAGAAAAAATACAAAAAAGAGAAAAATGAATCACGACGTTAACTGTTTTATTGGGCGCCAGCTACTGTATCGGTGTAGCACCGTAACTCTCGATGTTCAATCGGAAAAAAAAACAAAAGAAGAAAAATCCGTTACTTTTCACGGCACACGGCTAGCGGGAATGGGGGAGGGAGGGGGATGAGACTTCTCAGGCCGCAGGCACTGTCCAGGGCTTCTTGACAAATTACCTCGGTTCTTGTACAGTATTTACAATAATTCAGTTCGGTATTTACAATAATTCACAAAAAAATAATAAGAGAATTATTCAATGTCAGGCGGGAATTAATGGGGAAACTCTAATTAACTGAATATCACTTATGCGAATTTTACGCCGCTCACCACTCGCGCGATATCTCTTTGCTCGTGTGCAAAAATGTCAAGCACGTGTCGACCACGAGGCAAAGTCTTTACGACGAATTTTTACCAAAAATAAAGGGGTTTCAGGGGGGGAAAACGGGTCGAACGGGTTGGGAAAAATGTGGGTAAAAACTTACGATATCGGTGGGCTCACTCACTCAATACACACTGGTCTCAATTATAAATCTTTTCTCTCGAATCAGCGGACAGCCTCAGACGTTATAAAATTCCGTGTATCGGTCCAAATCGTGTCCCTGGGCTATCGCTGATTCGTCGTAAGGGCGGACTATACTCTCTGTAAGGAGTCTGATCGGTGGACAATGGATAGCCGAGTCGTCTTAAGTTTCACAATTATCTTACACTCGCTATACAATATTTTACTACTTAAAATTAATGACTCCCGGTCTCACACACACGTTCGCTCGCACGCGGCTCGGCTCGGAGAGTGAGGGACATGGCGGCGTCTTCTTCTTCGTCGGGTCTGGCGCTGATGACAATAGGGAAACGAGAGCACCTGTGCGTCAACTTCGGTCGGTAATCGGAGTCATGGGTGGGCGTGTCTCCTCCGGACGGCGAGGGGTGGCGACAGAGGTCCCGCTGGATCGTCGATCGATATCGTACGTCGACGATGCCAGCGACGGCGGACAGGCAGGCGGGCAGTGGCGACTTTTCGGCGGGCTTTTCGAGGCTTTTTCGGACGGTCTTTCACAGGGCTTTTCTCCTCGTCCACGATCCTCCTACCTTCCTCAGCGTCAGCACGTCGGCTCTCGTTCCTTTGCAGGTCCTGGGGCTTGCTGTGTCGTTGGGCTGTTCCTTGGGGCTGTCGGGGGAAATCTTGACGTTGCCTTCGAGCCGCGCACATTCACACAAAGCATAACGGGAGGAAATAAAAAAAGGGAAATTTAAACACTATCTTACACAAAATATATACCAGAAAAAACGTAAAAATTATCCGGGAATAACGTTCAGTGAGCGGAGGACTCGAGCCGATTTTGGCGAGAGACTTGTGACGTACCACGTCACAATATATATATATATAATCCATAATTAAAATAAAAATATAATTAACATGTTCACATATATATAATTTCGATAACGATAACGACGATCTAGACCTCCTCAACGCCACTCTAAATCTCTCCATAGCCTGGGAGCCTATGGATGCAGAGGTAGCTGATGTGTCCGCGGCGGTTGCTACCGAGGGTCATAGTGTGGAGCAGGAAGGCACCGAAACTGAACTCGACCCCTTCGATGGCGAGTTTATACCGCCCTCGCAGCCTCTCGCGACCTCCACGCAAATTGGGCAGGGGTTGAGCGACGAGCCGGTTACCGATGCGCGGCCCAACAGACGGTTCGATGAACCCGTCGCTGGTCCATCGCATCAAACGACGCCTCCTGCAGTCCGACCATCGTACGCTATGATTGTCCCTGAGAGCGACGAAGATGATGATGACGATTACGTCCCGTCATCACAGTCGCAGAAGCACAAACTCCGACGCCGCAGGAACCGCTAAATCTCTCCGGTGAGTCCAAAATTATTCACCGCGTGGAGACCCGTCGCTGGTTCCATAAATTTAAGAGTATGGTATCGTCGATAGAATTTAAGATCCGCGAGCCCCCGCAAAATGCCGATATCGTGGTGTGGTTAGAGGACGCTTTACGGGAGGTTCACACCCTTCTGGTAAGCGGTAGCGAGCCAACCGACATGATAGGAGTAGAGTTTCGGTCCAAAGCGTTTACACGGGGTCCTGCGGGTAGTTCGTACAGACCCGTGGCAGATTTTCATTTCGAAAATTTGTTTGAAATGATCAGTAGTGTCGCGCAGAGTTCGTCGAGTTTTTGTATCGACGACTCATTTTCGATCGCGACTAACGTCCTGTCGATGCCAGTGGGTTCGGGAAGGCCCAAAAAACCGATAAGTGGGGATCTTTCGAAACAATCGATCCTCCATATTCAAAACGCTGACAATCTCTGTCTTCCGTGGGTCGAGTATACGCGAAACGGGGACACATACGCCAAGGGGATCTTCAGAGGGAGTGGGAGACTGTACGACGAAACAGATCGCCACGTCAAAAAGAGTTGGCCGTAACCCTGAAGAACCTTGCGGGCGTAAATATACCTGAGGCAGGTTGTGGGGAGCAGAGCTCGAGGCTTTTCAACAGCTGCTCGCACCGGAAGGTATTGCGTTAATCGTGTTCGATCGGGAAAGGTTTGGTAGCAGTGCGCCTACTTTTTTCGACGGTAGCGAGACGGTACTACGCAATGCGCCTGAGGTGTTGCATAAAATATATCTGCTCCATGACAGCCAGAAACGACATTACGATCTGATACTGAAACTCGCCCAGGCAGCCGGCTTCAGCTTTTTCTGTGTTCCGTGCGGTTTTGCATACGACAGGATAACGAACCATCGGTGTCCTCAAAAGTGCGCATACTGCATGAGTAGTTCACCGTGTGCTCCGGACGCAGACAAAATTCGTTGCCCTGACTGCGGACCTTTCTTTCTCGGAGATGATTGTTTTGCGCGACATAAAGTAATTGGCTCACACGGTGCACAGACACGTTTGTGCGATATGTTACAAACGTGTAAAAATTGTCTCAGGCAGGTTTATAATAAAGACAATTCTGAGCATGAGTGCGGTCATTTTTATTGTCGAACGTGCAAAGCGAAGCGTCCGGAAAATCACCAGTCCTTCATGGCCCCGCTACGACCCGCAAAAACCAGCAATCGGCGGGATCTATTCGTATTTTACGACTTTGAAACTCGTCAAGAGTGCAAAGTTGACGGGGTCCATGAGACATATTTGCACGAGCCGAACCTCTGTGTTAGCCAACAGCGCTGTACAGAGTGTATAGACAAGCCAGACGACGCGTGGGAGTGTAGCAATTGCGGGGAGGATGGACAGAAAATTTTTAAACACAATCCGGTAGGGGAATTCGTAGAGTTTGTCATGAAAGATCGCGACGTTGGGAAAATTATATGCATAGCGCATAACGCGAAAGGCTTCGACAGTCAATTCATTTTGCAATACCTGGTTAAAAGGCAGGGGGAAGCACCAAATTTAATTACAAACGGAACGAGCATCATGGAGATGAGAATCGGTAGAGTGGAATTTATCGACAGTTTAAACTACTTCCACATGTCGCTCGCTAAACTCCCAAAAGCCTTCGGCTTAGGAGAAAGCGTTTTTAAAGGTACCTTCCCACATTTATTTAACAAAGTTGAGAATCAGAAGTATAGAGGACCGCTGCCTCCTCTAGCTAGCTACTCTCCTGACACTATGGCACCATCAGATCGCAAAGTATTGATGGAATGGCATGCAAAAACTAGTGCGTCCGGATACATATTCGATTTTGAGAAAGAGATCTTGGAATATTGCCAAACCGATGTCACTATTCTTCGACGGGCGTGCGTGGCGTTCCGGCGGATTTTTAGAGAGTGCGGCGACGTGTGCCTATTTACAGAGGCGATTACAATTGCATCGGCGTGCAATAAGGTTTTTCGGAGAAATTTTTTAGAGGCGAATAAAATATCCGTCTTACCGCGAAACGGTTATCGCAGAGCCGATAATCTGTCTGAGGTGGCAATCGAGTGGCTGCTCTGGTGTGAAACGCAGGTCGGCAAAGAAATCGTTCACGCGGGTCGCGGACGGGAGTATAGGCTACCTGACGGTACACGCGTAAATGGCTACGTCAAAACCGATGACGGTGTTGAGCACATACTTCAGTTCCACGGCTGTTTCTTTCACGGGTGTGCCAAGTGCTACACCACCGCTAGTAAAAGAAATGAGGATTTTTACGGATCTACTCTCAATGACCGCTTCACTCGCACCCTAACGACATCGGCGCGGATAAGATCTCTCGGCTACACACTCCACGAAGTGTGGGAGTGCGAGTACAACGCGCTAAAAAAGACAAACCCCGAGATAAATGATATCATTAACGGACACCCGGTTTTATGCAACAAGCCGCTAAACCCTCGCGACGCATTTTTTGGTGGCCGTACAGGGAACACCCGCAGTTATTGCGAGACTAGCGGGAGCGAGAAAATTAGTTATATCGACGTGTGCTCGCTTTACCCGTTTATCTCCAAGTACGGTCGTTTCCCGGTTCGACACCCTCAAGTATACACCGAGGATCTCTGTGAAAGTCTAGTCGGCGCAAACAACGATTTAAGTAACGTTGAAGGGCTTGTAAGGTGCACGGTGCTACCTCCTCGAGACCTCTATCATTCTGTGCTCCCGTTGCGTATGCATAATCGACTAATGTTCGTATTATGTCGAACATGCTACGAGGAGATGTGACAGAATTCGTGTTCTCACGAGAGGGAGGTTGATCGAGCTTTCGAGGGTACTTGGGTATCCTGCGAGCTTCAAAAAGCTGTCGAGAAGGGCTACAGAGTTCTAAAAGTTCAAGAGATCTGGCAGTACGAGGTCGAGCAGTACAATAAAGCTAGCCAATCTGCCGGCCTCTTCGGTGCATACATTAATCTCTGGCTTAAGATAAAGCAGGAGGCTAGTGGACGGCCTGAAGAATGCACGACCGAGGAACGCAGAGCAGCGTACATCGCTAGTTTTCTTGAGGCTAAGGGTGTGCAATTAGAATATGACCGTATTGAGGTAAATCCTGGGTTACGATCGGTCGCCAAACTTTGCTTGAACTCGTTCTGGGGAAAGTTTGGCCAGCGGGAAAATCTACCGAAGACAGAGGTTGTCACAACGCGTCGGCGCCTTTTGGAGTTATTATCGGATCGTAGCTGCACTGTGTATAAAATTATTCATTTTTACGAAAATATTATGTACGTGTCTTGGGAAAAAAATATCGGATAGTGTTGAGGTAAACCCCCATGTAAACGTCGTGATCGCAGCCTACACCACCGCACAGGCTAGACTGAAACTGTATTCCTATCTCGAACAACTTGACAAGCGTGTTCTGTATTATGATACCGATTCCTGTATATATTTAAGCACCGGTACTGTAGGAGAATACAATCCGACGTTGGGTAACTGTCTTGGAGACATGACCAACGAGTTAAAGGATTATGGAGCCGGTAGCTATATTAAGCGATTCGTTTCGGGTGGCCCCCGAAATTTATGGAACATCGTACAGAAGGCCGATGGTAGTGAGATCGCAAGCTGTAAAGTCAAGGGAATCGGGCTGAATTACAAAATCGGACAACAAATTAACTTCGAAACGATTTGTAAATTAGTACGAGAACCCGGCACAAGCATTACCGTAAAGTTTCCGGCCATACGTCGAAACCAATTTCACCAGGTACACACACGGCAGGAGTCGAAAACATGCAGACCAGTACTCGTCAAGAGACGGCGATGGGGTGAGCATGACTCACTGCCGTATGGGTACTTCGGGTAAAGTTTAGAATAATCGCGGTAATTTGTGATTTTATTTGTGTACATTTGTAAATTTTGTAATTTTTGTTGTTTTGTAAATATATCTTCGCTTTAATTCCAGGTGGCGGGTATATGTGGGAAATATACCCGGACTTGTGAGCTGATGCGTAACTTAATTTTTTTATTATTTTTACTTTGTATATAATGTATCATCTCTAAAATATAAGAAATAATAAAAATGATTGTGTTTTCCAAATTGTCATACGTAGTTTATTTAATTTAATCGCTCCCATCATACAGCCTTCCCGCGTACAAGCTTCGCGTGCGGCGACGGTTGCAGTTGCGGTCTCAATACACCTCACGGTATTGTAAAAATGATTTATAATATAATTTTTTTTTTTCAGAAATCGATCTCTCCCTACGACTCTTCGCTAACGATGCTGAAAATTTTGTTTTTGACGATTATATTATAGACTCAGGGCACCGCACCGACTCCTTCTAATGAAATTAATTTTTTAACTTTGTATTACTTTAAATTTCAATTTTTTTAATTTTTATTTATTTTTTAATGTTTTTTGTATGAATCAAATAAATGCTGTGTTGTGTGTAATCTCCGTATATTTAATACCCTCATACTTCTCGCTCCTCTCATTAGTCGTTATGGACCCGCGGTGGAAGCAACCGTGGACAGCCATAATCGCCGGTCCTACCGGATGTGGTAAAACATGCTTCGTGAAAATTTTTTAAAAATATATTTCAAGCTTGGCTGACGTAGAGTTTGCTCGCATTCTTTTTTATTATTCAGAGTGGCAGGACGGGTATGCGGATTATTCGAAAAATATTGAATTTCTGGAAGGACTACCGCAAAGTTCAGATATTGCGGGGGATCGTAGGCCAAAACTTTTAATTATCTACGATCTAATGCGTGAGTCTTCAAATGGAGAAATTGTAGAATTATTCACTAAAGGGAGTCTCACCATAAAAATATTAGCGTGATTTTTATAACGCAAAACATTTTTCATCAAGAAAGGGGACAACGGGATATTTCCCTTAATACAAATTATATCGTAGCTTTTAAAGATCCTCGTGATCGCGCCCAAATTTCGCATCTGGCACGTCAAATTTATCCCGAAGATCCAAAATTTTTGCAAGAAGCTTACCACGATGCAACTTCGAAACCCCACGGTTATCTTCTTCTAGATCTTAAACAGTCTACTCCGGATAATTGTCGATTCCGTACATGCATTTTCCCGGACGATACGTACAATTTTGTGTACGTACCGAAACGGGGCACAGGCGTTCGCTAATTTCTCAAGTATAAATACGCCGTAACGAATATACGAAGATCATTCGAGTCTCTGCTATGGCTCCATCAACAACGGCTAAAGCCTCTATTGGGAAGAAGAACACAATTTTATTGCATGCTCTGTGTCATTTGGATAAACAACAGCGTGCATCGCTATTACGCACAATAGACAAAAACGGCGTTCGATCGATCTGCGAGTGTGCATTAAATACCTTAAATGGTACAGTTCCCCTGAAAAAGAGTGAGCGAATAAAACTGTCTAAGCATAAAAAAATTTTACGCCACCTCGTGAATAAAGCTGGTGGCTGGAAGAAGAAAAAACGCGTAATTGTGCAAATGGGAAGTGGATTCTTACGACCTCTTCTGCTTCCAATCGTAGGCACTGTGCTGTCTAATATTTTTACACGTAATTGACGAGATGCAGCACGCAAAGAAAATGGTTTTAGTGCCTCAAGATGCTGTCATCCCAACGCGTGAGCAGATAGAGCAAACACGCTCCGTTCAAACACCAGGTACAACACTCAGTAGACTTGATGCCGAAATGGACGAAATACTTCGCTCAGTGACTCCTGCAAATCAACGAGAGAAATGGAAACTTTACCAACAAGTTTTACAACGCTATCAGTTTTTTGTCGACGAGGAGCGACGACCGAAAATTATCACAACCTCTTCGGTAACCGACAAACCTGCCGAGCAAATATCTGAAGAAACTGCACAAGCAACTACCGAAGCTGAGAAAATATCTGACGAAGTTATTGTGGCTAGTGTACCAAAAACATATAGAGAACAAGCGGAGCAGTTATTGAATCATTTGCATGCCAGCTCCAACACCACTCTAACGTGGGATAAATCGGGAGTGGTCCATATCAACGGTGAACCAATAAAAGAATCGAATATTATAGATCTTGTAAATGATACTATGCGCCATAGAAAAACCGTGCGTGCCATTGGTCGCGAACAATTTGGAAATGAACTCCGCCGTTTAGGGATCCCTCGTGAATTTATCGGTAATACAAGCCTATTGTATGAGAGTCCGACTCTCAACACACCTGTAAACTCTAGACGGAACGCGTCAAAGTCAAATCCCAATACACCGGATACAAGTCAGAATAGCTTAAATTTATCAGGCAGCAGACGCCGAACTCCTACTCGTGACTCAGTACGAGCGTGGAAAACATTGAAACTGTATAAAGAAATATAATGGATTTATTAAAGAAGTTTTATTATGATGCTACGTATCACACTGGATACGCCGGCGCCCCAAATCTAATTCATGCAGCTGATAAAGAAAATATTCCTCGTGAAGACGTTGCTAGCTGGCTAAGAACACAGGATGCTTATACACTGCACAGACCTATACGACGACGATTTCCATGCCGACACTACACTGTGGATAATGTCGATGACGTGTGGGAAGCTGATCTCGTTGATTTACGTTCTCTCAAAGATGAGAATGACGGCTCCGTTTATCTTTTAGTGGTTATTGATGTACTTAGTAAATATGCATGGATTGAGACGCTGCGTGATAAAACTTGTGCAGAAACTACAGAAGGCTTCAAGCGAATATTGTCTAGGAGCAGTGGTCGAGCGCCCGTATGGCTACAGACCGATCGAGGCAAAGAATTTGTCGGTAGCGTTTTGCAGCGATTTTTGAAGAGTCGTGGAATAAATTTCCGAGTGACACGCAACCCCGATATCAAAGCAGCTATTGTAGAACGTTTCAACAGAACATGAAAGGAGCGGATGTGGAGATATTTTACACATACAAATATACGGCGCTATATCGATGTATTACAGTCTATCGTCCATGCTTACAATCATCCAAAACACTCTACTATTAAGATGCAACCGGCAGCCGTGAATCTGTATAATGCAGCTATAGCGCGCGCAAATATGGTTAAACGATACAAGCAGTGTCGCAAAGTGCCTAAATACAAGGTCGGTGAGCTTGTACGCATCACTAAAGCAAAGTCTGCGTTCGAGAAAGGTTACGAAGCTCGCTGGAGTGAAGAAATATTCAGGATTCGCAAGATTCTTACAAATAGACAACCGCCCATATATGAGCTGGTTGATCTGAACGACGAAGAAATTGACAGCTTTTTCTATGAAGAGGAATTAAGCATTGTAGAGAAGGAGATTGACACGGAAGAATTTTTAATTGACAAAATTCTCAAGACTAAAGGGAAAGGCCGTAATAAACAATACTTTGTTAGCTGGCGAGGATACCCCGAAAAATTCAATTCCTGGATTCCTGCATCAAATATAGTGAATAAGCAGCAAAACTAAAAATGGGAGATCAATTTTACCTCGTGCTACCGACTAACAGCAGTATGAAGTACTACCCCGATAATACGGTGACACACTATATAACACAGCTTCCAAAGCAATTGAAGATGCCTGGGGAATGGGTCGTAGCCTTGACAGATGTTACGTCCTGCGAATTTTTCCAGAAATTTCAATGACAATTTAATTTTACAATTCGGCATTTACTAAATCATTGAAAACAAACATTAACAAATTGTCATCATTTAGTTTATCGAACTCGCAGTTTCGATAAATAAATAATAAACCAAATGGAAAATTATCCATTGGTAAAAATAATTCGCCTTTAGGAAACATAGATTGATGTACAGAGGCGACTGTACAAGGCGAGTCAGCCGTAGGAGAGTCGGTAACCTGAGGCGCAAAAATGCAGATAAGGATATCGGCAGAGCGCGCCTCACACTTGTCGAACATAGGGCCTGCTTGTACGGCGCGTGTCACGATGGGCATGATGTTGAGAGCGGCCGTCAGACGAAAAGAGTGCAGCACCTCCTGGACAGTGAATATCGATGAATAATAGATCATCGTTATAGTCCAGGAGGATCATAGTCGAAATAATAATTGAAGAAATGGATGGAAAAAGAAGTTTAAGAGACGGATACACGGGATTGGCATTGTATTTTGAAAAATATTAACAATAACAAAGGAAAGATAAAATAAATTCAAGCATGCAGAATAAACATTAAGTCGGATCGTCATGATAAGGATAAATAATGGGAGAAATACAGAAAATTGTGGAAAATAAGGAAGAGAAATAAAAACTATTCAGGGAAATAATCAAATAAATATTAAGATAAAAATTTATGTCAACTATTGTTAATTCCGCAACGAAAGCTCGTACAGCTTTCATTCAAATTTGTATAATCATAAAATTTGCGATAAAATTTAAGTATTAACAAATTAGAACGTCAAAATTATTGTAAGACTACGAAATTGGAAATATTTAATTAGTCAATCAAAGAAAGGAATCAGGTGATGAGAGTGGGGAGTCGAGGCGCAGGTGTGACAGCGGTGACGCGGGGGTGTCCGGCACCAAGGTTACTTAATCGCGCGCTCGCGGCCCACTCGGCACTTCTACTTCGACTTCTACTTCCAGTACTTCTTCGCGACCAGGGCAAAGACCTCAATCTTTGCAACACTTTGAGAGTAATTAGCACACAAAGAAAACTTGTAACAAATCAAGAATCAGTATTTATATTAATTCAGTTCAATAAATCATTCGTAATCTTCCGAATCATTCTATCGAGTTTGAGTATATTTCACCTGGAAATCGTCTTATCATCAAAAATCATCCATCTATATCGTTGAAATCTGGGAAGGACATTCGTCTCCTGAAATCGATCATCAGCATTCAATTCTGATTCGAATATTCGGCATTTTGGGAAGGACGTTATCTGGGAAATCGATCATCATCATTCGATTCTGACTCGAATATTCATCTGGAATTTGGGAAGGACGTTCCAATTCGATTCGGAAATCGATTCGTCATTCGATTCATTCGATCATCCTTTCTGAGGTAAACCTATTTAAACCATATCTCAAGTCGTGGAAGTTATCATCTTCATCTTGAAAATTTCATTTCTTCAGAATATTCATTCGTCAATAATCATTTGTTAATAATCAGTTGTCAGCATTTAATAGTTAACCTGGAGGGTTAAAATATTTCCATGGTCAATAGATTTTCGTTTGGGTCAATTTTATTCCAGTTTCATCACGGCGCGTTAAAGTATTAGGATAGGTCGGGAGAAAACAGTGAGTGAGTGTGTTGGTGAGTCGTCGCGAGCCGTGCATCGAGAGTGACGCGCGAGAGAGAGAGAAACAGCCGCGTATCGTATTCCAGACGATAGAAAGAGCTAGCGTCCAGAATTTTCTTGTCCAGTTCAAAATCATCACTTAAAATCTAGTAACTTTCAATTTTTAACCGCGAATAAAATTTGTCCAATAACCAATATATACACTCTAGGCCCTATCCCGAATTATTTTCCGAAAGGTTAGGTTCAAAACAGGGCCAAAACCTCGATAAAGCGTCATCTCCGAATAACGTGTAAAGGGAGGGTGTAAATTCTCCTTGACCGAGATGGAGTGAAAATTGCTGATCGGGACGTAACAAAAATTTGGGGGCTCGTCCGGGATGCATAAAAAGGAGTGTATATAAAATTTATTAATAAATAGATTTATAGAAAAGATAGAATAGATAAGTAAATAAATTTTTTTTTTTTGTGAAATGAGTAGTAAAGGCAAAATAAAATCATAAATGACTTCAACTCGTTCAAAATGTACTGTTTCGGATCAAATCTTGCATGCCTATCCAGAAGACAGGAAAAAACCGGGTACAAGGAAATCGGGAAAATCAATAAATCCGAAAGATCAATCGACACAAGGGACAGATATTCAAGAATTCGATGAACCAAGCAGATTAGTAACGTCAACTCCATATCTCAAAGAGTCAGTAGCAAGTATAGAGAAAACATCAGAAAATTCGGGAAATAAAGTCCAATCAGACTTAACTAAAGCTCTTGGACATGAGATAGAACTTCTTGCGAAAACAATTGATGAGTATTTACACGAACATCCAGACACAATTAATCCAAATCTCGAAAATCCGGCTGCAACTAATTCGAACTGTGAAAATCCTAACGATAGCGAAATAGAAGTTGTAGAACCAAAAGTCGCAGAGAAAACCGTAATTAAACAATTCGAGGATTCTGAAAGTTCGTTTACATCAGAAACTGGTTTAACTACACCTTGGTTGAGATTGAGCAGTAGTTCAGGTACACAGCTAAGATCGAGATCCTCAGAAATAGATACAACACCGAGAAGAAGGCCTTTGGTAAAATCCTGTTCAAAATCTGTTTCACCTAGAAGAGAGATTGCACCAATTGATAGTGAAAATATCTTTGTAAAAGCAGCTGGAGCTTTTGGGTTGATTGGGGATAAAAAGGAAAGTTCAATCAAGCCAATAAAAATCGGAAACAAATCGAAATCGGAGATAAATTTTTCAACGTCGTTTAATAGTTTCACTAGATTAGCATCATTGACAGAAAAAACAACGTGTCCCAGAAAAACGGGGTATACTGTTAATAGATTGCAATCAAGAAGGGATTCGAGTCAAAAACTTAAAGTGTTACGTAGGAAACAAATACCGGAAAAAGTTGTACGAAATCTTTCTAAAAAAATGGCACCAGTGATGCCATCTGTTCAGCGAAAGAGAATGAGTAAAATAAACGAAATAATAGATACAGGTAATAATGGTAGAAATCTCGAAAATATCAATTACGATCAAATTGACGAGGCAGGTAGCAACGAAGGGCGTGGCGGTGACCACCGTGGCGGCGACAGCGGCGGCGGTGGCGGTGACGGTGACGGAAGGGGAGGAGGCGGTCATGATAACGCGAACAAAAAACCTTTTCGTCGGACGACACCGGATGTAACACGACCCATATTAAATATAAGTGCAGGTAGAATCGCGAATTTGAGAGACGCTTTGCAAATGATACCGGAGTTCGATGGAAATCGAAACTCGTTGGAACGGTATATCGCCGGACTGGAGGATGGTCTCGAAATGGTCGGAGTTGAAAACGAATTACACTTGTTGAGATTGGCAAAGTCAAAGTTAGTAGG
The DNA here is from genome assembly GCA_964017025.1 of Stenichneumon culpator. Taxonomy (NCBI): domain Eukaryota; kingdom Metazoa; phylum Arthropoda; class Insecta; order Hymenoptera; family Ichneumonidae; genus Stenichneumon; species Stenichneumon culpator. The sequence goes on from OZ024776.1 coordinate 2,958,652, forward strand.
AGACGTGTGGAAAAAAGTTTCGAAAAATAAGTTTGAGAACATTGAGGAATATATCGAGTATTTGAAAACAACTTATGATCCTCCAAGAGATATTTATCAGTTGCAAGGAGAAATAGGAAGAAGTGCACAACTGAATAGGGATACAGTGGACCAGTATGCGCATCGTATTCGAGAATTAGCCGAAAAGATCAGCGAGGCTTATTATTACAAGAAAGGATATTTAGGTCAAGAAGAAAACGATGCAATAGATGAAATGGCATGCAGCTGTTTTATAAGAGGATTGAAACCAGAAATACGAGATAAGATGAAAACCGAGGAACCTACTCTTAGAGAAGCAATTCATGAGGCAAAGACGATTGAACGGGAATTAGCAGACTTAAAGAGATTGAGAGACAATGCTGAAGCAAAGCAAAAACCAGAAAAGGAACCTGAAAAAACTTCAAAGAAAGCAAGCGTGAAAATCATCGAAGAAGCTAAGGAAGAATCAATGGTAGCCGTGGTAAACACCAATACACCAGCGGTGAATAATTGTCAGATTTGTGGTAAAAAAGGGCATCTTGCTACAACTTGTTGGAGTGCTCCAGGGGCAACTCCACCTAACAAGTGTCAGAGTTGTGGAAAATTGGGTCACACAGCTGATAAATGCAAAATATCGGGAAAAATAGAGCCTCAGACTCAATTAATTTGTCAATATTGTAAAAAACCAGGTCATTCTGCAGATAATTGTTTTAAAATTCCTGGAGCGGTCGCGCAAACAAATTCGATCATGATTTGTCAGATTTGTGGAAAAAGAGGACACACAGCAGAGAAATGTTACAGTTATCCATGTAGAAATTGTGGTCGGAAAGGTCATTTGACCGAGTCTTGTCGTAATATACAACAACCTATACAAAATCAAGTAAATAATGTCAATCCAATGACTCAGCAAAATCAACCAAAAATTCCTCAAGGTCAGACATCTCAAATTCAATGTCAAATGTGTAATGAATGGGGATATTTAGCTCCAGCGTGCAACCAACAAAAACAGGGAAATTTAGGAAATCAGAACGTTGCAGGATTAATAAGTTATTCACAGGCATTGACACAACAACAAAATTCTGTGAATCAACAGCAAAATCAAGCAAATCAAATAATATGCAATTATTGTAAAAATCCAGGTCATTATTTAACGGAATGTCAAATCCGTATCAGCAATAACAATCGGAGGGCAGCGCAACAGGGAAACGCGGATGGCCGACCAGCACAGGGTGCCCAGGCACAGGCCATCGTGAATACCCAAGCGCACCCAACCCTTACAATCAAGGCTTGTACCGATTTGGGTCGGAACCCGAAATAATCGACGTATATTTGATTAATCCAGAAAAAGACGTAATAGCTCCTACCGTCTTGTTTCAAAGTAATGAGCTCTCGGAAACGGTAATTATGATGTTGGACACAGGCGCTAGTAAAAATATTTTGAAAGAAAGATGTTTGTTAAATAATACTGAACTTTATCGGGATAAAATTCTGAGATTGAGCGGAATTACAGATGAATTTGTTTATACTCTGGGGTATGTAATGATTAGTACTTTGGGAAGAGAAACGGTTTATCATGTGGTACCCAACAGTTTTCCGACCAAACAGGGAGGATTACTGTCAACTGAGTATTTTCGAGATAATTTGGCAAAAATTGATTATGAAAACAGTACACTTCAAGTTCGAGATAAAAAGATAGAGTTCCATACTAGAGAAAGTATGATGTTCCCACCGAAAACAACAAAGCTTTTCTATGTCCGTTTGAGAAACGATGATGTTCTTGAGGGATATTTACCAAAGCTCGAAGTGGACGAGGGAATAGAGATTGAACAGGGATTGATGAAAAACGTTGGTGGAAAAGCTTACATTTACGTAACCAATCATCGTAACGAAAGGGTCCATATAGAAATCCCTGTCCTGGAATTGACAACAGATCCACAAGGAGGAAACGAAGAAAACCGTGAGAAAAATGTGATGACTAATTCAGTGTGTATTACAGGTGATCCAGTCTTCAGAAAAGAAATAAAAGAGAAAAATCAGGAGAAAGTCGGAAAATTGGAAAATTCGGAGCAGTTCGGAAGGTCGGAAAATTCGGTGCAGTTCGGAAGGTCGGAGAATTTGGAGAAGTTCGGAAAGTCGGAAATTTTGGAGCAATTCGGAGAGACGTCGGAAAATCAGGGTAAAAACGATTCTGTGAAAAACACAGATGGTTCTGTATTCGGAAAGTTGGAGAAAAATCAGGGTAAAAACGATTCTGTAAAAAACACAGATGGTTCTGTATTCGGAAAGTTGGAGAAAAATCAGGGTAAAAACGATTTTGTGAAACACACAGATGGTTCTGTATTTGAAAAGAAAGAAAGAAAGGTAAAGGTTGGAAGAACGGATTTAGATAAAATTTTCACTGAAGAAGAATGGAAAATCGAGTTAAATAAGTCCGAAAAATCGGTTTCGAGTAAAGTAGATAAAAATAAAGGAAAAATGTTGAATAATCTTATGGTGACAGTAAATGAAAACACCGGAGTAAATTGTCAATCGTCCGTTGGGGATATACTGTTGCACACGGGAGAAAAATCGCAAAAAATAGAACAAAATCGAGTTGTCAAGGAAATAGAGGAAAAACGAGAAAAGTCGGTCATAGAAAAAGATAACAATATTGAATCAAAAGAAATAGAAGAATTACAACCGAGATTTATGTCAAAATGGGAAAATGAAGAGAAATGGAAAAATAATTCTTACCAGTTTGTCAATTGTTTGATCGGAGTCAAGTTCATGACAGGAAAATATTTTGCCATAGAAGAAAACGAAAAAGACGAGACACGGTTCTCTAAAGTTTTGGAATTGTTACGACTAGAGCATTTGAATGAGATAGAAAAAGAAGCTGTCCATAAAATTATCAGATATGGGGTGGATAGATTTCACATTAAAGGAGAAAAACTAGGAGCTACAGACGTGGTGATGCACAGGATTCCAACAACGGATGAATTTCCTGTAAATTCGAAGCAATATAGATTTCCCGAGGTTCACAAGGAAGAAATACGAAAACAGATAGCTGAATTTTTAGAAGCAGGATTAATCAGGCGGTCAGAATCTCCGTATAATACACCAGTCTGGGTAGTGCCAAAGAAATTAGATTCACAAGGAAATAAGAAATGGAGAGTAGTTCTTGATTTTAGACAACTAAATGAAAAAACGATAGGAGATGCTTATCCTTTGCCAAATATCGTGGATATATTGGATCAGTTAGGTGGTGCTCGGTATTTTTCGGTAATCGATCTGGCTTCAGGATTCTATCAGATAAAAATGCATCCGGATGATTGTCATAAAACAGCTTTCACAACACCATATGGACATTACGAGTACGTCAGAATGCCTATGGGATTGAAAAATGCTCCTCCCACATTTCAGAGAGCAATGGACATGGTATTGATGGGATTACAAGGACAGGAATTATTCGTGTATCTCGACGACATTGTGATTTACGCAAAAACTCTGGAAGAACACGAAGAGAAATGCAAGAAATTAATCGATCGTCTAAGGACCGCCAATTTGAGTTTGCAACCGGACAAGTGTGAATTTTTGAAACGGGAAGTGGCTTATTTGGGTCACGTCATCAGTGAAGAAGGACTAAAATTGGATCCGAAAAAAGTTGAAGCAGTTCGGGAATTTCCAAGGCCAGTCAACGTCAAGGGTATTCGGCAATTTTTGGGACTGACGGGATATTATCGTCGATTCATAGAGGGTTATGCAAAATTGGCTAAACCACTGACAAATCTTCTCAAAAGCGAAACTCCTTTCATATGGGGAGAAAATCAAGAGGAAAGTTTTCAGGAATTAAAAGAAAAATTATGTACAGAACCAGTCTTGATTTTTCCGGATTTTTCAAAACCATTTGTAGTAACTACGGATGCGTCCGGCTACGCAATCGGGGGTATCCTTTCACAAGGACCCATCGGGGCGGATAGACCGGTAGTATACGCTTCACGAACGTTAAATGACGCAGAATCACGATATGATACATACGAAAAAGAGGCGTTGGCGATTGTCTATAAGTGTTTTGCACTTCAGGCCGTATCTATATGGCAGGGTGTTTACACTCGTGACAGATCACAAGCCCTTAGTATGGTTTAGAACATGCAAAGATGGAAATGCACGAGTACTTCGATGGAGACTGAAATTGGCAGAATATGAGTATGATGTAGTATACAAAGCCGGAAAAACCAATGTAAACGCAGACGCATTATCTAGAAATCCAGTAAAGTCAGACAAAATTAAGAACGATACAGACGAAGAAATATTCGCAGTACGACAGAAAAATAATGATAGCTTGAAAAATGAGGAAATAATTATGCTCTTGGAAAATGAAGAGGATGACTTTGAATTTGAAGAAGATGAAGAATACAACGAAGAAGAGGATCCTGAAGAGCAGTGGCGAGAGTCCCTGACGAAGGAACAATTGGCAGAGATAATTGAAGTAACAACACCAAAGAAAATACCGAAGGAAACTTTATACAATCTGGATGCTGATAAGGAATCAGTAGTAAACAAGGATGACGAAAATGCAGAAGAAGAGAAGGAAAAAGATGAAAAAGAGAAATCAACTAGGAAAAAGGCCAAAAACAAGAATCCACCGGAACGTCATGCTATGACTACTAGACAACAAAGGAAAAACCAAAATAAACCAGAAAAACAGGAAGAAACAAACGCAAAAGAACAACCTAAACCACCAAACGAGACTCGAAAGCCAAGGAAGAAGAAAAAGAAAAAGGAACATTCAAAAACGCCAGAAGAAAGCAGTTCGGATGAGGAATCAGTAGTAAGAACGAGAAAAAGAAAGAAAATTCCACAAGTACCAGAAACAGACGAAGAAAAATCCTCCAGTGAATCTGAAGAAGATGATAAGGAAGAGAATGACATTAACATACATAACAATTCGGACAATGAGAGGCTGGAAGATGAAGAAAGACAATCAGACGAGGAAATCGAGAAAATTCCACCGGGAAATATTATCCAAAGTCGTGATCTTTTCTTTACTCGCAAGGATGCACTTAGTTATTTTTTGAACACAAAAGGAGAGTCTCTAGATTCGGGTTCGCGAAAATTGGCAGATCGAAACGAATTACCGTATTTTCCGGGTCTACAGTTGGGAGAGGCTAGTGCAGTAAAAAAGGGAAATAGGTATCATATAGCATTGCCGGTTAGCGATAACTCAGGAGAGGGACCTTCATTAATTTTAGCCCATATCAAAAGCGTAATGAGAAGTTTTAGAAAATTAACAGAAGAACTAGAAATTCAAAGTATAGGCTTGGCAAAGACAGATTTGGTAGAAAATGTTTCGTGGGATAGTATTGCGACGGAATTACGCTTAGGATTCTTGGGAAGTCCGACCAAAGTAATAGTTTGTCATGGAATTGTTAGGTATCCTAGTAAACAGGAGCGTGAGGGAATAATACAGGAAATGCATGGATCAGCTGTAGGAGGTCATAGAGGGTTTACGAAAACCTTTAATAGAATCAGACAGCATTATTTTTGGGAAAAGATGAAATTAGATATTCAGAATTACATACAGAGATGCTTGCCATGTCAACTGAAGAAATGCGTGAGAAACAAAACGAAGCAACCAATGGTGTTAACCGATACACCGGGGTCAGCTTTTGACAAAGTAGCTATGGACATAGTCGGACCAATACCAAAAACGAAAGACGGTAATGAGTATATATTAACAATACAGGACCAATTTACCAAATTTTGCCTTGCTATTCCTTTACCAAACGCGACTTCATTGACAATCGCAGATGCGATGGTGAAACACTTTATTAGTATTTTCGGACCACCAAAATCAATATTAACAGATCAAGGTCGAAATTTTCTCAGTGGATTAATCAGACGAGTAGCTAAAAGGTTTAAAATAAAAAGAATTCGAACAACGGCTTTTCATCCGCAGTCGAACGGTTCATCGGAACGTTCGCATCATGCTTTAGGAGAATATTAGAAACAATACGCTGATAAAGAGTTTGATTGGGACGAATGGGTGCAATTGGCAATTTTCAATTATAATACCAGCGTGCATGAGGGTACAAAGCATACTCCGTACGAATTGGTGTTTGGAAAATTGGCAAGGGTACCATCGAGTGAACCGTTGGGGGTAGAAGATGAATTACCAACGTACAGTGGTTATTTGATAAAATTGATAACACAATTACATGAGATTCGAAGAATGGCTAGAGAAAATTTAATACAAGCAAAAATCAAATCCAAAGAACGACACGATAAAAGACTAAACGTAAAATCATTCAAAGTAGGTGACTACGTATTTTTGCAGAATGGACCAAAACCGAAAAAACTAGCAGATCAATACACTGGACCGCATGAAGTGGTCGAAATAATGGGAAATCAAAATATAAAGATAAAAACTAAGAAAAATGTTCAGATCGTACATGTAAATCGACTGAGACTTTCACATATTATACCCGAATAAATACATCTTGTTTAATAAAACCATGACAATTACAGACTACTCAAACTACAGACAATGTCAGACCAAAGTGGAATGAATGCACGAAGAAATGTTGTACGCACAATGACAACAGTACAAAGAGGAAGGATGGTACGATACGAGGAGATGCCGGAGCAGAGAGATCAGAGACGGAGGTTTCGAGTTCAGGCAATCTATGAGGGATTTCGTGCCGAAGGAGTTGGAGAAAATAGAGAAATTGCTGGGAGAATAGCTACCAGTGCTTTGATTAGGAAAATAGCAGATCAGGCTGAATGGAAAGGTCATACTAAAGATTGGGAGAGTAAAGTGTTGCGTTTGGCTAGTTTGATGGTAAACTCAATATTGGATAAAATTGATGGGAATGAAGAACATGTTAGACAAAGCGACTCTGAAGAATATTTGGAAAATGTGACTAAAGCCATAGAGGAGTTAGATGCAAAACTTGAACTCCGGAAATACAATGGAGAAAAAGAACATGTAGTAGTAATGATTTTGACTTGGCGTGAGGGAGAACCGGATATCGTCGTGCAGTTTGGCGCCGACGAGTTAATCATGAAAGTGAAGGCTTTGAAGTTCATGCTTCTAAAAGTACGCGGTAAAATCATATGTATGCAGAGAGAACGTGAACAAGAAGAGAGAAATTAAAAAGAAAACAAAAAAAATAATAATAACAATATCGATAAATTAAGAAATATCGAGAAAGTTAGTAGTATCCATGTAGGAAAAAAAAAAGGAAAAAAAAAATATATATCTTAGTGGAAAATCGGTAGCATAAAAATAAGTATATATATACATCAGTAATAAATTAACAACGAATATGTAATCTAACCAGCACAACAATATCATTGTATTATCACCAAATCTTACTAATAAATAATCTATATGTATAACTTCATCAAAGGGTTAAAATAATAAAATAAACAATAATTATAACTCCGTCATTTTCTTTCTTGCATAGATCAAGATGAGAGAGAAAATACCCTTGTTCATCATAGGGGTAATTCTGCTATCGAGGCAATGTATGGGGATGATCGGGTACGATTGTGGAACAGCTAAGTCTAACATCACAACAGTATCGCTTCTGGAGGTGGAGGAATGTGATATTCCGTCACCAGCATTGAACGTCACAGCTGTGCGAATTCAACTGCTACAGATAAACGATTATGCATCTGTACATGTGCGACAGTGCAAAGTTGAGATTAATAGAGATGTTCGAAAGTGCGGGATGTTCTCGCATACCAGTGACGTAACGAACGGAAAAGCTTCGTACGTGTACGAGGTATCGCGAGACGCGTGTGATCGAATGTATGAGCACGGATCCTTTCAAGTAGAAAAGACCTTGATAATGGGAATTCCGGGTAATCACAGTATAACTCATCCTGTAACATTGGCGGGAAAAGTAGGACAAGATGGTGAATGTAAAGGAACGGGGTATTCAGATCCTTTCGGAAATTGGGATGAAGTAGTAGTATTGGCTGAAGTAAAAATCACTCTGAGAGACTATCGTGCTACGATCGCTCTAAAAACCAATAAAATCTTCTTAAAATCGGGAATACGTTGTGAACTAAACGAAGGACAATGTGTAGACATGGAAGGAGGACATACTTTTTGGGAATCTGTTCCTGTCGGAAATTGCGGTAATGGACAATATGGAGTGTTGTACGAAGGTATAGCCGAAAAAGGTGTAGACCAGAACTCGCAAGTGTTGTATACCGTTACTACATCGGACATAATTTTTGCGCTTGTAATACGCGGATCAACAAACATATGCGGATAAACAATAGTGCGAACGGAACACCCAAAATTACTCATATACGAGATCGAAAATGGACAAACGTTTTTGCAAGGACAAACAATGGAAGTGATAAATATGGACATGTACACTTACGTAAACTCAAAGTTCGTTTATATTGAGCGACATATTCAAACTCAAACTCAACAAGTTTATTACGATCTCTTGACTCACAAATGCGAATTGGAAAGAGAAATGTTGAAAAATCGGTTGGCAATAGCTACAGAAATTCCGGATGAATTCGCATATCATCTGATGAAAGGGCCGGGTTATATGGCTGTAATATCTGGGGAGGTTGTACACATCATAAAATGTATCCCAAAGGAAGTTCGAGTACAACAGCGAGAAGAATGTTATACGCATTTGCCAGTAACTGAGGGAAACAACAGTTATTTCTTGACACCAAAAACTCACATTTTATTGAAAACCGGAATGCAGATCACATGCAACAAAATGGTTGCGCCTACATATTTTATTGACGAGGATTGGTATGCAATGATGCCTGGACCAATACTCGTATACCCACCTGAGAAAATGAAACCGAACACCAAGCCTACATGGATCTACAAAAGTACCAAGTCATTGGCAACCAGCGGGATCTACACGACATCGGAACTGGAGCAGCTTCGAGAGCACATCATGTTTCCAGCCGAGAGACCTGCGGTACTGAACACCGTGGCTAGGGGTTTGTTGGGCAAACCAACCGTACCACAGGGTGGTTCATTCGTCAAATTGTTGGATGGACCGGAATTGCAGAAACTAATGAATGCGTGGAGAAGGATGTTGGAAAGTCTAGTTGCATTCGGCAACATAAGTGCAGGTCTGATAGGAGTAATTATGATTATAAGAGCAGTAAAATTAGTAATAGACACACATACACGGATATGCATTGCACACCGTGTATGGATGGTCATTATTTTTGATTGGAGCAATATGGGATTCTGTAACAAATCTCTTGTTGCATTTAAAAAAGGGAGTAAAAGGAAATGATAAAAATAAGGTAGATAAAATAGAAAGTATAGAGAAGGGTAAAGTAGAATCAGAAAAGAGAATGGAATTAGAAAAGAAAGTAGAATCCGAAAAGAAAATGGAGTCCGAGAAGAGAGTAGAATCAGAAAGGGAATATGAAACAGAGGAGGAATATGAATCAGAGGATGATGCTGAATATGAAAGACAGACAGTCGGAGTTAATAATAAGGGAGTCCAAGTAGGAAGTCACCAGCAGGGGAATTTATACCCGCGACTTCCTTAAAAATTAAAAAAAAAAAATGTAGAGTAGTTAATAATATCATAAAGTTAAAATTTAAAATGCTTAAAGGGAAGTAGAATAAACATTAGAATTTAATTTGGGAATATTAATTTGAGAAAAATGCTATTGGCCCTTCGCGCATGGGATGGTCCAATGAGCAAACACTAATGTTAGGGCAGTGGAAGAAATTAAAGGAAAAATTACCGGACAGAATAGTAAGATAGCCGACTGGAGACGCTGTTACATGCATACTTTCAGCTACGGCGCATGAAAGAAAGAAAGAGAAGAATATAGAGAGACAGAGAGAAGGGTAGTGTACGGCGAACAGCCGCACAAAAGGGAACAGCCGAGAGCGCGCTAGTAAGGTTGCGTCATGCTCTCGACCTGGATGAGGGATGGAAAGCTGACGACTGTACAATGGATGTACAGTCGCAACCGACGCGAGTATTTTCTCTAGGCGACTGTACATGAAGTACAGCCGCCGGTTTAAAGGAATATACACTGGAGAAAGGAAGAAAGAGAAGGAGTTAGATGAAGAGAGAGAGGTGGAGTACGGCGAACAGCCGCACAAAAGGGAGTAGCCGAGAGCGGATGGCGACGTGACGTCACGCCGTACTCCGTTCGCGGCGAGTCGCCCTGCGGAGAGAGAGTCCCCAGGCTTATATATATATATATATATATATATATATATATATATATATATAATAAAATAATAATAATAATAATAATAATAATAAAGATCAGTGGCTCCAACCACTGTTACCTTAAAACTACTAAAAAGCTAAAATAAATGGGGGAGCAAAGGGAGGCCAATGGCCAGGAAAGGTATAAAAATAAAATAATCATTGAAAAGACAAATTAAAATACCAGTGAAATTTGATTACAAAATTCTTTTTGGAGAAAAAGAAAGGAAAAAACAATTAACATTTTTTTTAAATCATCGCGGAGAATGGGGGAGTTCCTCCCGCCGCAGGTGCAGTCTTCCAAGAATTCCCAACAGTCTTCGCAGGAGGGCGGTGGAGTCCATTCATGAGGTCGCATATTTCTTGCGAACCTCGGATCTTCTGATGGAGTCCTCTCTACCGTTGGGTCCCAGGTGATCCACGGACGCAGGACTCGTTGGAACGACCGTGGAACCAATTGTGGCAATTGAACGCACATTTTTTTTTAGATTCTGAAAAAAAAACAGAAAACAAAAGGGAATTAATCATAAAGACAGGAATAAAAATATATAATTAAATAAATAATATATACAGGGTGAAATGTAACTACTTCGGAATATTTTACAGTCTGGTAGAGCGCGTCATCCTGAGTATTTTGCTTTTTTTTTTAATTTTACGATAAAAATTGACCGAGTTATGACCGTTTAAAGTTGACCAATCAGAGCGCAGTTATGAATGTGTGTGTGGAACGGCGTCGGGCTAGAATTCATCTGTCGAATTCGGTGGGGGCAACGCACGGTGTTCCTACGCGCGTGAAAATAGTCCCGCGACGAAACATCAATTCCGGTGGATGTGACTTCGTATAGTACAGGGATACAGCATTCAATTATTGAATAAAATAAAGTGATGTGAAAATAGAAAATAAAAAATAAATAAAATTCAAAAGTGGCGTTATTACTCTCGACGGATGAGAAGTTCAAATTGAAATGTGAGCGGTAAATGTGATCAGTAATTTTACCGTAAATTAAATATTTTTACCGTAAAAATGCGGGAGCGTTTCCCTCGCAGTCTAGGTGTACACCGAAGACTTCCTCGAGGTTTAGCTCAACGGGAGCGTTTCTCTCGCGGTCTAGGTATACACCGACGACTTCCTCGAGGTTTAGCTTAACGGGAGCGTTTCCCTCGCAGTCTGGGTATACACCGAAGACTTCCTCGAGGTTTAACTTAACGGGAGCGTTTCCCTCGCAGTCTCGGTATACACCGAAGACTTCCTCGGGGTTTAGCTCAACGGGAGGGTTTCCCTCGCATTCTAGGTATACACCGAAGACTTCCTCAAGGTTTAGCTCAACGGGAGCGTTTCCCCCGCAGTCTGGGTGTACCCCGAAGGCTTCCTCGAGGTTTACCTTAACGGGAGCGTTTCCCTCGCAGTCTAGGTATACACCGAAGACTTCCTCGAGGTTTAGCTCAACGGGAGCGTTTCTCTCGCGGTCTAGGTTGTAACAGGAGCAAGCTTCCGTACAGTATTTTCTCCGAATTCGTGCACTTCCTGTAGAGGAATGGGCGCTCAAGCGGAGGGATTCGTGTGCTCGAGTGTCCAGGAATTATGGGTTGGCGTATCAGAGACGGTTGTTATGTGGAAATAATGATTTTATTTGTAACCGGATAAGTTTTCAAGTATTTACAACTCTTTCCCTCTCTTAAATTGCTTCTTTTTATTTATTCTTTGTGCAATAATTTCTTACTTGTTACCTAATTTTATGGACAAAATGCTTATTCTTATGTTCTTATCGGGTTTCCCCTTTTACTGGCGTTTTTATTGCTTGAGGTGGAGAGTATTATCGATCTGCATTATTATCGCGCGTTGACCGTTTTCCGGTTATATTACCGTCGCCACATGCGAACGCCCTATGATCTCGGGTCGGAGGCTCGATAGCTCGTGTTCCCAAGATGGCCGCCGCTTGCGACTGGCTGCGCTGTGACGTCACGGGGCCGCGTCGGCAGTGACAGCTCGCTCACCTCGCGACTTGCAATTGGTGTTTATTTATTCACTAGCCGATTTTACCTGGATTTGGCGACATAGGTAAATGCAGGAGACGTGAATGAAGCTCTGTGGGTGGTTTTTTCGGGTCCTCGGCGTTGTAAATTTTGCTCGCCCGTCACTCCGGCTTTTCTGACCGGTCACCTCGGTCACTTTACCGCTTGGCGCCAAACGTTGCACAAATGTATAACTTCGGATTTGGCACGCGATTCGACGTGTTACGAATTTTCCGAATCCGGGTCACAAATTTTATGAGTCCTCGACGCGACTGTCCCCAGTCCAGTGTGGCTCCTTTCAATAAGTCCCGCGTTTCACATTTTTTTTTTTTAAGTTCGAAATTTGCACGAAAATCTATAAGTTCTTTTTCGGCACGAATTTCGTAAGTTCGCTCGGCACAGAAGTTTTCCGCACCGAAATTTATAAGTCCGAATCTGCACAGAAGTTTATCAGTCCGAATCTGCACAGAAATTTATAAGTCCACCGTAGCCCAAATTTTATAAGTCCGGCGTGCCGCAAATTTTTATAAGTCCGATTTCTGCACGAATTCTATAAGTCCAATTCGGCACAGAATTTTATAAGTCCAGCTTAGCACCAAATTTATAAGTCCGATTCGGTACAGAATTTTATAAGTCCACAGTTGCACAAAATTGTATAAGTTCTTTTTGGCACTGTCTCACTTTAGTCACTTTTATTCCCGTTTACTCACTTTTACTTTTCACTTTTCACTTTTCACTATAAGTCCTGGGAGAGCTGGTGTAGACCCGGTGAGATGATTAACTGATTTCCGGTCGATTTCGTGCCTTTTTATATGCTAATTTTTGCCTCCCACTCGCGAAAATTGCATCTTTTTGGCGGACTCGCGCACGCGTATTTCGTTCCTGGTGTTTAATTTTTCTATTGGTCCTTCAAGGTTCTTCTCCCTTGTTCTCCAATTATCGGCGGGTTCTCCAGTGACGTCATTGCCCTTCTCGGCTTATCTCTAATCGGATGCCTTTCTTGGTAGCGGTGGCGTCATTTTTGCCCAATCGTTTGTTCTCCTTTTCCCTCGCTTTTTCGCTCTGGTTGGCCTTGATCGATATGGCCTCTTGTTTCCTTTCCGCGGCGCGGTGTGGCGCTTGCGGGGTGTGCTTGTGTTCTCTTGGTGTGCTTGGCTTCGGTATCGATTGGGTCGGCCCGGATCCCGCCCGATGGCGCCACTTGGCCTCTTTGCGTGCCTCTGCGGAGCCGCTGCTGTGCGCTCGATCTGACCGGCCGCCTCGCCTCGGCGGCGTGCGCGGGTTTGGACGGGGGGGGGGGAAGACGTTTCATTCTCCCCCGAACTACTGGTGGCGGGCCTCGTCCCGTCACCAGTCGTTCTTTCTGTTCTTTGTTATTCTTGTTATTATGTTTTTTTTTTTTTTTTTTTCAGGTGGGGGAAGGCATGAGTGCTTGTTTTTTTTTTTTATTTTTTTTTTAGTTCTTTATTTATTTATTCATTTTTTTTTTCGTTTTTTTTTTCGTTTACAGCTCTGCCTCCTCTTCGTCCCCGCTGTCCTCGCTCGGACTCGGGTCCTCTATCCCGGAGTCGGTGTCGGTCCACTCTTCTTCGTCGTCGACCTCGTCCCATCCCGGACGCCGCGCGGCGAGTCGTCCTCCGTCCGTCTCCCAGTCGAACCGTTCGGGGTTTTCCCCTCCTCGTCCCTCGTCCATCGCGAGGAGTCGGTCCCGGGGCTTAGCGACCGCTTCCTCCGCAGCCTTGATGTCGACCCAGACGGCGTCTGTGCCGGTGTCGGTGCTTGCTATTGTCATCCTCCACGTCCGGTCGACTGTTGCTTCGCGGAATGTCTCGATGGCGGTGATGCTCCATTCTGCGCCCTGGCTGGGCCTCAGTCTGTCCAGGCCGCACGCGACCGCCTGGAACGGGAGGTGGAGCTGTTCCTGGGGAACCGTGAACATTTCCTCCCGCCGGGCTGGCATCGCGAGGGCCCAATCGCCCAGCCAGAGCCAGGTATCCCCTTCCCCGTCGGTCTCCTGGGTGACTATCGCTCGGTAGAAGTTTCCTTCGTGCTCCACGAGTACCGGTGCCGCGGGGAATATTTCCTCGGCTGTTACCGGGTACACCTCGGGGTGGTGTCGGGTGACGGTGGCGAAGGCGTGGAGTATCCTGGTTCGCGTTCCCTCGGGATCCGGTAGTTGCACGTAGAATCTCGAGGGGGTTGCTGCGGCGATGACGGTGACGTCGTTGTAGGTCCCCTCGAGATATCTAGCCGGGAAGTTCCGAAAGGTGGCCATGTCTGGTGTTTTTTTTTTTTTTTTTTTTTTTTTTTTTTTTTTTTGCTAATTGGTCCCCTTTTTTTTCCACTGTCTCTTTGTTTTGTTCCTACACTTTTACTTCTCCTTGCTAATTAGCCCACACTTTTTTTTCACAGTCTCCTGATTTTTCGCCGGTCCTTCTTAGCTCCGCCACGTGCTTGCTCTTGGTAGTTAGCTTTCTGTTTGAGCTTTCTTTTGTTCTCTGATACTCCGGAGCCTCCTTGCCCTCTCCCTTTGGCCTTTTTAGCTTCTTTATCATCTTTTAGGTGTCTTTTGGGCTTCTCCCGCGGCCTTGATCTTGTAATCTCGTCATATTTCATTTTATTGGCGGGTTGCTCGCTCTGGGTGGCCGTGATTGGTCCGCCGGCGTTATCTTTCCGGTTATCTTCCCCATTATCGACCGTCGCATCGATCATCGATATTGCGCGCGTGCCGGCCTTTCGTATTAGCCTAGGTCGCGCATGGTGGTGGGGTGTCCGTCTTGGCGCCGGGCGGTCTTGTCGTCGCTTCAGCGGCGCCTGCCTGGAGGGACCTCCGAATATTTGCGGTTCTCGCCGCTGTGCCCGGCGGTGCGAGGCCAGGTTCCGCCTATGCTGCCGCTATCCTCGTCGAGCGCCTCTGTTCGGGTGTTGCCGCGCTGCTCTGGCTTCCACTGGCTCGCTTCCCCGGCCTCCGCGTCCCGTTCTCGGCTCGTCCTCTTTGTGCCGATCTTCGTCCGTGCTAATCGACGGTCTCTCGGGGGGTCTTTCTTCGACAGTCGTGCTTGCCGTTCCGGCAGTCTTCCCGCGGCGGGCGGCGCGTGTGGTGCCTTCCCGTCACGGTCGCTCTCGGCTATGCTCGTCCGGGTTCTTTTTGCTGTTGTTTTACTTTTCCCATCCTTATGTTTCTTCTTATCTTTCTCTTTCTTATGATTATTTTTTTCTATGATTATTATTATTTTTTTTTCCCGATTATTATTTTTTTTCTACGCTTATTATTATTCCTATGATTATCCTTTTGTTTCTCTTTTTATTATTCTTATTATTAGTTTTCCTCTTCTGGTTCTTCTTCTTCGTATTATTATCTTTCTTACGCTTGGATATTTTTTTTTTTTTTCTTCTATTGTTATTGGTTTTCTTACTGCTTCTTCTTAGCTTTATTTTTCTTATTTTATTATTACCTTTCTTCTTACTATTTCTATTATTATTATTTTTCTTATTGTTATTTCTCCTATTACTACTTTTCTTCCTAATTAATAATTTTTTTTTTTTCATGCCTCTTCCTCGGACTCGTCTTCGGCCTTCTTCGGGTCGTTTTTCGCCTTATATTTTTTTAGCAGAGTCGCGTGAAATTTCCCTCGGCTTTTCTTCGTTTCAGGATCCTCGAGTAGATACGTGGCCAATCCGACGCAGCGCTCGATCCTGTATGGCCCTTCGCATAGCGGCATGAACTTTGCCGCGACTTTATCGTCCTGGCTGGAGACATTCAGTGCTTTAACCAGCACTAGCTCTCCTTCCTCGTACGCCACTCGTCCGTGGCAGTCGTCGAATTTTTCCGCCCTTTTTCTGCCCTTTTGTAGTATGCGGAGCTGCGTTTTTTCGAGCTTCTTGGCGTAGTCCTCGAGCTCGGCGGACTTCTCCCGTAACGCCGGGATCCAGTTTTTCCACGGGCGATGCGGCGGTTTTTTCGTCTGCAGCTCAGTCGGGGTGTACTCGGTGGTATCGTGCGGCGAGTCGTTGATACAGTCCTGTATTATCGGCACCCACCTTGCCCATGCCGTGTGCTTGTCGGTTAGGAATGTTCGAAAGAATCGTCCTAATTCCCGGTTTACCCGCTCGACGATGTTTCCCTGTGGGTGTCGGATCGAGGAAAACACTCCCCGTATGTTTTCTTTTTCCAACCATTTTTTCCAGGCTTTGGCCGTGAATTGCGTTCCGTGGTCGAACTGTAATCTCTTCGGCTTCCCTTGCCTTGGGATGTAGTCTGTGCTCAGCTTGTTGATTACCGTCTTCGTGTTCGCCTTTCGCATCGGGTACATGACCACGTACTTCGTAAAAGCGTCCAGGGTGACCAGGATATGCCTCACTCCTCCCGTGGACTGGGGTAGGGGTCCGAAAAAATCGATCGACACTAGATCTCCCGGTCCTTCCGGCACGATCGTCTGCATGCATGCGTAACTTTTCTGGACCGCACATTTCGTCCGCTGACAGGAGTCGCATGTTGCAAGTTGATGCCTGACACTCTTCGCGAACCGAGGACACGTAAAATCTTCGTTGAGCATGTGGAATACCTTGCTCGCCCCAATGTGTCCGTACATGAGATGGCATTCCTCTGTTAACGTTTCTCGCAGCTCTTCCGGCAGCACTACTTTCCATCGTCCCGTTTTCGCGGCTTTCTGTAGCACGCCGTCGCTGAGGCGATAGTTCTTCTTGGTATATGCATCCTCCGTTTCTTCTTCCAATTTGGCGATGATTCCTTTCAAATTCCCTTGATTCCTCTGGATTTTGCCGATTGTTCGCATCTTTCTTGACAGTTCCTTCGAGGGTTTTCGTGCGAGGGCCGCGATTATCATTTTTCCCGGCGTTGTCTCCCCGGGCTCGTACTCGTGATCTCTTAATCGGCTGAGTGTATCTGCCACCTGATTTGATTTTCCCGGTCGATGTTCCACGGTCAGATCATATCCTTGCAGCAACAGCGCCCATCTCAACAATCTGTCGCTAGCGAACCGGCAGCTTTTGAGGAACGTCAACGCTTTATGGTCTGTTATCACTGTTATCTTCGCCCCCTTGAGGTAACTCTGAAATTTCTGGAGCGCCCAGACAATCGCGAGTAATTCCTTTTCTGTGGTCACGTATCCTACTTCGGCTCCCTTGAGCGTTCGACTCGCGAATGCGATGACTCCGATCTCGCCGTTTTCGTCCGTCTGTGCGAGCGTCGCCCCGAGTGCGTAATCGCTCGCGTCCGTCGTAAGGACGTACGGCTTTGTCACGTCGGGGTGTTCGAGGACGACCGACTCGCAAAATAATTCTTTCACTTTTTCGAATGCCCTTTCGTGTTCGTCCGTCCAGTTCCAGGTTCTTCCCTTTTTCAACAGTGCCAGTAGGGGCACCGTTTCCTCGGCGTGTCGGCTGGTAAATTTCGTATAGAAATTCACCAAACCGAGGAACCCCCTTAACTGCTTTATGTTGCGTGGTCTTGGGAATTCCTTGATGGACTTAATCTTGTCGGGTTGTGGTTGGATGCCCTTCGTCGTCACGATGTGCCCGAGGAATTTCACTTCGTTTCGGAAAAAATGGGATTTCTCCATTTTCAGCGTCATGCCATGCTCTCGAATTTTTGAAAATAACTGCCGGAGATGTTGCAAATGTTGACTCGTGTCTGCGGAGACACACAGGAGGTCGTCTACAAAATTGATGATGAAATCCCCCGTATTTCGCAGGACGATGTCTAAACCCCGAACCAAAGCCGCCGTGCTCGTTTTTAATCCGAACGGGGTTACTGTGAATTCGTAACATTTGTTTTCGTGTCGGAACGCAGTGTATTTTCTCGAGTCCGGATGCAGCGGAATTTGCCAGAAACTGCTGGTCAAATCCAGTGTCGACATGACCTTTGCACCTCCACATTTTTGGAAAATTTCCTCTGTCGGTAACGAGGAGTCGTAATCTTCTTCGAGATGCTCGTTCAGTTGTCTCGCATCGAGGCACAACCGAACCTCCCCGTTAGGCTTAATCACGGTTACCACAGGGTTGATGTATGTGCTCGTCGACCGCTGGATAATGCCTTGGGCGAGTATTTTGTGTATCTCGTCCGTTACTTTTCCCCTATAAGCCATGGGGACCGGATACGACCGTGCGACGAATGGTCTTTCGTCCTTCAGCACGAGTCGATGTTCGTACGCCTGCATCCGCCCTGGTCGCTTGCGGAATACGTCCCTGTACTCGAAGATTAGGGCCTTGAAAGCCTGCTGCACTTCGATCCCCACGTCCGTGCATTCCCGAAGCTTCTCATCGACCTCTGCTTCTCTTAGACACTCGTCGGCCGGATCTCGGAGTTCCCCGCTCATTATGTGTTTCGTCTCGGCGTCGTCCAGGTCTCCGTCCTCGTCAGCCCCCTCGACTCGTGCGAGGATCGCTCGGCTCTCCCCCATTTTCTTTCGTCCTTCCTTTCCTTCCTTGTGGCACTCCTCCATCTGCCAATACCCTTTCTCCAGCCGTCCCACAATTTTATCTCGCACCCGGATGACTTTTTCGTGCGTGTCGACGAAGACCTCGAGCTTATCCATCGCGTCGATGCCGAGAAGCACCGATTTTTGCAACCTCGGTATCACCAACAGGTTAATCTCTCCTTCGGAACCGTACACGTTCGCTCTTATCATCATTTGGTGTCTCACTCTTCCGAACTTCCTCCGAATGCTCCCACCACGTTCAGCGATGTTACCGGCAAGGTCGGACAATTTTTAAACGCCTCCCGATTTTGCAAGTGCAAATCCTCCGAGATACAGGAAACCTCGCTGCCACTGTCGACTAATGCACTCGCTACGGTTCCCTCGAGGCCGATCGGCACCTCAGGGCACATGGGTCGCGCTTCGTCGTAAGCGACGCTACCTCCGGATTTTCCATGTCGAGGAGATAATCCTGTGGACTCTCGAAAATCGTTTCGAACGCTTTTCTCGGTTGTCTTCGGGATTGCTCCTTGTCCAAAAGTGCTGACTTCCTTATTTCCGGCCGTCGTTGCATCGAAACCGGTCCAGGCTCGAGATGGGGTTGACGATCCTTCCCTCCGCCCCCTTTGGGCCCGACCTTCTCCTGGTCTCCTTCCTCCTCCTCGTTCCCTTCTTCGGATTCGTCCCTCCCCCATTTCTTGCTAACCCTTTCCGTTCTTCCACGGTTCGGCCGACTGGGAGGTTGTCGGTTTCTTTTCGACTCTGGCCGCTTCTTCCCC
>OZ024776.1:2978312-3150465 GCA_964017025.1 Stenichneumon culpator
CGGAAAAAAAAAACAAAATAGACGACGCTTCACATTTCGAGCAATCCCCTCTCCTCGTCCACCTCTCGCGATACCATCCATGAATTAACTCACGTCTCCGATCCCGATTCGCCAATACTGGGCCTCCCCATGAACCAACTGCCGGCCCAAGATACCCCCACACTTCGAAATTGCATACCCGTTTAATAAAAATTGTGGATGCGGCAAGCTAGAAGAGGCGGTGATCATAGGCGAGAGCGGGCAGACAGAGAAAGACTACCGGAGGGATTCAGATAGATAGATCGCAGAACGGAAGTAGAGTCAGAAGTGAAGTCATTTGCGCGAATTAGAGAACAACGAGTAATTCTTAAAGACATCAGAATTTATCTCAATCTGTACCAACATTTTGTATCAGACCGATATTCTTCAGTTCGAAATTTGTAAGTCGGTTTCATCCGCGAAATTATTTTGTTCAATAAAT
Source organism: Stenichneumon culpator (assembly GCA_964017025.1). Taxonomy (NCBI): domain Eukaryota; kingdom Metazoa; phylum Arthropoda; class Insecta; order Hymenoptera; family Ichneumonidae; genus Stenichneumon; species Stenichneumon culpator. Next base: position 2,978,773 of record OZ024776.1, read on the forward strand.
CGTTCATCTGGACCAACATTTTCTTCCAACGCATTTCATCCACTTGATTTTCTGACACCAGTGATTTCAGCGTAAGTACATTTCCATTACTTCTCAGATTAAATTTAAGATAAAATGTTTTTAATATTTCCGTCATATATATAGACCGATTCTGCTCCCTGGATTCTTATAGAATGTCTCCCGAACATCCATTGTACCTTTTCCTGTAGAACCAGTCAAACCTTTATAACCTGTAGAATTTGTAGAAATTGTAACCTTTCCTTTGCAAACTGTAGAAATGAAGCCGTAGCACTTTTCCTAAAATCCTTACTTCCCAGTAGCTAACGAACAGAAATATCCTATTACCCCCTCAATCTCCTCGTTTCCTGAAAGCAAGCATTCCCTGCCCCGTCCTTAGTAACTTTCCGCGAGGATTAGACTAGAAAAGGGGCTATCGTGAACGTGATTGACATCTGGTGTAGTATAGGTCGATTTCTCGACTTGACTAGAGTATGTTAAATCAGAAGCGTTCCGATCCGTCTGTAACTCCAAACAGGACAGGGGCCATTGATGTCGGTGCACGTTTGGCGCTATGTGTTCGATCCGAGGTTTAACGTGACCAGTGTTACTGACGTACAAATTGGCTCGGGGATGCTCTAGTCCCACCGATTGTCGTAACACTGGTGCCGAGCCTTTCGATTTCGTGCATCTCTGGCGGCCGATTCGTGCATGGGACATTCTCGCTGTTTGGACGTAACAATATATATAGATTACTCCCCCTTTTTTATATTCTTTATATGTATAGGTGTAAGTTTTGTGTGTGTTTTTTTTTCTTTTTCTTTCTTCTCTTTTATTTTATTTTAACTTGTAATTAGTTTTTAGTAATAAAATTACTGATTATATATATAGAGGAAAAAAAAATTGTTTCGGTCTTATTTATCATCTCTCCCTTTTTCTTCTTTCCTTAGCCCCCTTGTTGTGTGAGTGTGTGTGAATAAAGATTTCAAACTAGTGTAACTCGGAACGCCTCGACTAATCAAGCTGAAATTTCGCACTGAACATGTGCGGCTAATAGTCAATATTTCTTCAAAATTTCATCAAAAATGTTCATTTATTTAAAACATTTTTTTTGTACGCTAATTTTAATTTCTTTGGAAATGTCTGTGCGCGCTCTAACTGATACAATTCTTTAACTATATGTGTAAAAGTTGTACACAAATGGAGTATGATCGTCCGATGATCCCTATAAAATTTGGGGACTAACAGTAGAGTCATTCAAATTTTATGTCATTTTGAATTTTCCGAATTTTATGATATTTCTTTCTTTTTTTTTTTTGAGATGCAATTTTTTCGTGTTAAATATTAATCTTCAAATAAAAAAAGGTGTCAGATTCGTGATCAGCGTGGAAGGAGGGAAAAAAAAATACATAGGATACAATCTCGGAGTGACGACTAATGAAAAAGTTTGTCGGGCCTTTATATAGCTAAAATTATAAGGATGGGTAATTTTGCGTATTTTCAAACAGCGATTTTTTTTCTTTCGATGAATACTCTATGATACTCTATGTAATATATATATATATATATATATATATATATATATATATATTGTGACGTGATTTTTCGATCACGGTCACAAAAAAAATACAAATAAATAGCATTTTTCGCTACAGCTACCGACTTAGAGAAATAACGTTCCCGTTTCGCTGCCCTTTTGCTGGCTACGGTACCGTCCAGCTCCCGTTACGAGAGGGTTCGTGAGTTTTCCGACCCTATCAAGTTTAGTATGGAGTTTAGTATGGAGTTTAGTATGGAGTTTAGTATGGAATAAGTAAGGATTTGGTTCAGTTAAGGTCGGAACCTCGAGTCTATTCGGTGGAGGGAATCCCGACGTACTGGGAAACACGAATAGAGGAGAGCCCGACGGAGGTTTCGTCGCGAATACGTCAAAGTCCGGTGCAAACCCGGCACTCCGGTTAGGTGATAATACACGGCGTTGGAGAACAGGCGGAGTACGGTTTTTTTTGTCCAGGCAAGGTCGAGCCCCTTGTGCTGAGTTTCAGTGAGAAGAGAGCCTTGTTTTCACGCCGTGAATTTCGAGTAACGATCGCGACGATCCTCAAAGCTACCGCATTACAGTTTCGGCTCTCGTATCGATGACGTCACGAAAAAGTTTGAGAGGGCAGCAGTTATCGGCTAAGGATCCCGTAATAATCATAACGTCCCGTCGGATGTATTGTCGTAGGCTAATCAGTCTACCGAGAGGCGTCCTCGAGGTATCTCGGACCTCTCGCGCTCCCGTGTTTACGTTTCGGCTATTGTCTCGCGCTGAGTCGTGTGTTCTCGCTCGCGCTACCGTAGACTCCGGCTATCGCTCTCGCTCGTGTTCGTGTGTACGGCGTGTGTTACGCGAATTCCGTCCGAATTCGTTGCCGATTTTTCTGTGTCGAGATGCGTTGTGAATAACGTTTTCGAGGGGCAGTGATCGTGATTCAGTCTCGATGCATCCTGAGATGCCGTTCCCGCCCCTTATTGGATTAAATTACGCTGTTTCGGTAAGTCTTACCGTTAGATAAATTGTCGACCGCGTATAGAATTTGTTCTCGCTTCGCTCGCTTCGATCGTTCGATCAGCCGAGCGCTCCCGATGCCCGTGTGTGCGAGCTCCCGTGGCTTAATAGCCAAAAATTAATATTGTTCTCGGTAACTTAAGGTCTCGATTTCGATTTTGTTGGTCCAGTGTTATTTTATTGGCAAAAGGATCGCGACCCTTCTACCACAACCCGCATCCTGAGCGACCGTGCATTTCCGGCACCGTCACTTTCGCGAGCATTTCCGGCGTTATCGTTAGACGAGCTTCGCGCTCGTAGATCCCGATACCGTTCATGTTTTGTTGTACCGTTTCGTTGTGTCCTTGCGGAGGTCGACTCGCTCAATCGACCTCCAGTTTAGCCCGGTTTGTCCGTTTCCGGCGAAACAAAACTGACCGGAGTGAGGCCGCTCAACTCACCTCCGATTTAGTCCGGTTTGTCCGTTTCCGGCGAAACAAAAACTGACCGGAGTGAGCCCGCTCAACTCACCTCCGATTTAGTCCGGTTTGTCCGTTTCCGGCGAAACAAAAATTGATTAGTGGAGTGAGCCCGCTCAACTCACTCCCGGTTTGGGCCGGTTGTTAATACCGGTGACACAAAAATTAACTGGCGCCCACCGGGACGCCGATGCACTCGCGGAGGTGGCGGCCGAAGGTGACGTTTTGAGTTCCCGATTTCGCGTAAAGTTTTAGTTTTCGGTTTTCGATTTGTTTCTGCTACCGTTTCGCGTGAGCTCCCGGAAAATACGTCACAAATGGCGCCCAACGTGGGGCCCGCCAATAAAATAACAGCTCCCGTTTTCATTTTTTTTGTTGATAACATTTTTTTTTTTTTTTTTTTTTTTTTTTTTTTAATTTTTGTTTTTCTCTCGCTTCGCTCTCGACCGAGTAAAATTATTACTCGTGGTTTTCCGTTTTTCTTCTTCAAGGCTCTCGCTGTGGATGTTCCTGCGAACCCACGTGTTCCCGAGTACGAGTTCTTTTATTTTTTTGATTTTCGCCTCGTACGTTCTCGGACCCCTGAAAGCTGGAAACACCTTTCGGGGGAAAAACATACAGTTCTCGACAGGCCCCCGGAGATTTTCGTTAACTTCGAATTTTTCGAAATTGGCGAATTTCCTCACCTGGGCGCTCGCGCGTCGCGCACGCTGGAGGGGGGAGGGCTTCGCTAGCCGAGCCTCGGCAGTTATCGCGAAGGTTCTCGAATTGTGAAAAACAATTTTGAGTTTCGAGGAGTCCTTTCCTCCTTGACCTTCTCGCTCTCGATCACCGAAGTCGACAATTTCTCGGTCACTTCGTCGTGGACTACCGCCGTGAACGGTCGAGAGCTCCCGTTTTCGGAGATGCTGTCGACTGGTCATAAGCTCTCGTTAGGATAGGTTCTCGTATTAGAATTGCTGCGCTGTTGAATTAATTTTCGATGGCGAAGTGATTTTTGAGTCTTGGATTATTTCCCGATTTCGAATTAATTTTCGATCTCGGTGAAATTTTCGCTCTCGCAGTATTTCTCGATTTCGAATTAATTTTCGATTTCGATGGAATTTTCGCTCTCGCAGTATTTCTCGAGGTCGGATTAATTTTCGATTTCGAAGAAAATCTCGCTCTCGCAATATTCACGATTTCGAATTAATTTTCGATTTCCATGATTGTTCGCTCTCGCAATATTTCTCGATTTCGGATTAATTTTCGATTTCGACCATTTTCGCTCTCGCAGTATTTCTCGATTTCGAATTAATTTTCGATTTCGATGAAATTTTGCTCTCGCTGTAGAATTTGTTCTCGCTTTCCGAACTCAAATAAATTTTCGAAGTTCGGAATTTATTTCCGCTTTACGAACGCGAATTAATTTTCGCCGTTCGAATTGTTCTCGCTTTTCGAACGCGAATTATTTTTTCGCCGTTCGACTTCTTTCTCGTTTCCGAACTCGAATAAATTTTCGAAGTTCGGAATTTATTTCCGCTTTACGAACGCGAATTAATTTTCGCCGTTCGAATTGTTCTCGCTTTTCGAACGCGAATTATTTTTCGCCGTTCGACTTATTTCTCGTTTTCGAACGCGAATTAATTTTCGCCGTTCGAGTTTATTCCCGTTTATTCGAACTCGAATCAATTTTCGACGTTCGAATTTGTTCCCGTTGTCCGAACTCGAATTAATTTTCGACATTCGGAATTTATCTTCATTTTCGGACGCGAATTAATCTTCGCCGTTCGAATTGGCTCTCGATATTTCGAACGCGAATTAATCTTCGCCGTTCGAATTGGCTCTCGATATTTCGAACGCGAATTAACTTTCGAAGTTCGGAATTTATTCTCGATTTTCGAACGCGAGTTAATGTTCGCCTTTCGAACTTGTTCTCGTTCTTCCGGACTCGAATTAGTTTTCGAAGTTTGGAACATATTCTCAATTTTCGAACACGAATTAATTTTCTTCGTTCGAAATTTATTCTCGCTTATTCGGACGCGAAGTAATCTTCAACGTTTGAATTGTTCTCGTCTATTCGAACTCGAATTAATTTTCGATGTTCGAATGTATTCCGGTCTATTCAGACTCGAATTGATCTTGGTCATTCGAATGTGTTCTCGTTTATTCCGAACTCGAATTAATTTACGCCGTTCGAAAAAGTAGTGTTCTCGTTTATTTCGAACTCGAGTTGATTTTCGACGTTCGAAAAGTGACTGTTCTCGTTTATTTCGAACCCGAATTAATTTTCGAGGTTCGAATTCATTTTTGCGTTCGCTTTCGAACCCGAATTAATTTTCGAGGTTCGAATCAATTTCGCTCCCGTTTTCGAACCCGAATTAATTTTCGATCTTCGAATTAATCTTCGTTCTCGCTTCCGAACTCGAATTAATTTTGTTCCCGCTTCCGAACTCGAATTAATTTTCGAGGTTCTGGTTAATGCTCGTTCTCGCTGTTCGAACTTGAATTAATCTTCGAGGCTCGAATTAATTTTCGCTCCCGCTCCTGAGCCCGAATTAAATTTCGAGGTTCGGTTTAACCATCGTTAAGATCTCGAAGGAATTGTCGAGTAGACCCAGTGTCACTCCGATTCGGCTACCGTTTTGGGTTCGGTCGTCGAGCGATGCTATTCGCTCCGACCCCCGCTAGTGCTCGACTTGAGCCCTCGTGACACCCTCGAAGAGGTAGAGTCAGGCGATCTTGCTGGGATACGACGGATTCCTGGCTCGCCGAAAACGAGGTCGATCTCGGTCCAACCCCGATCTGCGATCACGCGATCTTGCTGGGATACGACGGACTCCCGGCTCGCCGAAAGATCCCAGGTTGGGGCGTACCCCGGAAACCAGGGCGTTCCGATTGGAAGTGTCGGCGATTAGGCGGTCGTGCAGGGATACGGCGGATTCCCTGCTCGCCTAGGGGAGTGCATCCTTACCGATCCCTCCCAATTTTTTATGGGTCGACAGCGACGCAATTGCTGGATGCAGTCAGACCGGATCCCGACGTGAAGCCGTGAAGGGCTTGAGTGTCCCTCCGCCACCTACGATCTCGAAAATTTCTATCTCGGGTAACACCCGATTTGGATATAGCTCTCGCATTTTATGGAAGTTTCGAGTCCGAATTAACATTCGATTTCGAAATTGCTTCCGATTTGCCGGAAAATTCCGAGTTCGTGTCCTTCGCCGATCTCGGAACAGTTCTCGCCCTTCGACTATTTTCTCGACGCGATCCCGTGTAACGAAGCCCTGTCACCATGCTACCGTTCGTAATAAAAGACAGAGGCAGCTACCGGACGTAGGCCCCGCTCCCGACACGTCGTTAGATGACGTTATGGCGAATGCGACCACCCTGGTCGCGTGATCGCTTTTAGGGTCGAAGTCAACATCTACGGATACACCGTAAGAGCTCTCGTAGATTCGGACTCTACTAGAACCTTCAGGTTCTAGTTCCCGTACACGCCGTCGGCCGTAGCTCTCGCCTTGTAGACGCCCGTGTCTCGGCACTCGGTTACGAGTTTGAAGAGCAAGTACCTGCACACGGCTTCCGTCGCAGCTCTCGCCTCGTAGACCTCTGGGTCTCGGTGCTCGAGTTAGGGAAAAGAGTAAGCTGCCGTACGCGGCTTCGGCCGCAGCTCTCGCCAAGCCAGACGATGGATCAGAGTCGAGGTCCATCGATGGAAACAACGCCGCAGGAAGGGTAACGTAGACTCTCACTTGGTTACGTGTGATCGTCCCCAAGAGTGATTGTCCGTCCTTCTGTGTTATTTCTCGTATCGCGATTGAGGCCCTGCTTCTCGTGACGATCCCGCCTCGCCCGAAAAATATATTGCTCCCGACTAGTAACGGGGTTGAGGGGTTACTGCCGCCAAATTAGAGGCAGTAATTTGATTAAAGGTTCTCGCGCTGAGAAACCAGTCTCGCGCGCTACTCACGGCTTATATACGATGGTACCTGCGGGTCCTTGTGATAAACCGTCGAGGGAACCAATGGATCCCGATATATGCTACGCATGTAAGATCTCGCATAGTTCCCGCAACCCCTTTGGGCTTTAACCCAGGGGAGAGAAAAACCTAGAGCTCCCGTAATCTTCGGATTGGCTACCGTTTCGAACCCTAGTTCGAAACCACCCCTAAGGGGTGAGGAGTTGTGACGTGATTTTTCGATCACGGTCACAAAAAAAATACAAATAAATAGCATTTTTCGCTACAGCTACCGACTTAGAGAAATAACGTTCCCGTTTCGCTGCCCTTTTGCTGGCTACGGTACCGTCCAGCTCCCGTTACGAGAGGGTTCGTGAGTTTTCCGACCCTATCAAGTTTAGTATGGAGTTTAGTATGGAGTTTAGTATGGAGTTTAGTATGGAGTTTAGTATGGAATAAGTAAGGATTTGGTTCAGTTAAGGTCGGAACCTCGAGTCTATTCGGTGGAGGGAATCCCGACGTACTGGGAAACACGAATAGAGGAGAGCCCGACGGAGGTTTCGTCGCGAATACGTCAAAGTCCGGTGCAAACCCGGCACTCCGGTTAGGTGATAATACACGGCGTTGGAGAACAGGCGGAGTACGGTTTTTTTTGTCCAGGCAAGGTCGAGCCCCTTGTGCTGAGTTTCAGTGAGAAGAGAGCCTTGTTTTCACGCCGTGAATTTCGAGTAACGATCGCGACGATCCTCAAAGCTACCGCATTACAGTTTCGGCTCTCGTATCGATGACGTCACGAAAAAGTTTGAGAGGGCAGCAGTTATCGGCTAAGGATCCCGTAATAATCATAACGTCCCGTCGGATGTATTGTCGTAGGCTAATCAGTCTACCGAGAGGCGTCCTCGAGGTATCTCGGACCTCTCGCGCTCCCGTGTTTACGTTTCGGCTATTGTCTCGCGCTGAGTCGTGTGTTCTCGCTCGCGCTACCGTAGACTCCGGCTATCGCTCTCGCTCGAGTTCGTGTGTCTCGCTCGCGCTACCTGTCACTTGGTACGTTCGCGAGTGGACTAGTGTACGGCGTGTGTTACGCGAATTCCGTCCGAATTCGTTGCCGATTTTTCTGTGTCGAGATGCGTTGTGAATAACGTTCTCGAGGGGCAGTGATCGTGATTCAGTCTCGATGCATCCTGAGATGCCGTTCCCGCCCCTTATTGGATTAAATTACGCTGTTTCGGTAAGTCTTACCGTTAGATAAATTGTCGACCGCGTATAGAATTTGTTCTCGCTTCGCTCGCTTCGATCGTTCGATCAGCCGAGCGCTCCCGATGCCCGTGTGTGCGAGCTCCCGTGGCTTAATAGCCAAAAATTAATATTGTTCTCGGTAACTTAAGGTCTCGATTTCGATTTTGTTGGTCCAGTGTTATTTTATTGGCAAAAGGATCGCGACCCTTCTACCACAACCCGCATCCTGAGCGACCGTGCATTTCCGGCACCGTCACTTTCGCGAGCATTTCCGGCGTTATCGTTAGACGAGCTTCGCGCTCGTAGATCCCGATACCGTTCATGTTTTGTTGTACCGTTTCGTTGTGTCCTTGCGGAGGTCGACTCGCTCAATCGACCTCCAGTTTAGCCCGGTTTGTCCGTTTCCGGCGAAACAAAACTGACCGGAGTGAGCCCGCTCAACTCACCTCCGATTTAGTCCGGTTTGTCCGTTTCCGGCGAAACAAAAACTGACCGGAGTGAGCCCGCTCAACTCACCTCCGATTTAGTCCGGTTTGTCCGTTTCCGGCGAAACAAAAATTGATTAGTGGAGTGAGCCCGCTCAACTCACTCCCGGTTTGGGCCGGTTGTTAATACCGGTGACACAAAAATTAACTGGCGCCCACCGGGACGCCGATGCACTCGCGGAGGTGGCGGCCGAAGGTGACGTTTTGAGTTCCCGATTTCGCGTAAAGTTTTAGTTTTCGGTTTTCGATTTGTTTCTGCTACCGTTTCGCGTGAGCTCCCGGAAAATACGTCACAATATATATATTTCTCTTTTTTTTCTAAACCGGACTCGGCCAGCAGTTTTGTTCAAAGGTTAGATACAACGTTAATATTGAGAAACTGGAGGTTGAGACTTTCATAGGGCTCTTTCTCTCCCTCCCGTCTCTTTTTTTTTTTTTTGAGACGTCGGTAATTCATTTGTTCTGGTTTAGCTCAGAATTTATGGGGCGTCTGGTTTCGGGGTTTTTTTTTCTTTCCTGGAGCTTCTCTCGTAAAATGAATTGTCGATAACGTTACTGCTTCAAGTTTCAGGCAGAGAGCGAGGGTGGGGAGAAGTAACAGGTCGCGGGTTGGGCCAGATGAGTTATTTATGAATAAGAAAGGAGGGATGTTATGGTATTGGGATTCTTTTCCTGTGCAATATTGGTGTCAGGAGACGTATATGTTCCTGTATTAAGATCATCATACTTGTGATTATTATTATTATTATTATTATTATTATTATTATTATTATTATTATTATTATTATTATCTCGGAGGTTACCTAACACCCGTAAAGGGGAGCGGGTAACTCGGGTGAGTGCCGACCGAGCGCGTCTCCAGGTGGCGGATAGGAGGGACCAGGACTCGGGGATCTCCGTAGTCTGGGGGACCGGGCGCCACGTGACGACCGGTAACCGAGGCAGGGAATCTCCAGGGAACTGGCCTGCGGGTGCTATAGGGAACCGGGTCGGGGTGAAAGCTGACCGGGGGAACGAAAGCCCTGCCGCGGACCAACTCCCCGAATCCCAAGGTGTAAGCCCATCGTGCCGACGGGATGCATGGCACTTGGGTGGTAGTGTCTCGAACGATGCTCTGTGGGTACCAGGCGCCACCCACTTATACCTAAGTCGCCTTGCCTACGTTACAGGCTCTGCGTAGGTCGACTACCCCTTCCTGTTTACTCGTGGGACGCAAATGCCGGAACCACCGAACAAAAACGAAATTTCTGTTGGTGCCAAGACCTCGCAAGAGGGCCTGGCACTCGAGTTGGCGAACGATCGTCCTGTCGGGACCCAGGGTGTTGGGGGAGTGCAAGCTCAACCGACCCCCGTGGAACCGATGGACACGGGCGCTTGTAAGGAGGGAGGGACAGAGGACTCAGCGTCAGCTGAGAACTCCGAGCCCCCACAAGAAAAGCGCCGCAGGGCCGGGCGCAGTGGCGCGGCAAGGAGAAGGGCCTGGAAGAGCCGCCAGGCTATTCTAGCCCTCTCCGAGCAGGGCCGCAGCGACCAGCCGGCGGCGGTCGACGGCGGGACCGCACCAACTGGACCTTACAAGACAGCTGGCTGCGGTCTGACTGAAGGCGAGAGTACGGACGGGGAGGGGGCAGCGGTACGAGTCCCTAAGCGGACTAGGCCGGAAGACCCCACCCCACCGGAGGCTCGCAAAACCGTGAAAAAGATCAGAGCTCACCCAAAACCGACGAGCTATGTGGACGCGGTTGCAGCTGGTAGGAAGATGGCCATCGTACCATCGGACTACCCTGTGACGGTCCTCAAGCAGGAGGAGGGCGAACTGTTAACACGGGCGCTCCTCGAAGCCATGGACGCCGTACCCTCTGGGCAGGCGCTACCATGCTTCGACGGACACCGCTGGGAACAGGGAGCCATGTGGGTGACCTGCTCGGACGACACGGCGAAAGAGTGGCTGAAGGCAGTAGTCCCGACGCTTAAACCTTGGAAGGACGCCTCGCTCCAGGTTATGGAGAGAGACGGCCTCCCCAAACTTAAAAAGACCTCCGCGGTGTTCTTCGGTACAAAGGAGGACACCGAGGTGCTTTTTAGGAGGCTGAAGCGCCAGAACCCGGCCCTAAACACCGACGTGTGGAGGGTTTGGGACCGGCGGGAGGTGAACGGCAACGTTCACTTCGCACTGAGCGTGGACGCCCCATCCATGGAGGCTCTGGCCAGGGTCGGAAATGCTCCCCACTGCGGACTGGGGCGGGCTCGTTTCGGCGATGCCCCGAACAGGACCGGCGGGAGAGACACGGCCGGCACCGGGGCCGGAGCACCAGTGGCCTCAGAGCCAAAGAATGGTCCTGGACAGGCACCTGGTCATGCTGAGTCGGCCGTTGTACCTCAGGCAGCGACCCCAGCAGCCAGAGTAACCAGCATAGGGGCCCCTTTATTAAGGGCACCCGTGCTGCTGCCCGCCAGGACCATGGCTCCCGCGAAGGCAAAAATGCCTAGCGCGGAAAAATATCCGCCTTCCTACTGGAGGAAGGAGCAGGGACCGGCTGCAGGGGGCTCGGGGGTCACAACCCGCGGGACCCCAGCGGTCGGGCGCACTCCTTTCCGACCGGTAGGCAGGAAAGGAACGAGGGGCAGGCCCACTATGGCCAGTCTGGCGCTGAAGGCGGGACTGGCGGGGCGAGAACAAGGCGACCAAAGGACGCTGGATCTCGCCACGCCAAGGACCTCTGAGCTGCCGACTGAGACTGTCGTGGGCCCAGCGAACTCGGCCGCGAGGGAGGAAGAGCGTGATGGCTGAACATCGAACTCTCCCCCCCTCGTCTCCCCCTTCCCCTAACTCCCCAACCCCGAACCCATCCACTTCCCGCATCCTTACCCCCTCCCTTCCCCACTTTGCCGGGAGACAGATCGAACCCGCAGCTTCAATAGCTGTGGGCAGTATCAGGTTCTCCCAAATTAATCTGCAACACTGCAAAGCGGCCACGGCTGTTTTAAGTCGGGACCTAGCAGTGGAGCAGACAGACATAGCCCTTATACAGGAACCCTGGATCAACGGGGGACTGATTAGGGGTATTAGTACGAATCTGGGCTCGCTTATCCACGCGGGGGCGGAGCGGGGGCCGAGGGCCTGCATCTTCATCAACAAGATGCACAGCGCGCTCAAGTTGAACCAGTTCTGCACCCGGGATCTAGCAGCAGCCAAGATTTCATTCAATATGGATGGCAGACAGACCGAGCTGGTAATCTGCTCGGCCTACCTGCCTTACGACTCGGCGGAACCCCCGCCTACGAACGAGCTCGCGGCCCTAGTCGACTACACAAGGGCCAGCGGACTCAAATTAATTGTTGGTTGCGATGCGAACTCACACCATACGGTGTGGGGAAGCTCCGACATCAACCCGAGAGGCGCTGCTCTACTGGAGTACCTCTCTACCAGTAGGCTAGAGATCCTCAACAGGGGATCCAGGCCAACTTTCATCACCTCCCGCAGACAGGAGGTCTTAGACCTGACCCTGGCTGCACCGGAAGTGGCACGCGGCATTCTGGACTGGCGGGTGAGCGAGGAGGTAACCCTCTCCGATCACCGCCTGATCAGGTTTAGTTTACTGGGGAATGCAGCACAACGCCCCTCGGACTCCTACAGGAACCCCAAAGCCACCGACTGGCCTGCCTACAGAGCAGAGCTGGACGGGAAGCTTGCGGGGGGCCGTGAGAGGCCGGGGACGAAGGGGGGCATCGAGCGGGAAGTAAGCTTCTTACGGAACGCTATGATCGACTCCTACGAGGCAGCATGCCCTCTCAAGACTAGGCCCAGCAGAAAGAAGGTGACGTGGTGGAACCGTGACCTGACACAGGCACGGGCTCGCTCCCGGAAACTGCTGAACAAGGCCTTAAAAACTAACACGGGCTCTGATTGGGACTCCTACAGGGGGGCTCAACAAGCCTATAAGAAGTTAATCAGGAGGTCCAAAGCGACCGCCTGGCATGACTTCTGCAGCGAGATCGAGGCCCTACCATTAGTGGCCAGACTTCGCAGAATTTTTGCATCGGGGCCTTCGACTCGGCTTGACGGTCTGGTTCTCCCCGACGGGAGAACCACGTCGAGCCAGGAGGAGACCCTGGCCCACCTGTTTGAGGTTCATTTCCCTGGGTCGGTTCTCACTGAACCGGGGGAACCCACGGGCACGGCGGATCCGCCGATTGGCGCGGCCGCCCGGGACTGGGCTACGGCAGCGGATATTACTACAACCGCTAGAATCAAATGGGCCATAGATACCTTTGATCGGTACAAAAGCCCTGGTGTGGATGGGATCTTCCCCGCCCTCCTGCAGGAGGCGGGAGAGGGCCTCATCAAATTCCTTCAACGTATCTATCGCGCATGCCTCGCGATATGCTACGTTCCTTTCGCTTGGAGGGAGGTCAGGGTCGTCTTTATCCCTAAACCAGGAAAAGACACCTATGACCGAGCCAAATCTTTCAGACCCATCAGCTTGACGTCTTTCCTCCTGAAAACGCTGGAGAGACTCGTTGATAGGTACATTAGGGAGGGTGCGCTCGCCGAAAGACCGGTGCACATTTCCCAGCACGCTTACCAGGTGGGCAAATCCGTGGAAACAGCGCTCCATCATACCGTCAAGGTATTGGAGGGGGCCGTGCACGCGGGTAGGTCTGTCCTGGGCGTGTTTATTGACATCGAGGGAGCGTTTGACAATACCTCCTTCGATTCTATCTGTGAGGCAGCCAGGGGTTTCGGGGTGACGGATTCCGTCATCGACTGGATCCACTGCATGCTCAGTACTAGATCTGTCACCGCAGGTCTTAGAGAGTCATCCGCGAGTGCGCTCGTCAAGAAGGGCTGCCCGCAGGGGGGAGTAACCTCCCCTATCCTGTGGGTGATGGTCATTGACGGGCTCCTCGGGGAGCTCGAGAGACTAGGGGTGACAGTGGTGGGCTACGCGGATGACGTGGCGATGCTGGTCACCGGTACCCACCCGGGAGAGATGTCGTGGAAAATGCAACGAGCATTGAACCACGTACAAACATGGTGCACATCGAAGAGCTTGAGGGTCAACCCGAGCAAAACGGAGATGGTGCTATTCACGAATAGAAGGAAACTCAAAGTGAGCCCCCCTTCTATTTTTGGGACGGAGCTCAGCTTCTCCACAGAGGTACGCTACCTTGGCGTCACCCTGGACAGCAAGCTCCTTTGGAGAAGCCACATCAATAGGCAGACCCGGAAAGCGACGTCAACTTTCTGGGCCTGTCGTAGGATGTTTAGTTCGACTTGGGGACTCAAACCGGCGGTGGTGAAATGGATTCACACAGCCATCATTGAGCCCCAAGTGACTTACGCGTCAGTAGTGTGGTGGCCTGCTCTGCAGCGGGGAACCAACAGGAAGACGCTCAACAGGCTGTATAGGCTTGCACTGCTGGGGATCACAGGAGCGCTTCGGACAACTCCTACCCTGGCACTGGGGGCGCTCTTAGACATAGCGCCGCTAGACATCGTGGCTAAGGCCAAAGCGATGGGTGCAGCCGTACGGTTAAAGTTTGGAGGGAAGTGGAAGAGAGCTTGCAGGGGCCACGCGTCGCTGCTTAACGGCAACAGGGATCTCGAGGAGGTCCTAGCCCTAGGCGGCGATCGAGGCCCTAGCAGCTACCACTTCCGACGCAACTACACTGTTACCTTCCCGAGTAGGCAAGAGTGGGAGGATAACAGAGTCAGGTTGCTGTCCCCAGGGGGACTTGTCTGGTATACGGATGGGTCCAAAACCCCGACGGGAACAGGCGCCGGAGTGTGGTGCGCGGGGCCTAGGACGAGGATATCCTTGGCACTGGGGAAACGCGCTACTACACTTCAGGCTGAGGTGCTGGCCATCAGAACCTGCGCGGAAGCGATTCTGCAAAAGGGTTATGAGGGCAGGCACATCTACATCTGTAGTGACAGCCGCGCAGCGCTCAGGGCCCTCGACTCCATCGAGGTGAAGTCCGAGCTGACACGCAGCTGCACTGTTGCCCTAACGCGCATTGCCGACGCAAATAGGGTCAAATTGCTCTGGGTGCCCGGGCACATGGGCATACAAGGCAACATGGAAGCGGACGGGCTGGCAAGAATGGGCTCTGCAGGATCCATTTCGGCCACCCCTACGTCGGTACCGGTAGCCCCGGGCGTCATCAAGGAGATCATGAGGAGGTGGACCGCCGAGCAGTTCACTTCCCTGTGGATCTCGGCGCCGGGGTCAAGACACGCGAGGGCTCTCTTCGCGGGCCCCTCTGAGAAACTGGGCTCGGAATTGATAGCCCTCGATAGGCAAAAGCTGAGGTGGCTGGTAGGCCTGATTTCGGGCCACTGGTTCACCCGGCAGCATTTGAAGCGGATGGGATGGATGGTAGACTCGCTATGCCGCTTCTGCGGACTAGAAGAGGAGACCTCCCTCCACCTAATAGTGGCGTGCGAGGGACTCGAGGGGGCTCGACTGAGAAACCTCGGAGCCCCAGTTTTGGACACACTGCAGTTGGAGGTGACGGGTATTGGGGGGCTTCTCCGCTTTGCGGAAGAGGCCGAACCCCCGCCCCAACCTTAATGGTTTGCGAGTGCCCCGTATGGGGCCCGAGTACAATGGTCCAGCAGGACTGCGTGCTCGCTTTCGCACCAACAACAACAACAACAACAACAACAACAACATTATTATTATTATTATTATTATTATTATTATTATTATTATTATTATTATTATTATTATTATTATTATTATTATTATTATTATTATTATTATTATTATTATTATTATTATTATTATTATTATTATTATTATTATTATTATTATTATTATTATTATTATTATTATTATTATTATTATTATTATTATTATTATTATTATTATTATTATTATTATTATTATTATTATTATTATTATTGTTATTATTATTATTTTTTTTTTCTTTACGGGATCTCTAAGGGTTCCGTAAAGAAAAAACAGAAGTTGCGGAATCCAAGTTACGGATTCCACCAGCCCAGCTGGTGGGTATGTGGGACTCCCATAGTCTACCCACTAAACCGCCCTCTCCTTTCGATCCTCCCGCAACTAGGAACTATGTTAATATTACTTCTGATTGGGGGATCTGTCTGTGTACGTCTAGTTGTCTTGTGTGTCCGTTTTGTTTCATGTCAGTTCGTCTGCTCTGTCATGTCAGGCAGCCGTCTGCGTTTTTTCGTCTGAGTATAGTCTCTGTGTAGGTGGCGACTAGTTGCCACCATTCCGTCGTATGGAGCATCACCTCGACAATGTTGTCCGGGGTGATGTTCCCAACCGTATCCTCCAGTCCTCGTCTGAGTGCTCTCCAACGGTCGCAGTCAAAGAACGTATGTTCCGCGTCGTCCCGTTCATGTCCGCAGTATTTGCAGTCTGGTGTCTGTACTCTGTTCATGCTGTAAAGGTACCGTCTAAAGTATCCGTGACCCGTCAGGAGCTGGGTGACGTAGAAGTTTACGTCCCCAAATTCCCTATCAAGCCACGGTCTCAGGTCCTTTATCAACCGTCTCGTCCAGTTGCTTGTAGTTCCTTCTGTCCAGCGTTCTTGCCATGCTTGGGTCGTCCTGTGTCTTTCCGTGATTGCCGCGTGCTCCCGTCTCGTGTCCGCGCTCCTCCCGTGTATCCTCTTGCGCTCGAAAGCCAAAAGGTCCACGGGAATGACGCCCGCCATCACCAGGACAGCTTGTGCAGAGACAGTCCGGTAGGAGCAGGCTATCCTTAGCGCACCCTGTCTCTGTACTGTTGTCATTGCGTGGCAGTACTTCTTGGTCTTAAGGGCGTCTGCCCAGATCTCCGCGCCGTATAGGAGGATCGAGTGAGCCGTCGACATTAAGAGTCGCCGTTTCCCTGGTCTCGGTCCAGTCGTGTTTGCCATCAGGCGGCTTACGGATGCTATCCTCTCAGCCGCTTTCCGGGCTGTCTTTTGTATGTGAGGCCAGAAGGTCATCTTCGTATCTAGGGTTACCCCCAGGTACTTGACTTCCACCCCAGCCTCGATCTCGTGAGTCCCAACCCTCATGGGTCGTCTCGTCTGTATTCGTCTTCTCGTAAGGAACGTGAGTTCCGTCTTTTCTGTCGCAAGTTGCAGTCCGTGGTCTGTCATCCATCGTCCTACGCGTCTCATCGTTTGGTTCAACTTCAGCTGCGCCAAATCTGGAGAGCGCTCAGTGATCACTGCCGCCACGTCATCGGCGTAAGCGACGAGGAGTACACCAAGCGGCAACTCCAGTCTGAGCAGGCTGTCGTATAAGCCGTTCCAAAAGTCCGGTCCCAGTATAGATCCTTGAGCGACCCCCGTGGTGATTTGTCTTGTCACCTGTCCTTCCGTCGTCTCGTACGTTATCCGTCTGTTTTTCAGGTAATCCTCCACCACCCGTGCCAGGTAAGCTGGAATCCCGAAACCACCGTTAAGCGCCTCCAAGATATCCACCCACCTGGCCGAGTTGAAAGCGTTCCCGACGTCGAGTGTCGCCAGCAGCACGATAGGTCGCGCTGCATGGCAATGTCTGTCTAATTCCAAAAAGGGGTCGATCACTTTTTGGATTGCTCCAATCGTTGAACGACCCCTTCTGAAGCCGAATTGCTGGTCCGAGAGACCGCCTCCGACTTGGATCGCGTCTGTAATTCTAGGTTTCAGTAGCCGTTCGTACAGTTTTCCTGTCGTGTTCAGTAAGCTCAGCGGCCGGTAGGCTGACGGCGTGCTGGGGTTGCCCTTCCCTCCCCTTGGGGATAAGGACCAGCCTCGCCGTCTTCCACCGGTCACTGAAGGTCCCTGTTGTAAGGCAGGCGTTGTACAGGTCGAGGAATATCTCCGGCCTCAGGTTAACCATCAGCCGGATAATCTCTCCCGGTACCCCGTCTGGTCCCGGTGCCTTTCCATTCTTTATCCCGTTGGATGCCCTGGTGAGCTCCTCCGCGGTAAAAATAGGAACTTCCGGTGCCTCTCTGTCTTCTGTTTCGTCCGTGCGTATCGGGTGTGTCGGAAAGAGTCCGTCAACGATCCGTCGTGCAGTTTCAGCATCCTTGAGTTCTGGTGGAATTCGCGCCCCGAGTTTACCGGTTACAATCTTGTAACCCGTGCCCCAGGGGTCCCGGTCCACCTCCTCGCAGAGCTTCTTCCAGCATCGCGTTTTGCTGTCTCTGATTGCGTTCGTCAGTGTCTTCCGTGCGGTCTTGTAAGCGGCTTGGAGGTTTTCCCTTTCGGGTCTCCCGCCAGCCCTCGTTACCCGACGCCTATTTGCCAGACAGATTCTGCGCAATTCGGCTATCTCATCCGTCCACCAGTACTGTGGTTGTCTGTTTCGTCCGTTTCGTCGTTTCGGCATTGTGCTACTGCACAGCCATTCCGTCAATTTCGCTGTCTCGTCCGCCAGACCTTCGTTAAAGGGGCTGGTGCTGCCACCAGCCCCTCCGAAAATTTTCGTACGTCCAGTTTGTTTATGTTCCACCGCGGGGGGTGCTGGATCCTCATTCGCATCGTACGTGTCCGTCCTGCCACTTCGAAGACAATGTACTGGTGATCGCTGGCCGTATAGTCCTCGACCACCCGCCATCGCCTGATCCGTGTCAGTAGTCGGTCCGATGTCATCGTTACGTCCGGGATGGAGTTTCCAAATCCCGGGCGCCTGTATGTCGGTGTGTGTCCTGTGTTAGCCACCACTAGGTCTAACCTCGCAGCCATCTCTAGTAGTAGCCGTCCTCGTCTGTTCGTCTCTGTCATGCCCCACTCGATCGCCCTCGCGTTCAGGTCCTTCGCTACCACGACCTCTCCAGGCAGATCCCTAATTCCGTCCTCGAGAAACCCCACCTTTTGCTCGAACTCCGCCGCGGTGCAGTTAGGTGTCAGGTAAATACTGACATAAGTGACAGTGCCAACCTTAACCCAGACATAGTCGTCACCCACCCCGCGGTCCGTTATCCGAGCTCGGGCAGCGCCCCTCACCCAGATAGCTGCTGTCTCAGTCTCGTTCGTAATCCATGTCCGTGTCGACCTTATCCTGTAAGGCTCGCACAGAATCAGGATGTCCGCGTCGTGTTCGTCCGCTATCTGTGGCAGCGGCATGTCTGCTGTCCTGCTTCGGTTCAGGTTGCCCTGCACTATTCTGTCCGTCGTCCGGCCTGCCTCCTGCACTCCTCCAGCGCAGCCCGGAACACCGCGCATCTCCCGGATCCCGCGAGGTGCGCCACGTCTCCGTGTCCCGCCTTGGTGCACAGGGGACAGACCGTTCTGTTCTTGCAGTCTGTTGCGTAATGTCCCGTCTTGCCGCATTTTCTGCAGCATTTTGACCGGTCCTCGTCCGTACAGTTTGCCTTAATATGTCCGTAGCCCAGACACCTATGGCATTTCCTCACTGTCAGTCGTTCTCGGACGCGGCAACGCACCCATCCGATCCCGATCCGGCCCCGCCGAAGGAGCACCTTGGCTTCCTGCGGTTCAACGTCGCAGACCGCCATGTACTGTTCAGCGCGGTTCGGACCGAAGATGTAGCCGCTGAAGTCTGCGTCTCGTCCTGTTTCCCGTCTCAGTGCCTGTATGACGTCGTCAGCGGTCGCAACACAGTCAAGATCCATGATCTCCAATTGGGTCTTGGAGGCCATGGTCTTGACGCTGCCCGCGGCTCCAACCGCGTCCTGTATCGCGCGTTGGAATTCGTCTCGTCCGTCCGTATTCGTGTCCGTTCGTATCTTTAGCAGACACATGCCGTTCTTGGTCTTCCTCAGAGTCGTCACCTGCACGTGACTCTTCGTCGGATCGACCGCCGTTCTTATTTTACGTACTATGTCCGAGTACGTCTTGTCTGTCCCAGGCTTGACCAGGACGGCCGTCCCCCTATGTTTGGGGAGTGGTCTGTCCCTTACAGGCTGGGGTCTTGTCCCTGTCTCGTCCGATCTGTTCTGCCGTTCCTTCTTCGGTTTCGGTTTTTTTCGTGAGACTGTCTGCCAGGCTGCAGCCGTTTCCGCTCTCGGAGGCCTCTTATGGGAGGACTCCGGGGTGGTCCCGGTCGCCGAACGCTTTCGTTTCGTCCGTGGCGTCGCCTGTTCTCTCGTTTCCGCTTCTGTTTCCGTCGTCTCGTAGTCCGTTACGTGTCCTTTCGGGGCTGCCTTCGTGTGCTTGTGCAGCGCCACGTCGGCCGCCTCGAGTATAGTCTTTATCCCGTTCTTGACCGTCATGTTCATGTTTCTTTGAACAGCGGCTGCCTCGGCCATTTTGCTTGCTGTCTGCCGAATAAGCGTCAGAAGCTCCATGATGTCCGGTTCGTCCTGTATTTTTGCGCTCGTCAGTCCTGTCTGCGCTTGCTGTATAACTTGCCCCGCTGCCTGCACTCGACACGCTCGCTGTCCTTGTCCTGATCGGCAGACTCAGTGTCGTTTTGTCCGTTTTAGTTTTCGCGTCCGTCCTCCTCGTCACTGTCCTCGTCGAGTCCTTGCACATTCTGCGGCCCTCAGAATCCATGCCGCTGCCCTGGGCCACCGGAGCTTTCATCCGATCGAAACCCGGGGTGGATTTCCCCTGTGTAGGGGTTACCACCTGAGGTACATTTTCGTTTTGTCCGTGCATTTCATAGGTTTTGTTCCTGTCTGCTAAGGTCTCTCGGGGTCGCAACTCCCCGTACCGTGCCGGAACGCAGTACGGTCCCTGAGATCCCGCCCGTCTGTGTGTGTGTCCCCTTGTGCATAGTGTGCGTGCATGTGAGTGTCCGTGCGAGTGGTGAAAACACCGGTACATTCGTCCATCGTCGGGAGAGCCCGTTTATAGGGATCCCAGTCGTCCGCTTTTCGGTGAGCCCCGTTTATAGGGGTCGCCGAACATTCGCTTTCTCAGGGGAACCCGTTTATAGGGCCCCTGAACATTCGCATCACCGCTATATCCAAAATTCCCTGGACATGTTTGTGTAGGTGTTCGTGTATATGCACGTGTAGCTTGGTTTTGGTCCACCCTGAAACTTCTCAGTACCATCCCTGTCTGGGAGGCGTCCCCCTATCCGCCACCTGGGGAGGCGCCCGATGGGGGACCAGCAACCCGACACGGGTTATTATTATTATTATTATTATTATTATTATTATTATTATTATTATTATTATTATTATTATTATTATTATTATTATTATTATTATTATTGTTATTGTTATTATTATTATTATTATTATTATTATTATTATTATTATTATTATTATTATTATTATGGTTATATTCATTTTTTTTTGTTAATTATTTTCTTATTTTAGATATCTCTCTTTCTTTTTCTTTTTTTTTGTGTTATGTCCTCTCTCTTTTTTTTAAACTGTAAGTTTCTCTTCCTCTTTCCTTGAAGTGAATATCACGCGGGGAGAGGTTAGAGTCAAGGTCTTGTGATCATTTACCGAGGAATTTGATCGAAAGGTTTTTCCGAATTGAATCATTTGCAGACCATTAGCTATTGAAATGATAAAGGCTTGTTTTGGAGTTAATAATGTTGCATATTTTATTGTTATTATTTTCCGAATTACAATGCATTTTTTGAGTTATAAAACTCACAAGAGCTTTCCTTCCTCTTTCTCCTACTTGATTAAAGGTGTATATAAATTGGGTTAGTTTTTACGAATGATATCAAGGCAAGGAAAAAAAAATAAAGAAAAAACTGAAGGGTTAGTTTCTTAATTGATTATTATACCGACTATATGTATGTTCGTATGGGTACATATGCGTTCCATTATCCATATATTTTATGTGTGTTTATATGAAGCATAATCAATAATTGTAACACCGTAGTTCGGTTTCTTACAAGGGGAGAGGGAGAGATCGTTATTATAGAGGCTCTCCATTTCCCCTTTAGATTATCGTCGGGTTATCACCATATTGTCCCTTTTAACTGAAGTATGCGCGAACGCGATATTGAATTCTCTTCCGGCAGACCCCACATTTCTCTAGCCGGTCCGCACATTCTCGGCAGGAGATCAAATGACCGCAAGGAAGCACCATCGTCGTTATTTCCTTGCTGCAGCAGAGTTTGCAGATTAATTGCTCCGGTACATTCGGCTTTTCGGTTTCCATATTATCATCCTGGTTTTGACTGTCGAGAGGTTTCTCCGGTGGGGACTGTAACCGGTGTTGGATGCGGCGAACATACTTCAGGCCCTTGTTCATCTTGAGGAAAAAACATTCGTTATGCCATTTGGCGTGTTCTTCCCATGGGTCGTCGATCGGCTCCCAACCTTTTAATCCTTTCCCGCAATAAAAACAGATCACCATATCATCCACTTTTGCGTAGAAGAACCCTGCTTCTGCCATGTATGCAGGGACTTGGCCGGTTGGTTCGGGGAAACCCTTGAAGGATTTCGAGCGGTAATCGTATTGACTGTACTGCGGGTGTGTGGGTTTCGGCATGTTTAGGTCGATCGGTGTTCTCCTTGTGTTGGAAACCTCGGGCGTCTGCTCGGGATCGCTGGAGGGAGTGGCTGAATGAAGTGACGTAACAGTAGTCGTAGTCGTGGTGATTTCCGTCGTGGTCCTTGTTGCTACATGGATCGGTGCGGGCTCTTGCACGGAACCGGTGGCTAAATTCACTTCCTGCCTGACGGCCTCGCGAGAGCGATCCCGAGGTGGTGTCCGGATATCGGCAATATCTGCATTTAATGCTACATTACCGGCAGGTAGATTTCTCACGAATTGGCAACGTGGAGACCAGCGTCGATGTTCTAACCACGGATCGTGTTCAACCGACCAATGTCGCAGTTCAAGTTAGCATGAGAAACACCTTGTAACTTGACGTACTTCTATATAGTAGAATCCTGCTTTGGCTAGGTCTCTGACATTAACTCTTGACCATGTCGGCCAGCTCCTGTAGCTCGCGATTCGGTCTACTTCCATGTGCATGGCGTAGGTCCTTTCGGTCATCTTAAAACAAAGATTAATAAGTAAGATTTTTTTTTTCTTTTTGTTTTTGTTTTGTTTTTTTTTTTCTTTTTTTTCGTTCTTTAGATGATAATTTTGGTGTTAGTAAGGATTCCAATGTGTAGAGCGATTAAGTTTTTTTTCTTTCTTTTCTCTTTCTCCTTTATGGTTTACTCTTATATTGGGTATTGTGTGTTATACCGATCCCCTAAGGGTTACGGGCTCCTTCACTTTCTTCCTCCTCCTTCCTTATCCGCGGTCGCCGGTTCGATTCTTGGGCCCGGAGCTTCGTCGCGCCCCGTCAGGTGTCAGTAATCCCGGACATACGGATATAGTCGTAGTTCGTACGCCCTATCTCCGGAGCTATGTCCCCGTCCGTTTTCCTTTCACCTACGGGCCTTCAGTCTCGGGAATCGAACCCGCGACACCTTTTCCCAGTCTTTCGGTTTCCCATACCGAGGCGCTGGTCCTTTCCTCTGGACCTACTATTATAGTGGGTTCCGAACCACTTTTTCGCAGATAAAAACACCACAGAAAATTCTTGGTGCTTGCCGGGAATCGAACCCGGGCCTACTGCGTGTGAAGCGCGCGCCGAGACCACTCGGCCACGCTCACCCCTAAGGTTTACTCTTATAAATTACCTTTACTAGGGTTCTCAGGGGTACTCCACACTCTTTACATTGTGTGGTACCGCAACTACAAGTCGAACACATGTTAGCGTGGAAACACGGCAAATTTACATACTCCACCGCGCCCTTCGGGCAATACTGACACTCTTTCCAATCATGCGAGGAGACAATTATTTCCCCGCAGATCTTTACCGTGGATCCCCGGCTGTCTTTTATGAGGTTTGTCAAGAGAATTCCGAGGTCTGCTGGGCGCCGGGTTGCAGCGCCGGACGCCCCGTTGCTTGGGAGCGGAGGAATGCTCGGGGTATTGTTCGCGGGCTGGACAATGCGTGCCCAGTCCGAGGCCTGGCGGCTAGTGCCGGGGGCCTGATGGTCTTTAGCTATCACTGGGGTGTTCGCGGGACCCACATATGGTCCTCTCACCATATTTATGTAGGTACAGTGAGAGAAAAACAGAGCGTGCTTCACCCATGGACTGTCCAACGGTTCCCAATTTTTTAATTGTCCTCCGCATGTGAAGCAGCTGACCTGATCGCTCCACCCGGTATAGTAAAATCCTGCCTCGGCGAGAATTTCTTTACGCGGCTGCATATATTTAGGCCATGCCGCGTAGGTCCCCACTCGAGTCATGTATCGTACGTATTCAGGATGTATTGGTCCCAATTCGCCTCCCCTGTTCCTGAGTTTAATTGGACGGGGTCTTATCGGTATCCATCGAGATCTTGGAGGATCAGATTCGTCTTCTTTAACGGGGGGGGGGGGGGGGGGGGGGGGGGGGGTTCGGGGACATTTGAATCCTCGGATGTGTTCGCCACAGGCTCTTCCGGGTTTTCCTCCAGAGGGATGTTTCCGCATGGGAGGTTGAGAACAAAAGGACCATTCGGTCGCACGAGGCCGTGACAAGCTGATGGCTCGAGATTCTCGGTCCATTCCCGTAGACCGACGTCGCACTTGAAGCATTTAACTTCGTCATCCCTTCCCGTGCTGTAAAATCCCGCGGCGGCTAAACTCTTCGGGCCAGGCCGATTCGGAGGCCAGTTCACGAAGCCGTCCAGTCTCGCTCGTTCTGATTGGTAGTTGGCCGAGGCTGATACACCCGTGTCCGTTTCTGTTTCCTTGGTTGGAATTTCCATCCCGTAGCTGTGAGTCGTCCTATTTCACGGTTATGTTAATGCGTGGTTTTCTCTCTTTCTCTTTTTTTTATATATATTGTGACGTGGTGCGTCACAAATTTCCCCCAACGTGGCTCGACGTCCCACCACTCACCTAGGAAAATAATCTAGAATTAGAATCTATTATTTAAGCAACGACTTGGACTATTGTTAAACCTCCCCCTCGACTTACCCTCAGTCCCTGCCACCCTGTCAGTCCCTCGACTCACTCGACGAAGCCCTCGCAACCCACTCAAGACTCGTCGCAGCCTCACCGCAGCACCACGAAGACTCACCGCAGCACCCCGAAGACCATCACAGCCATCGCAGACAACCGAAGACTCCACCAGCGACCAGATTGACCTCGCCAGGCCCAGAACTAGCCTACAAAAATTGCCAACCGACCGGGAATTAAAGCCTGGTACGGCAGTCAGGCACTAACCTCAAAAAAATTCCGACAAACTGATGCTCTGCTCCCACACCGACGTCCGTCCCTTGGAGGCCACAGCACCGAACACTCCACTCGTCTGACCCGTCATGGACCGCCCGGAACCCGACGACACACTCTCGGCTCGAAATAACGAGTGTAAACCGACGAGCTGTGTCGTGCGGGTAAACACCGTAAAATTCCATCCGAGCTGTCAGTGCGACACTTCGTCCGAGCGCCGCGAGGAACCAGCACCTCCCGGCGTGGAGAATATTCGGCGATCGATAAGCCAATCGATGCCGAGGATGCGCGCGCCGAGCGTCGCGACAGGCCTTCCGTCGCCACGAATATTCGCAATCGGCCGCAGCCAATTACGACGCCCACCGCCAAGCTAGTCCCGAGACAGACCAATCGATTTTCGCAGAAAAATCGCAAATTGCAAGACCGACCCTGAGGTCGGAGAAGAAGCCGGAAACGGCATGGTTTTCTTCACTTCGAGCCACGGCGTGTGAGAGAGTGGTTGTGTGTGACAGGAGAGCGAGCGAAATCCAGTTAATTATTGCGAATTTATACGACCCGAAAAGCCCCCGTGATATTCAGACTCCATCCCCGGAGAGTACCGACCCCAGGCAATATAATAAAGGACACGATTGGACCGATCTGGGAGAATTACAACGACTCGGCAAACCAAGGACTATCGAACGGATTTTGCCGAGAGGATTTTATTGAACGGAATTGGTTGAGAGAACGTTATCGCACGGATTATTGTAAGCGATAAGAATCGTAAGAGACCGGTTGAGTGAGTACAGTTTAAGTTTCCCTTCCCCCATTTATACCTGATTGACTGTCCCATTTCCCAAATTCCCCTGGAAATTTGCCCGTCACCCCCCTGGTAATTTTAAGGATTTTTTGATTGTATTAATTTCGACCGCCGATCACCGGCTGCCACGTGCGCCGGCATTTTGCTCTATATTTTTCGTGTGCGCGTGAGTGGTGGCGATCGCGGAGATTTACAGCGCGCGACCGTTAGCGTATTTCCCCCGTTCTCCCCGAGACTATAAAATCGTTCATGGTATCTAGTTTTTTTGTGTAATTATTGAAATTTTGCTGTATTTTTTTCCGTGCCGAGGTAATATTGTCAAGAAGCCCTGGACAGTGCCTGCGGCCTGAGAAGTCTCATTCCCCTCCCTCCCCCGTTCCCGCTAGCCGAGTGACGTAAAAAGGTAATAGATTTTGTTTCTTTTTTTCTTGTTTTTTTTGCACTCGATTAACTAAATCGAGCGCCGCGGTGCTACACCGATACCGTAGCTGGCGCCCAAAAATAAGTGATTGTTCCCCGAGCTTTGAGATTTTTTTTGAGTTGCTAACGTAAGACCAGTATTGTGTAGAATCTCCACCGGCCAGCCCCTCCTCCCCTCCCCTTCCCTGCGATTGACCCGGCGAATTGCCGTCCCGGCGATTACCGTAAGCCAGAGTATTTTCGTAAGTTTTGTTATTGATTATTTTTTCGATTTTCTTTTTCTTTTTGGGCTTTGATAATTTTCCGACCGTTATATTTTGCCACGAGTATTAATTATTGTCCGACCTTTGTATTTCGCCCTGCGTAGCAATTATTCTTTCGACCGTAGTATTTCCCCTGCGTATTAAGCCCTTTTCGACTTTTGCATTGTGCCCAGCGTTAACTATCTTTCTATTTTCTTATTCCCCCCCCCCGCATATTGATTACCCATTGTTGTTATTTTTGGATTCTTTGCCCCCTTCTCTTATTTTCGAATTGGTTATTATTATTGTTATTGCGAACTTTTCCCTTCTTTTTGGTTATTGTTGAGATTGTTTATTTTTGGTTATCGAATCCCTTCCACGTACCCGTAACGGCGTTGAAGCGGCAGCCGTTGCTGATTATTTTGTTGTTAATGTTCACTGAACGATTACTTATTAAAAGTTATCTTTTTTCCACGTTTCTACACAAAACTCTGGAGTATTATTTCCCCCGTTCCCCTCGCCCTACAAGTCCCCGATTGTCCCGTCTGGAAGCGTCAAAGACCAGGAAGCATCATCACAATATATATATATGTATTATTGATTTGAATATATACAGAGGTATATATGTATATACGAAAATATGTTTAATATTTATATATACGTATATTACGTTGGATTGGGGGTGAAAAGCGGTGGTTCTTATCTTCCGAATTTTAAATAGTTTGGCTATTTGTTTTGAAAAATTGCTAAGGAAATTCGCCCCTTGGTCCGTTAGTACAGACTTGGGTGCTCCGAATTGACAGATAAATCGTTTAACGAAAGCCTGGGCGATCGTTACGGCCTTGGCATTGGGCATGGGAATTGCTACTGAAAATTTGGTTAGCTGGTCCTGTATGGTAAGTATATACTCGTTGTCTCTTTTCGTCTTTTTTATGGGGCCGACTATGTCCATGGCGATTTTGTCAAATGCAGTAGCGGGGGTGTCGGTAATTACCATGGGTTGTTTAGTTTTTACGCGTACCAATTTTTTTAATTGACATGGCAAACATCGCTGGATATAATGCTGGACGTCCGTTTTAAGGTTTCGCCAATAATACCGGTGACGGATCCGATTATAAGTTTTTGTGACCCCCCTGTGTCCCCCAATAGCAGAGGTGTGCATTTCCTCGATGATTTTCTCTTGCTGTTCGTACGGAGGCTCTATGACCTTGCCGTGGCAGATTATTATTTTAGTACCGAGATTCTTTAATGTTGACTGTATTCGCCCCATTATTTGGTCCCATGATATATTGCAAATAAAATTGGATTTAGCAATGCTCGCCGTTTGTAACTGTAATTTATTCAGAAGGTTTCGACAAGATTTTAAAGCTTCCGTGATGTTCCCTACAATCGTCGTGGGTCCTTCTCCCGTGTCGTCTGAGATCGGTAACACGATGTTAACCCGTCGGTTTCTTTTGTTTATAACCCTAGCTGTATTTAATTTCAAAGTAGAACAACGGGGGAAATCGTCTCGTTCTTTCAGTGCCTTGCTACCGTCGTCCAGAGGTTCGCCGCTGGTAGAAACGAAATATATCAGATTATCCTTACGGGTGTGAAAAAGATCTCTTGAGGGCTTAATATTTGCAGAGATACCTGGCGCATTATTTTCCGGGTCAGGGCATGATTCGATCTCCTGATCCTTATCTCCGTGTTGGGGAGTAATTTGGGTACCGGTCTCGCCTAGGGATTTGGATTCTTCTTCTAAATTTCCATTTTTGTTTGACGTAGTCGGTTGATTAAATTCGTCGGGGGCATTCAGTTCTGCTTCCGGGTAAACCATGGAAACTTCGGGATAAATTCCACCGGGAGGAGTCAATGTTTCCTCTAGATTTTCTGTCTCCGATATATCGTAATTGTTCTGGTCAGGCGGTCGAGGCGGCCGCCGTTCTCGAACCTTTTGAACCGTAGGAGGTTCTTCGTCCTCCGACTCGGCATAGATCCCTCCGTTGTGTTGCACGCGCTTACTCCGTCGCGGTGTATGCGTGAGCGGCACGCACCGGCCTCTCAATTCTCGGTAATCCGGGTCCCCAGTGATGGCAAGAATTTTCACGATTAACGCGTTGGGTATTCGTATTCTGCGAGTTTCAGTCGCCAGCGTAAGATCTTTGCATTTCCGTCGGTAGCTCGTCTGAACCACGATAAGGGTTTATGGTCGGTCACCACGGTGAATTTCCGACCGTATAAATACGGCCGGTAATGTAAAATAGAGTACACGATGGCTAAGGCTTCCTTTTCATACGTATCGTATCGCTCCTCTGTTGAAACGTCCCCCCCCCCGTCTAACCCCGCGCACCCGCCAAGGCGAAGCGCCAGACCAAAACAGCGCGCACGACACCGCCGAGGCACGCAAAGAGGCCAAGTGGCGCCATCGGGCGGGATCCA
This sequence comes from Stenichneumon culpator, assembly GCA_964017025.1. Taxonomy (NCBI): domain Eukaryota; kingdom Metazoa; phylum Arthropoda; class Insecta; order Hymenoptera; family Ichneumonidae; genus Stenichneumon; species Stenichneumon culpator. The sequence continues at coordinate 3,007,449 of OZ024776.1, forward strand.
GAACGACCCGATCGATAGGGAAGCCACGCACGCCCGGAGAACACAAACACACTCCGCAAGCGCCACACAGCGCCGCGGAAAGGAAACGAGAGGCCATATCGATCAAGGCCACCCGGAGCGAAAAAGCGAGGGAAAAAGAGAACGGCTGATTGGACAAAAAAGACGCCACCGCTACCAAGAAAGGCATCTGATTAGAGATAAGCCGAAAAGGGCAATGACGTCACTGGAGAACCCACCGGTAATTGGAGAACAAGGGAGAAGAACCTTGAAGGACCAATAGAAAAATTAAACACCAAGAACGAAATACGCGTGCGCGAGTCCGCCAAAAAGATACAATTTTCGCGAGTGGGAGGCAAAAATTAGCATATAAAAAGGCACGAAATCGGCCGGAAACCAGTCAATCATCTCACCGGGTCTACACCAGCTCTCCAAGGACTTAAAAAGTAAAAGTGAAAAGTGGCAGTCAAAGTGAGGAAAAGTGAATAAAAGTGACTAAAGTGAAACCGTGCCAAAAAGAACTTATAAATTTCGGTGACGGTGGACTTATAAATTTCGGTGCTGAATTGGACTTATAAAATTCGTGCAAGAATGGGACTTATAAAATACGTGCAAAAATCGAACTTATAAAATCCGTGCAAAAATCGGACTTATAAAATTCTTCGGACTTATAAACATTTTGTGCCGAGTGAACTTACGAAATTCGTGCCGAAACCGGACTTGTACGTATCCGGGCTAATGTCGGACTCAGAAAAAGTGTGAACGTGGGACTTACAAAAATTAGCCACGCAGGACTAGTGACATTAGGGTCGAGAACTCATTGAAAAATCGTAACACGGACTCGCAAAATTCAGGACACGTCGAAATTGCGTGCCAAGCTCGAAATTATACTTTGGTGCAACGATTGGCGCGAAGCGGTAAAGTGACCAAAGTGACCGGTCAGAAAAGCCGAAGTGACGGGTGAGCAAAATTCACAACACCGAGGACCCGAGAAAACCACTCACAGGGCTTCCTTCACGGCCACTGCATTTACCCATAACAACAAAATCAGGTAAAAACAGTCGGTGGTCGCAGAAACACAAAGTGCAATTCGCGAGGTGAGCGAGCTGTCACTGCCGACGCGGCCCCGTGACGTCACAGCGCGGCCAGCCGCGAGCGGCGGCCATCTTGGGAACACGAGCTATCGAGCCGCCGACCCGAAATCATAGGGCGTTCGCATGTGGCGGCGGTAATTTAACCGGAAAACGGTCAACGCGCGATAATACAGCAGATCGATAACACTCCCCACGTCAAGAAATTAAAGTAGCCAGTAAAAGAAAAAAAAAGATAAGAATATAAGAATAAGCATTTTGTCAAGCAAATTGGTTAACAATTAAATAATTAGTGCACCACGAATAAATAAAAAGAAGGAATTCAAGAACTGGAAAATCTATAAATACATGAAAACCTGTCTTGTTACGAATAAAATTATTATTTCCACATAAAAACCGTCTCTGATACGCCAACCCATAATTCCTGGACACTCGAGCACACGAATCCCTCCGTTTGAGCGCCCATTCCTCTACAGGAGGGGCACGAATTCGGAGAAAATATTGTAAGGAAGCTTGCTCCTGTTACACTGTTTTACTCAAAGCGCGGGAGGCGTAAGCGCAAGGATGATCGTGATTAATTTCCCCTTGTGATAAAATTCCACCGATAGCCGTTCCCGAGGCGTCCGTTGTTAAGATAAAAGGTTTTGAAAAATCGGGGTAGCGTAAGACAGGTGCCGTGCATAATTTTATTTTTAATGTCTCGAACGATTCTTGCTGCTCGGGCCCCCAATCAAAGTGAGTTTCTTTACGGAGTAGAAGGGTGAGGGGCTTAGATATTTTCGCATATCCTCCAATGAATCTCCGATAATATCCCGTTAACCCCAGAAATTGGCGAATATTCTTGACATTTTTGGGCCTCGGGTACTCTCGAACAGCTTCTAATTTTTTTGGATTGGGCTTGACTCCATTCTGTCCTATTATGTGCCCCAAATAATTTACTTCACTTTTCATAAATTCGCATTTATCGAGTTGTAATTTTAGGCTGGCCGCTTCCAATCGTTTTGCCATTTCACGGTACAAATTTTCGTGTTCTTCCAACTCTCTAGCGTAAATAACAATGTCATCCAGATACACGAACAATCCTTTTCCTAAAAGTCCGCTGAGAGTTAAATCCATGGTGCGTTGGAAGGTGGGAGGGGCATTACGCAGCCCAAGCGGCATGCGTACAAATTCGAAATGCCCTCGTGGTGTCGTGAATGCCGTTTTATGCCGGTCCTCGGGACTTATCTCGATTTGGTGGAAGCCAGAGGCGAGGTCAAAGACGGAGAAATACTGTGCTCCCCGTAGCTGGTCCAAGATCTCGATGATGTTGGGTATAGGGTATGCATCGGCCACAGTTTTTTCGTTCAGCGCGCGATAGTCAAATACAACTCTCCAGCGTTTATTGCCTTTGGAGTCGACTTTCTTAGGCACGACCCAGACCGGGCAGTTATACGGTGACGTAGAGGGAATGATTACTTTGTTGCGGAGGATATCTTCGATTTGTTTTGTTATTTCTTCTTTAGTACACTCGGGCCACCGATAGCCCCGAGTGTTTATGGGTAGATCGTCAATCGTGGGTATTCTGTGCTGTAGTATGGTAGTGTGCGAGAGGGGTTCACCGGGGATATGATAGAGGTGGACGCTTTCCTTCAAGAGTCCCTCGATACTAAGCTTTTCCTTTTCTTTTAACCCGTCGAGTCTCAATAACTCTCTTATTTGCTTGAATCGGCCTTCATCTGGGGAGGTCATCTGATAGCTGAGGCAATGGTCTTCGCGATTAAACGGCTGTATTTTATGGGTCACATAGTGTATACTCAATCTCTTTATCAAAACCGTGTTTATCATTTTGTACGCTTTGTAATTTCCTCTTTTTTGTATTTTATGATTTAAATCATCGCTTATTTCGTGGGGTTTTTCCTGCGTGACTCTGGGGGTTTCTACTTTATCCATTATCTTTTCCGTAAATATTCCTTTGCAAGCTACGATCAAACAAGGCCCTTCCGTAGGCGCTATAGTTGTCGCACTTTCTTGAAAACATTTTATTTCTCCTATAGAGTCTAACTCGCTGGGCGGGGTCACATATTTGACGCAAGAATTATTCCCACTAATCTCTAAACAATTCACGCTTGCCTTCGGACAACGTTCCAGGCTATTCCCATGTATAATTTTACAATGTGTATCGATTGCCTCTTGTAACTTTGTATGCGTTGAACTCTCTATCGGTGCCCCTATGTCGGCGGGCGGTTTCGCTTCGGCCGCACGTGCGGTCCCCCTCGTGAAGCTAGGGTGATTTACGACTCTCCGCGTTTCTACAATTGAGTCACTGGAAAACTCGGGCTCTCCTCTCGGGCCAGCGGTTTCTATTACTTTGGGCCAGGCGTCGTTGTTTGTAGTATTTTCTTGCACGTTCATTTCTAGGGCGTTCTCGTCATCGCTACTACTTACGCGGTTACCTCTTTTAGTTTCTTTACTCCTGGCGTTTGCTTGGTCTCTCGGAGCATTTATCTCTTCTATATCAATTGACTCGTTTGTTATTAACAATTCCAACACTGGTACTTGTACCTGTACAGTGTAACAATTATGATTGGTGATTTGAATATATCCCTTTCCGTTATTATTTTCCACAAATCCACTTTTTATCGTTAGCCCTTCTCCGGCATCTAGCACGGGTAAATACCCCCCCTTAACTTCCAAATTCTTTATTCGCACAAAGCAGAGTTTCGTCGTTCCTGCGGGGATTACTATCGTTTCTGGGGTCGCGAAGGGGATCTCAATGTGCTGCATTTTTAATTGTCGTTTCTCGTAACCAATTATAACACGATTTCCATCCAAATATTCTGATCCTAGTATTCCCCCTCCGATATGGGGAAACTATTATCGACAATGTGGAATCGGGTGAGTCGACCGAAAATCTGTATGGTTACATGCCCTTTTGTGAATATAGAAGTTTCTGTAATTCCGTTCAATTGTACAATTTCTTCTCGATTAATTAAGGAGCGAGGATGGACGAATTTTTCTTTAAAAATGTTTGGGCCGGCTCCAGTATCGATCATTAAAACAATGGTGCCCAATAACTCGGGGCTGTTTATTTTTACCGAAGGTACATTGGTTCCGTATTCTAACCGGATATTGAAAATTTGCATTATTCGAGGTTCTGGACTCTGGTTCCTGTGGTTATAATACGTATAGGGTGCGTATTCTGGGGGGCCTCGCCGCTTGCACCCATCGACGGTAGACCACGAGCGTTTCCCTGAGCGTTTCCCTGTCCGCGGCGTTCGCTTTCTTCGTTATTAAATCGCACTTGGCACTCTCGAATGAAGTGACCTGGCTGTTTGCAATAATGACAGTTCCTACTTTGATCCATTCTTCCTCGATTTCCCTCTGAATGTCCCCTTGGATTGCTATCTTGAGTTGATACGAAATTCCGCCATTGATTATACCGAAAATTGCATCTGTCGCCGCTGTGCCCAGGTTTTTTGCAGATTTGACAGACATTATTTAATGTTTCTTGAAACCGAAGTCCCTGCGGTGGTTGAAGCACCTGTTCCATTAAAGGCGGTGGGCCGTCCCGGGGCAGTTGGTTACAACGCGTAGCGACGTGACCTATTTTCCCGCATAACTGACAATTGCCCGCGCTTTTCCCTGAGTTTTTTGGTTCGGGTGGGAAGATTTGATAGCAATGGTTAGCAGTGTGGCCTCGTTTGTTACAGATTTGACATATTGTAAGCGTGGTGGTATCGGTAACGCCTCTATTACCATTAGGTGGAGGAAAAATTTTTAAACACTTAGTGGCTTCGTGCCCTTTCTTGCCGCATACCTGGCATACTACTTCCCGCCACCTAGTCTCCTGTCCCATGGGACTCTGCTCAGCACTAACAAACCTGTCGGGGCACGATTGCGCAGTATGATCGGTTTTTTTGCAAATTTGACAGATTCGAATCACCGGTTATCACGTGTACATGGGCTGGGGACTCTACCTTACTTGTTTTATTGGGAATATCGCGGGTTCCTTTACGAAGGGCTAGCAGAGCCGTCAATTGTCTCTCTATCTGGATTGCGCGTTTAATTATCTGATCGAAATTACCTTCCAGTGTCATGCGCTGTTCGATTTCTGGTTTTAACCCGTGTATGAAACAGGAGGGTAGACTGTTGGTGGTATTTTCTATAAAAGCTGCGTCGGCCTCTCTATCGTTGTCGAACTCGAAGGCTTCTATTATTTGAGTTCCCAAATCGCGCACACGATTAGCATATGCAATTACCGATTCTGGTTTGTCTTGATAGCTAGCCCCTAGCTCCCCTTGCAATTGATACACACTTTTCGCAGGAGCGTAAATGCCTCTGAGATACGCGTACAACTGTTCCATCGTCTTAAATGATTGTAAATGTATCGTTCGTCGCGGTTCACCTGCGATTTTAGATCTTACGGCTTTTACCAGATTCTTCCCCGCTTCAGGCCCTAACATTTCCATTGCTTCCTTGCAGCCCTGAATGAACATTCCTAATGATGTGCTTTGACCGTCGTAATACGGTACTACCGAGAGAGCATCTTTCAATGACACCGTTTGATTATAGGGAAGTGGACGGGCGTCGCCCTGGTCAGCTTGACTTGGGTCGTCCATAGTTTTATTTGTCCGCTGGGGATCCGAGTATTGGGATGAAAAATCTTTCTTTTTAATCTTATTTATGGAATAATCTTCCTCAATGTCGTCCTTATCCCTTGAACTCCCAGCTTTACTAGGGGAAAATCCAACGCCGAGAGGGGCGCGACTCACGGGAATTTCTGGATCTGGTTCGTTCAAAAATGCGAGTTTTCGTTTGGGGTTTTGTTTGTCTTTATCCGGAATGACGAGTGTATTTACTATTACCTCGTGGGTATTTTCGGTTAACGGGGTGGATGATTGCAGCGGAGCTGCGAGGGGTTTGGCCTTGGCGACGTCTGTGTTATCAATTTCCTCAATCTCGAGGAGATTCCTTTTTACCGTGGCTAGGAGTTTAGCGACACTTCCAATAGACGGAATATCAGCACTCGGCGTAAAAAATGTTCCAGTCAAAGTGGAGGATAAATCGTCGGGAGTCTCGTCTTTGCTAGTGGTATTGAGATTTTCTATGAAGCCATTGTGGGCTGAGTCAGGGTTGGATATAGGAGTAATGCTCTCGCTTACGTCGCCCGCATCGAGCCTACCGGGGCAGCCAAGGCCCTCCTGGTTCTCTGTTCCTTCTCTTTGTTTTACTGAGTCGTGTGACCCGGGAGATTCACGAAAAATAAAAATTGCTACTTTTCCCGTTTATAGAAGATAGTTCCCCAGAATTATTTTGTTCAAGAGATTTGTCTCTAGATTCTTCCAATTTTTTTATTTCAATATCTTCCCGGCCGATGTCGTTCTCCGCAGTTTCGGTTTGGGAACACCCGGGCGTTTCTTCCTTTATTGCTGCTAATTGTCCCCGTGTAATATTGTCACTCAAAAAGGGCGGTTCGGCCGTTAGTTTCGCGGATTCCTCACTTTCTTTTACCGTTTCGGACGTGTCTCGCGTTATTGCCTCCGGCGGCGGTTTCTGATCTTCGGGTTGTCGTCTCCGTCTTTCTTCGGGGTAGGAATGCAAAACTGACTCGGGCAACTTTCCTTTTGACCGGGTATTCATTTATATTTATCTAATTCCGTTTACTCTTATTTACAGGAAATTTCTCAGATTATCTTTTCCCGTGACATAACCATTCGCGAGGATGTAGTAATCCGTTTCCCGGCGTATAAATAAATAGATGCTCGTAAAGAATGGTGCAATTCGCAATCTGGGCGGGTATTTCTTAGAAAATCCCTACTTTGAGCCCTTTGGAGAGAGAGAGTGCTTAAAAGGAGGAAGGAAGTATGGAAGAAGGATCAAGAGGAGCGGGAGGATGAACGAATTCCTGATCGCGGGGTTTCCGTTTTGTTTGAACGAGCTGATTTCTTACTTTGTTTCCTTTTTTTGTTGCATGCTTCGCGTCTCTTTGCCACGGCGGACCGAGTGGATTTAGCAGGAGGGAGTAGTAATGGGTGCACTATGGCGACCCCCCACTCCTATCCCCACTCCTATCCCCACTTCTCGAGCCCTGTTCAGAGCGTAATTCGAGGTAGTGGGGATGGTAAGAGTGGGGATAGGTTTCGCAGCAGTCCCACTCTTACCCCCACTCCTCCAGCACAGAGTATGTGTTAGAGGTGTGTGGGTGTGAGAGTGGGAGGGCGTGCGTGTGAGGTATTGCCATAGTGCACCATTTTTTTTTTTTTTTTATTATGTAGTGTTACAATTTTCTTAAAGCTAGGTTTCATGTGCATTAAGGGCAATGAATTCAATTACTTGTATATCACAATCCTAGACCGGTACCACCTTTAATTATTCACGTTATGAATTAATGCGCTCTTCCCAGGTGAACGCACTAAGGTAACGCTGTAGCTTCTTAACGTTCCGTAGAGCGCACTGGGAGCCTCTGGACTCCGCCTGTAGGAAGCAATGCCACGAGCAGACTTCTGCTGTCTTCGGTGGCGGAACGCCGAGTGTTGGACAATCGGCGCATTCGTCCAGGTTTATGATTTTGCATTCTGTGGCCGGTTCTAAGATTTGTACAGTCGGTTCACCTACAGCGTACAGTCGAGATTTCACGCCAACACTGCGCGCAATTTCGCGTAATTCATGATATAGTTCAGCGAGCGTAATGCCCTCCTGGTACCAGTGTATACCATGGCTGTACTTAGTCAGACAACTATTTATTTCTTGTATTCGTCGTGGCAATTCGTAGACGTCACAAGGATGAGCGACGATCCACACCATTCGGCGTTGTGGTTTATCCACCGAACCCACCGCCACCTCTTTCGGCATTAAATCCCCATGCTTATCTTTTAAATACAGAATATCAAACACCAGATCTGTACAAATCGTATCAAACACCCGATGTGGACAGCGCATATTGTCGTTGAAATCTCCGAATACGTGTTATGCTCTCAACAGACGACAGAAGACTGAGCTGCCCTAAAGCCGCTGTAGCAGAATAGCAAACGTCAGCAATATTGCACGTGCAGATTGGAGGGGCAGGGTGGTGGTGGAATGATGATGTTACCTCTGCGCTGTATCAAATATATAGTGCACCACTTGTTTTTTATTTATAATTATGTACAGAGTTACAATTTTTCTTAAAGTTAGGTTTCATGGGCGTTAAGGTCAATGAATTCAATATGATTATATACGGAGCCCAAATATCGCAACCCTAGGCCTTTTTTGTTAAGACATTGTTTAGCCATTTCGTCGAACAGTCCGTCATGATAGTTAAAAAAGAAACTAACCCTTAGAGGTAGGAAAACACTGAAATCTCTTCCGATATCGGCAACCACTTGTCTCCCGTGTCTGGTGTTGACGATTCTCATTCTTGAGATTTTATATATCTTCCGAAGATCCAGTTCGGCAATCGCTTTATATGGTAGGTGGGACGGTACGTGGGTGGTTTCACTGAGTTTCCCCAATTTTTTCAAATACATCATCCACCTTATGGATTAACAAGAAGGATAAGAATGAATTAATGCGTACGCTTCTGCTGTCTTCGACGTCGGAACAACGATTAATAGATAATCTACGTGATTCTGAGGGTTTATGATTTTGTGTCTTGTAACCTCTTCTAAAATGTTTACAGTATGCTCACCTAGCGCGTACGGCGTGGATTAACAAGAAGGTCTAATAAGGTGTGCTCCATAAGTAGCGCTGGAGTTTGATGACGCTCCGTAGAGCACAATAACATTCACTGCGCTCGGGCTGTAGGTGTTCGTGACACGAGCAAACTTTTGTAGCCTCCGCCAGTGTGTCATTGAGTGATGGACAATTCTCGTCGTTGTCCAGGTTGATGATTTTGCGGCCTGTGGCATGTTTCAAGAATTTTACAACGTCGCGGCCTTTCGCGTACAGGCAAGAGTCGTCGCCAACGCCCTCCGCACTCCCGTATAATATATCATCCAGTTCTGTCAATGTGATGCCATCCGTGTCCCAATGTATGCCATGATGATTGTTAGTTAGTCGTTCATTTATCGCTCGTATACGCGGTGGCAATTCGTCGGCAGGATAGGGAGGCGCAACCATATACGTAAAACGAAGCCGCGGTTTATAAATGGAAGCAACAGCCACCTCTTTCGGCAAAAACCGGCCATTTTTATCTTTAAAGCCCTGAATATCAAATACTATATCGAACATATTAAACGTAGAATCTGTACTGAGTATTTTGTTTTATGATTTAACGTTCCGTAGAACACAACGACTGTCTCTGTGCAGGAGACGAAAGCGACTGTGCCACGAGCACATTTCTGCTGCCTCAGGTGGTAGTGGTGGCGGTGGTGGAAGACGAAATGATCGGCTATCCCCTCCAGGTTTATAATTAAAATATTGCACGTGGTCATTTTAAGCTGTTAGAGGGGGACAGGCATTTCAAAGACACTGAGGCCTTCAGAATAATAGCCATCCATGAGAGATCGCGGCAAGGAGCTGTTTGTTGATTCGGTGCTCGCAACCATGGCAGCTGTAACGAGCGACGAGACTGAATATCACATTGTAACCCTAGAGGAAACTATCGAGGATACTGGGGTAGTAGAGAGTGAAAAATATTTGATACCCGTCAAGTTTCGCAAGATTCTCGAACGTGTGGAACAGCTGATCAATTACAGCAATTACAGAATATTTTATGGTGAGCAATTCACTATACAAGACGAACACGAGCGGCAGCGGTTGTCGGAACAGTATTTCGAAGTCGTTACGGAGGATGAGGTGCCGACTAATGTATTCGTCATGGACTACGTCGTTGAATCTATCAAGGCGAGTGAGAGCGAAGAATTTAAGGAGTTAAAGAAACGAATTGAGCTTGAGAGACCCGAAAGCCTCTCGTTTTTCACCAACGACGAAATTGACCTTATTGTGGAAACCGACATTGTTGGCGATATCATTATGATCATGCAGGGTATATTTTGTAGAATATGTTAAGAAATAAATTGATTTTCATCGATAACCTGTTATTTATTTATTTATACATAGACCAAGTACGATAATTATTATTATTATTGCCGGAGCGGTGTGTTCTTCTTCCCCACCGTTGTTGTTGTGTTGTTTGAATTATCCATGTAGAGTGATGTAGGCAGGGAGGGAGGGCGCAGCAGCTCTTCATAGCCCAATAAATATCAAGCCCTCAGTTTGGCGGCCGGCCCTTGAACTCCAGATTATTATATTTTGTTCCGTGGTATTGTACGAGTAGATTTTTCTCGTGCGCAGAAGCTGCCATTTGTTGCAAGAGATTTGCGTCGTCCTCGAAGACTTTGATGAATCTCGCCGGGAGGTAGCAGGTAAACGATTCCTCAATGTCGATGGTAATTCTCGATCCGTATGATGTTTTTACGCATCTTATGTCCGTTACGCCGTAATTTCTTTCGGGCTCCAGATCAGATAGTTTTTTAACCGGCAGAAACGACGCAAGCATGCCCACCTTGTTGATTCGAGTGAGATCCATTGTGGAGATTGAGTTCTTCTAGTTTTCGTATCACACGCCGAAACTCAGATCTTGCGCGTATCAGCGATTTTAATTTTGCAATGTCGTGTAAGTGTTTGTCTATGCGCACTTTTAACTCGATCCGCTTTCTCTGCATTGACTTCAATGGAGACAGGCAGTTTGCAAGAGGCTTTTTTTTTATTGCACACCTCTTTCACGGCTCGATCACGATTGACGTCTGCTCATAGGAGGAGGCCTGTTTGAATATGTATATACTGCCTGCCCTTCCCCGCAAGTCATTAGCGACTCGCGGCGTCCCCCACGCCATACTAAATCCAAAAGGAAATATAATATCTGCTGAAATCAGCTCGAAAAATGTCCTTGGTCACGCGCAGTATTTTTTATTCCAAGAAGAAATATAATACATGCTGAAATCAGCTTTTTCAACAGCTCCAAAAGGTCTCTGATCACGTACGACTTTTTGCGATATCAATTTCAAGAAGAAATACAATATCTGCTGAAATTGGCTTTCGTGAGGCACTAGGAAAACAGAGTATATAGAAAAAGACATTTTTTATTTTATAAGCATAATATTCACAATACACGAGCACGGGACCAGCAACTTTGTATACAATGCAAGTACTTATCATTAAAGTTATTTATTTTACCCTGCGACTTAAATTTGTCGCGATTATTGACGAATGTGTTATAATAATCATACGCTATTCTATCGTTTCTCGACAAGTTATCTGAAAATATACCTCTAAACTTATTAATGCCGAGGCCAGTACACATATAATGAAGAAACATAACGCAATACTGTCCGCAACACTGCGAATCCGGACCTTGAAGTTGAATAGCGTTGAATCGGAAAAGTTTGCAGTTTCTTCGGAGCCGTGTGAGATGCTGTGGGATGATTGGCGGGAGGCCATAGCTGTCGAAGAACCATCCGTGTCCATTTCTATCGACGTACATGGCGACCCAGTGGGCCCCGGGTAATTTGTGTCCATCGGTATTAACAACGATGGCCGTCGGTTTCGTCCACACCTTCGGTATGCGATCTGCTGGGTATACGCCTACGGTATGATCCTTTATGTTCCGGAGAGACTGCAGGATTTGAAGGCTGTTCATAACAAAAGGCAGGCGGTTTTGTTTCTTCTTCTTCAGTAGCACCCTCTGACAAACCGACCCTCCAGCTAGTAGTGGTACGATATTCCCACAGAGAATCAAAGCGTTCGCTATGACAGAGCCACGCTTTGATCTTTGTCACGTTGTTGAGAGCACACTTGTATGTGTGGTTTTTGCGCAGCAAACCGTGATATATGCAGCGTGTATTGCCCGTCGTCGGTAGGTTGCGGAATGATGGTACTTCGTCTTCTTCTTCCAAATTTATGATGAAGCGTCCTGTGAGTTTTGTCAGGTACCGCGCTTTGTCGGAGCCTCTGGTGAATATTCGGTCAGTTTCTGCCGCAATTTTCTTTAGAATAAGTTCAACCGCTTTTATGGATGTATCGCCTTCGGACCATACAATACCGTGATGATTGTTCTGTAGCCATGTATTTTGCCTCTTTATAGCAGGCGGCAGGTCGTCATGAGTACAGTTCGGTTTTACTATCCAGTGGCCGAAGTATGTTGAATGCACTGCGGTGATAGCCACTTCTTTCGGCGTAAAATGATTGGATTTATCCTTTAGACTCTGTATATCAATTACAACAGCCATGATATCGACCGTTTAACTCAAGTTCTCGGCGAATACTGAACACTCGGCCGCGGGGATTTAGCGCTCTACCCGTTGAAATCTACAATTACTTGTCGGGATGAGTCAATCTCCAGCACATTATCATATTCCGCGTACACAATACAGTTAACCGTTGAATTTAGAGCTTCCTCGATGCGGACTTCTATTCTGACACTGCCGTGTTTCACCAAATTCCAATGCGTATTACTATTTGCCGATAAATCGGGTGTTAGGTCAAATGCAAATAGACAGTGGCCATTAGGGTAAGCTGTACGTGAAATACAATTACCCTGATTAAGAAAGTGAATACCTGTACCGGAGAATAATGTGTGGTATGCATCCACGTAATGCCGTCTCGCTCCAAAGTCGGGCTGCAGAGGCTTTGACGGTACCTGCACACCGTCAGCATACAAAGAAAGATAATTTATTTTATAATTTTGAAAGTTAAAGGGATTCAGTTTGCGATCGCCATTGAAGGCTTTGTTATCGACAAATCCGATAATTATGCATTTAGGTAGCTGTCCTAGTATGACATTATCCAGAGTATCACCATGAACACCAGCATGCAATGATACTGCTTTAACCTCCACACGAGTCATGTCATACTTAGCCGTCGATTTGGAGAGGGCCCTTGCGTGGGCTAGGAGTATACCGGGTGCTATTTTGGCGCGACGTACAAGGAGCGATGCTTCGACAATCCTCATGCTGCAGTCTTTCGAAGAGCTCATAAGGCAAAAAGCATCGTTGGTACGCACTAGACGTATGCGCATCTCAACGCCATTTATCAAAAATCTCTCCTGATTGAAGATGTCGCAGTGAAGATGTCCGAGGAGATCAATCTGATTGCCACTATTATTCATAAGACTTCTTCGTGAGGCTAGCCCTAGATTACCATCAAACACATCATCCATTTTTCCGGCTGTATCGTTATACCACAGAACACTTGTAAGATGAGAAGACTTCGCACCGGTTCCGTAATTTAAGAGTGTTTCAATGTATGCTCTGTATGCGTACGCATTATTAGGTGGTGATACTAGTTTCTGATTCAAGAATACGTCGATCTGATTGAACATTGAATGCAGTAGATTATTGATAGGTCCAGCTTTAGGTGCATCGCCTTCTTTGGGGCTCGGAGGTGGTAGTATTTCAACGCGCATACTCAGCATAGTATGCGCAAGATCAATGTACTCGTCACCCTGGCCAGGCACCACAAATTCGATAGGCGCGTTATCCGTCAGTGACGAGATTGGCTTATAGTACACCCATTGTGTCCCCTCAATCGTAGTTTGGGTCGGTGGTAGGGTGAATAATTCAAGCTCCGACTTCAGACATTCGCAAGAGTGAGCGTGTAAGAATGCCATTTTTGCGCTGATTCAGTTGACTATGCAAAAATATCGGATACAGTCCTTGACTTCTTCTTCCGCCCCTTCTTCTTCTTCTTACCGCCGGTCTTTGTCTTCCTTCTACTCACTGTCTTTTTCTTTCCTTTTCTCTTCTTCACGCGTCCGGAACGTTTTCGCGACGTTGACGATTTCTTTCTTTTTTTCACGCCGATGCGACGTACACCACTACCATTAAGTGAATGCAGCAATTTGCTTATTCTAGTCGTCTTATAGCCGGAGCCCTGCATAAGATTATTAATTTTTTCTTCGGCCTTTCGCTTTAGATTTACACCCGATTCACGCAGGCGCGTTTTAAAGGCCTCGCGTGGATGTATACCCTTATCCAATATGTCATGGGCTGCATTAACACCTGAGCGTAACGCTTCTTTGCCGACGGTTCGGGCTCCTTGTTTCAAGAGAGGTATAATACGCCGAAAGAGACCGCCGAGGAAGCTACCGATTCCGTGGCCTCGTTGGTTCGGTGAACCGATGTATACATGACTGATACCACCATAACCACTCCTCCCAATGCCACCACCGATCTGGGGGTCAAAGCATGCGTCATAATATTCCATTTTAATGAAGATGCTGTCAATCTATACGACGGAAGTGTAATGTCACTGTCAGCGTCCCGTACTCGAATGGTATTGGTTCGCCGAATTCATCTCTTATATCGATGGTTATCGCTTGAAAACTGCTACGCAATAATGGTATGAAGCGCGGTGGCGAAAAGTTTCTAATTTTCACAGACCCGTAATTGTAATTATCGGCGACGGCAGAGGGGACGACACGGAGCAGAGGCGTGTGTACATCGCCCGTGATATAGGGCTCACATATATCAGTATAAACGAAGAGCACATTAGGAAGGCCATTGTTTAGACCAGCGGGTCGCTGGTCAATGTACTTAGTGTCGCTTCGAACTACAATACCATGATTATGGGAGAATCCTAGAATTTTGTTCAATACGGTAGAAAAATAGAAAGAGTGTTCCAAATTCGTACATATGTCGCAGATGCGCTTTATCGTCACGTATCCGTTGTGGCCGCATTGGAACCTCAAGTGCCCGGACACACACGGTATATCGTTAATTGTTTCGAGTAATTTGTCTACACTACGGTACACGCCTGGAGGCACGCAAAATCGATCTTCTTTATAGGCCACGTCGGCACCCGTGCCGGGCGTTACCGCATTAGTTACAAAGCTGATAAAATTCTGCTCACCCTCAGGTGGTATATGCAACATTGTCAGGGGTATTTGTATTTCGGCTAAAGAAACAGCCCAGCAGCCATGCAAAGTCAAGCACTGTGGTAAATGAGTAGGGTATCGCGTTGTCTTATTATCAGGGTAATATTCCATACTGCTGTTGCTAGGCAAAACGACATAAAATTCGTCTTTCATTTTGATTTTCCTTTCTTATTCTTCTTCTTGGCCTGAGCAGCCGATTGTACTCTCGATAATTCCGGTTCGTAAAAGATCCCGTCGATATCCCCGTCGTGAAGATCACGTAATATGTATACTACCGGCCATCTGGTGTATGATACCCGATGTATTTTAAATAGCTCGCTGGTCCAGCCACTCTCGTAACCTTTTGCAAAGGCCGCCTTGGCGCTACTGATACGTACAACATCGCCTACCCTGTATTTAGGAGGTCTGTGCTGCTCAGGAGCCCTGTATCGTTGCAGCAGATTGGCCCGAGCCCTAGCGGCTGTGGCTAATGTCACAGATACCGGAGTCATTTTTATACTACTATGTCGCGTATGATTGTATGCCGATACGATATCCTGCAGAACGTCAATGTATCGTTTCTCTCTAGAGTATGTGAAATAACGCCACATTCTTTCTTTCAGTGTTCTATTAAAGCGCTCCACAATAGAGGCTTTGATATCAGGGTTTCTTGCAACTCGGAACTGAATGTTCTTCTTCTTCAACGAAGTCTGGAATGCCGTACCTATAAATTCTTTACCTCTATCTGACTGTAAACAATTCGGTACTCTACCGTTACTGATTTTTTGTGATAATATATGCGTAAACGCTTTAGTCACAGATGTAGCTGACTTATCGTATAGAGGTACCACCCAGGCATATTTACTAAGAGCATCTATAACTACGAGCAGATAAACATAACCGTCATTGTAATCCTTGATAGAGCGAAGATCTACAAGATCGGCCTCCCAAACATCGTCAATGTTTCGCACATTGTAAAAACGCCGTGGAAATCGCCGTCTCACAGGTCTGTGCTTTGTGTAAGCCTCCTGAGCCTCCAGCCACTCTAGTGTCTTTTTGCCGGAGATTTTTTTATTCTGAGCCGCCCGTAGCAATTGAGCCGCGCCCGAAAACGATGCTTCATGGGAGGGGTCAAAGTACACTTTTTCTAATACTTTCATTTTTATAATTTAAGACTAGCCCAAGTTACACGTCTTTTCTTGCTATAACAGCCCGAACCACTCTGTACAGCGCGTGTAGGTCCGGTGCTCTTATCATCACTGTAGTACGACGACGACTGCCCGTCGAGGTCGCTGATATCGCCGGCGTCACTGCTGCTTGTTTGATCCTGTTGGAGTGTTGAGTTTGCGCTTGATTCCTGCCATAGCTCCTCATTGCCGACAAATTCTCGAGGTGTTTGTATCGCTTTTAAAAAAGCGGCAAAAGCTTTGCGACCCACAGGTTTGGAGACTTTTCTCGCACGCATAGCATCGTTCATGAGATCAACAATATTCGAATCCTTGATCGGTTTTCCCTTGATAGAAACGGTTCCGGCGGCGTTCCAAGAAAAATTTGGCGGGCGTGCATCGTGCAAACGGCGTAGTAGAAGTTTCGCTTTTGGTCGAAATTTTTGCGGCACGCTCTCAATTATGATGGAGTCGTTCATACTCGTAGTGATTTCTTCTTTTTTTCCATTATCCACCAATGGGGTTTCTTTTTTCAGGAGTTCAAGCTGCTGATGAGTTGTCTCACTATCGACAAAATGAAGATAGCGTTGAAGCACAGCCAAATACGCCGCCCACTTTTCTCTCTCATCCTTGTATTTATTAGAATTTAAGATTTCATTCAATTCAGTGTCCAATCGACTCAAGGTCACACTAATAGCCTGGGCCTCCTGCGATTGTGGCGCACCCGTGGCAAAAGCTTGTTGCCTCTGGCCCGACGCGTTCAGCTGTAATAGATTCTCCTCAGGTACTAGCACCATTTTCCTTGCGTGCTCCATTATTAGCCACCACCAATCAAATTTGACAGGACGGTGCCTAGTATTGGTGCAAGCAAAAGGGGCAAGAACCCACCGCTCTGAACAACGAATCGCTTCTTACTCTTCCAGTTGCCTTTTCTTGCAGCTAAACGACGAAGAACAGCTGCGTGTCTATGTAATTTTTTCCTCTGGGCAGGCTTCAGAGGTACGTTACCGTGGAGGATGTTCAGAGCGCACTCGCAGATACACCGGATTATACGCGGGTCTGCTTTACGCAAAAAGGCTTCGCGCTGCTCCTTGTTGAAATACAGAAGGGCGCGCAATATCGCAACGTGCTTCTTGCAGAGAGGTGATCCGCTGCGTGCCATTACAAGATGTTGACTGATAATTATTCCGGCAAATCACGGCTTTTCACCTTTTCCACGCCGAATACCCTCTAGTCTTCAGAGGAGCGTTATTACGCAGAATATACAATGCGCAATCGACGAGGCACTTAATAGCACTTGAATTCGGTTTGCGCTGCTCCTTATCGGAATACCGGAGGGCCTGCGATATCGCAACGTTCTTTTTGTAGCGCACCAATCCGTTATCCGTCATCATAATCGCAGAACTGGTAATTCTCCGGACGTACAGCTACTTTTTGATTTCTTTCGCGGCACGTACACAAAATGATGAGGATCATCGGGAAAGATACAGGTGCGAAATCTACAATTATCAGGCGTCGCTTGTTTCAAATCTAGTAATAAATAACCGTGTGGCTTAGATGTCGCATCGTGATAAACCTCTTGCAAAAAGCGCGGATTTTCAGGGTATATCTGACGCGCTAAAAGTTGTATTTGGGCACGATCACGAGGATTTTTGAAAACGACTATATAATTAGCATTCAGTGAGATATCCCGTTGCCCATTACCCTGATGAAATAAGTTTGGCGTTATAAAAATCACACTCAAATTTTTATGATGACTGCCTTTGGTAAATAGATCAACAACACTGTTATTCGATGCTTCTCTCATTAAATCGTCGATAATTATAAGCTTGGCCCGTGGATCGTTCGCATAATCTGCACTTTGTGGTAAACCCTCATGAAATTCTATCGATGTCCCGTACTCGGTGTATGCAGGCTGCCATTCGGAATAATAGAAAATAATTCTCTCGAATGGCTCACTGTTCATTCGCGAAATAAACTTCAGAAACTTTTTCACAAAATACGTTTTGCCGCAGCCAGTGGGTCCGCAAATCATCGAGGTCCAAGGATGTTTCCACCGCGTATCCATCTTCGAGTATGAGTAAAAGACTCTTGTTACGCATGCTGATAAAGGAATAGGTCAAAGGGAATACCCATTTCATAATATATTTGTTACAGGTTACATTTTTTACAATATATTGTTACGGCCGGGCGAATGAATAACGCGCGTATTTAGTTTGGGGGCGGATATTATTAGTACAATTCCATCTAAATATCCCGAGCATGAACTGTCACACGTCTGTTCGGTCAGACGTCTCAGTCCAGACTATCTAATATGACGATCGATCTCGTATCGATCGTCCGTTCGTTCGTCTAATGTCAAACCTAACTAATATCGTGTGTCTCCACGAATAGTCAGCTACATATTCGTAACACTACTCCCCTCCTCCTAAGTTGCCGCCCCGGCAACTCCTAGTCCACCTCATGATGTGCCATGGTCCATCATCCTAAAATTTGTCCAATATTCATTAACCTACACCGTTCCGACATTCGTCCACGTCCACAAGGAAAACCATGGCCGAAAAACCTTGGGAAGAACGGTGTTCACAATGCTAAATAATCACATTTCTTCCTATACTCATTTTTCTTCAAATCCGATCTGAATAATGCCATCTTGTCTTATATCGGTTTGTGTCAAGTCTATTTCTAATCATCTCTTAAATACTTCATTCAGTACATAATTCTTTTTTTTTCTTTTTATTCATTCTTCTCCAATTTGATCTTTTTGGTTATTCGGAAGGATTCGAGCAGGAAGGATTCTCATCATGTCACAGCATCTTCAAATTCGATCTGTGACACACAAATAAATAGCGTAGCATTCTGCCAATACTAGCTGCACATAGGACAATATCATCTTAATGATTATTCTCTCTCTCTCATGTCACTCTCATTATCGACTTCGAAATTCAATCAATGTACCATCGATTCTACAATAACACGACACATCGTCCTAAATATTCATCTGGAAAGATTTTTATACGTTAAATCATCGGTCACTGTTCGAAACCTCTCATCGGCCAACAGTGCCCCGATCTGTAACTCTGTCACTCAGGTCCAGCAGTTACCCCCTAAAAAGAATTCTCCGGAAACTTACCAGGACTCTTTTCACCCAACGGGAATCCAAAAAGACGTCCAAAAGCTCCAGCCAAGCAATTCTCAACACTTTCCAGACTTTATCAATGCTAATATACTCATAGGAATACTTCGATCTAACCGAACGACGACTCGACAAATCGACACCCTGGTCGATAACTACGAGAGAGAAGAATCACCCATTTTCCGTATAATAGTCATTACTATCCCGATAACACGAAAATACATAACTTTTATTTGCCTGTGTCAATCCTTCGTAGATCTATCCAACCGCCTTTCATCGATTTGGAGTTCTTGTCCAATTTTACACTGTGTCATCGAGATCACAATTTTCCTTTCTTCTTCCATTTTCATTTCACCAGAAGTCATCGAGACTTCAATTTTCCGTTCAATCCGTCCCCGCGAGAGTCATCTAGACTCTAATTTCGTACCGACCGTTCACAGGGAGAGTCATCTAGACTCTCAATTTTGTCTTCGTTTCCTCGCGAATAAATATCCTTTGTAGGTTCGTCAAACACTTCTGACACCAATGTTACGGCCGGGCGAATGAATAACGCGCGTATTTAGTTTGGGGGCGGATATTATTAGTACAATTCCATCTAAATATCCCGAGCATGAACTGTCACACGTCTGTTCGGTCAGACGTCTCAGTCCAGACTATCTAATATGACGATCGATCTCGTATCGATCGTCCGTTCGTTCGTCTAATGTCAAACCTAACTAATATCGTGTGTCTCCACGAATAGTCAGCTACATATTCGTAACAATATATTTACATGACGGATATTTATCGCTAATCTTTGTAGCCGTAAGGGAGCGACCCATATTCGCCGTCGGGCCTTCGCTTAATGCTAGAGGGTTTACATGACTTCGTTTCGCGTCTCGTGACAACGTGATGAAACGCCGTGCGCCTAATCGCGTTATAGTGGAGCACGATTGGCTCCTCTCTTTCGCCAAGTATAAATGAGCGTATCGACTGATAGTTGATTAACGAGCTATTTGCAAAATTGAGCGATATTCCTTTCACCTTGCAGACCTCACTTTCCGATCCGTCGGGAGCACGCACTATAAAGGAATAAAATTTTGGCCCACCTGAAACAAAAGTTCTAATATAACTTCCCTCGCTCAGCTCATTAGTAAGATCTCCTAATAGAGGCCCTATTGGGGGCTCATACTCGCCCGGCTCGTTCTTGGTTACATAAATAACAGAGTCTGTGTCACAGTATAGAGCGCGACGATTCAGCGATTCGAGGTAGCTATACAATTTCAAGCGCGCCTGAGCTGTAGTATAGGCAGCAATGACGGCGTTTGCTATCTCTGATGGTATTACAGCGTCATCGGTGTTCGTATAATTGACATATAATATTTTATGATTTACAGGCAAAATACCGGTGATCTCGTGCTCGGGACTTGTCAGCAGCTCCATGAGCTGTTTGCGCGTCGAAACTATCACTGTTTGCGGTAGATCTTCACGCTGCCCAAATTTGCCCCAGAATGAATTCAGGCACAGTTTAGCTACCGAGCGCAAACCCGGATTTTTCTCTATTGCGTCGCGATTTAGTTTAATACCTTCAGACTGTTCGAAAGCGGCAATATATTGATCTTGTGCGGCCTCGTCTCCCACGCAGTTTTCAGGCCATCCGCTGGCCTCCTGTTTGATTTTCAGAAAAGTGTTTATATATTCTGTAAAATGACCACCCTGTTGTGTATCCCGATTAAGCTGGGTTATCTCATATTGCCAAATCTCGTTTACGCGTATCACCTTGTATCCGCACAAGACAGCTTTGCGCAACTCATCCACTACCCACGTACCGTCGAACGTGCGCTCGGAAGGGTCTTCATGCGTACATGCTTCATGATTCATAATTTCACAGCAGCTACGGCACAGAGCAAAGAGCAGCCGCTGGTGCATGCGTACCGGCAACACAGGATGATAAAGATTACGTGGCGGCAATACTGTGCATTTAACGAGACCCTCAATCCGCGATAGATCGGTATTATCAGGGCCTGTCAATTCCATACACTCGTCGTCGACATATACTCTCGGGTGGCCTACAGGATACTTTCCAAACTTACAGATGTATGGATACAGAGAGCAAACATCGACGTATCGTATTTGTTCTGAATCCTTTACATCGTAGAGCGTAACCATGTTTTCTGTACGGCCACCGAAGAATGCATCGCGCGGATTGAGAGGCTCTGATGTGACTAGCGAATGATTTTCAATGACCGCACGCATTTCTATGTTGGCTTTTAACATGCGGTCATACTCGCACTCCCATATTTCTGTTAGCTCATAGCCGCTGTTTCTGATTCTATTAGCTATAGCGATAGTTCTCTCGAGGCGCTCGTTCATCGGCACGCCGCCGCACTCTCCAGCTCTATTCGTGAGAAAACAACGCGAACACCCATGCCAGTAGCAGCCATGAAATTGTAATACGTGTATTGCGTCTGGGGTTTCATAGTAACCGTCAACCAGTAGACTTTGAGACAATTTAAATTCGCGCGATCGGCCTGCATGAATAATACGCTGACCGAGAGAATGTTCCATCCACACGAGCCACGAGACCGCTTTTTTCGACTGGTTATGCGCCCATCTATACCCGCCTGTCGGAATAACACCGATCATCTCGGATTTCAGGAAGTTTTTACGAAAAACCTGAAAACACGCTGATGCTATCGTCGTACTCTCGTCAAAAGGACAAACGTTGCCGATGGTGATGAACATTTTGCGAAAAACCACGCACGCTTGTCTCAGTATCGTGACATCGGTCGTACAATAATTTACAATCTCTTTTGCAAAATCGAATACATAATTAGTTTCTATCGCTTCGCGGTACCAGGCACATAATTTTTCTCGTTCAGCCGCGCGCATCGTTTCAGGGCTATAATATTCGATAGGCGGCAGCGGTCCTACATAATTTTGATTTTCAGGTGTGTTGAACAAATGTGGAAAAGTCCCTTTAGCTACGGCTCTCTGCAGTCCGAAGGCTTTTGGTAGAGCACTTAGACCCATATGAAAGTAGTGTAGGCTATCGAGAAACACGATCTTCCCGATACGCATGGTGATAATCTTTGTACCGTTCATTATTAGCGTCGGCAGCTGCGTTTTTTTCTCGTTAATCAGATATCGTAAGATGAACTGGGCATCAAAACCGCCCGCGTTATGCGCAATTAAGATTGTTTTCGCATATTTCTCGGTATTCTGCATAGCTAATTCCACGAGTTGACTTACGGGATTATGTCTGAATACAAACTCGTGAGGGCCACAATGTTCACACGGTTCAGCGATAGAATCGTTGTCGCAGCAGAGCGTGCAAACTCGCTGAGCTACGCAAAGATTCGGCTCATGTACGAATGTTGTCGCGTCTCCATTTACAGGCGTACACTGTTGCGTTTCAAAATCATAAAAAATAAAGAGATTTTTTTTAAGGTCATTTAGACGTATTGGTCTTATGAAGCACAGATGATTGAACGGCTGAACGGATTTACATATTTTACAGAGTCCTACGCCACATTTGTGTTTGTGTTTCTTTTCCAAGGGTCGTACCGCTTGAAAGCAGTTACGGCATCGTTGCAGGGCTTTACAAACGTTGACCATCTTACGATAATACTTTCTATCAATCGTATGATTTCGAAAACATTCTGCTCCAAAAAAATCGCGATTGCATGCCGTACAATTGAGGGTGTTGTTTAAGCCCTGACTGCACGGCGGTGATACCCAGCATCGTGGACATTTTTTTTTGAACATCTGTGCTCTGCTTGCCGATATAGAGCGTTACAACTCGAGCAAAAATTTGAACTGCCTACAGCACCCGTGAGATTTAAAATCGGTTCGAAATGGTGCGAACGTTCGCTATACAAAATATACAGAGTGTGCTGAATCGTGCCTACGGTATCCAACACTTGTTGTGTGCCGTCGAACAACGATTTTTTCCTGCGCGTCCCTAAACTCAAGAACTCGAAAACCACGATCGCAATACCGTCTCGAGCCAAATAATCCTGATAGCTCGCTACCTCACGTACACCGCAACCTGTCATCGGCACACGCACATTTGCGGTTCTCGTAAGCTCTAGCGCTGCATTTTTTTGTAATAACCCCCTGGCCTGCCTTATACGCTACCAATTACTATGGAGTGCACCTGTTCGTATTTCGCCTCGTTCAGCGTACGCCCTGGCTGTGACCAATGAACGCGGTAAACATAAATTATCATCGTTTCGAATCGATAGAATGGACCGTTTCACGACGCCCTCATACGTAAGTTTTTTCCGACCCCTACCCTCGACACCCTTGACGATGCACGTTTTTATATTGCACTCGTCGTCAATGTTTAGGGAGGCTGCGCTTTGAGCAACGCTGGTTATTAACTGCCATACATCTTGAAAAGTGAGATCGCGTACCGGACGAAAAGAAAGCCATACGGGCCCGTGCGCCAAGCCACTCGCGGCAAACGAAATGCCCGCATAATCACTGCCCTCGCAGGAACTGGTGATATGCGTCAAGAGATAGCGGAACGCCCCTTCTAGCCACTCTATAACACTATTAAAACCGGTCGGCGGTTGACGAACGCGCATCGTCGTGTCACGCCCGCGGAGCTCGAAGCGCTTAAAATAACGTACAGCATCCTGAATTATTTCAAAGCGGTCTCCTGGAGGCCTGATGTCTCCAAATGGCTCATTCCTAGCAGTGTTACGCGGATGGCCGGAACCCGATTGTACTTCTGCAAACGAAATTATGTGTTATCATTTAGAATTCATTGATACAATAGAATAGATGTAAATTATTATTTCTGCAAGTGAACGCAAATATTTACCTGCGAGACCCAAGAGCTTTTGAACCCAACTATAGTCTTTTTCCGGCCTCTCTGCTTCATAGCCGTCAAGTATAGGATGTTCCCATTCCTGATTTTCCCTGATGTCGAATGTCTCAAGGCTGCACAAGCCGTGTGGTCCTGGTATAAGCTCCTTGATGTTAGATGGACCGGCTACAGGGTTCTGTTCATTAGGGCCTATGTCCGAAATTTGACCTGATGATCTTATAATTGGCTCATCCTCTTCTTCTTCTTCTTCACCTTCCGCAGTTCCTTGAGAAGCTGAAAAACGTCACTGATGAAACAGTTTGCTTTCTTTTTTCACTTTTATAATACTTACGATTTCTGGAATGTTGAGCCTGAGCCGCTTCTTCTTCTTCCGCAGCCCGTGTTTGCTCTATGAGGTCTGCTTCTTCATCACTCGTAGCATCCAAGAGGCGATAGCCTATAAAATAAGTGAAAAGGGTCAGCTTCATGGTACGACCAAACTGTATTATCGATTTTTTGCTAGTGGATCAGCTTCAGTTACCCCTTACAAGCGCAGCATTTTTGGCCGTTTTCGCCTATCTCTCGCCGTTCTCGAGATATTTGACAATTTCACTTTAAGGGTAACTTTCAAGCATCATTAAAGGGAATGTTTTTATTGGCTGGTCAGATTCGACTGCCCGACCGCGTACCCCCCTGGACGACCCCCCAAAAATTTGTCCGTTTTTGCGTATCTCTCACCGTTCTCGAGATATTTGACAATTTCACTTTAAGGGTAACTTTCAAACATCATTAAGGGGATGTTTTTATTGGCTGGTCAGATTCGACTGCCCGACTGCGTGCGCCCCTGGGCAACCCCCCAAAAATTTGTCCGTTTTCGCGTATCTCTCACCGTTCTCGAGATATTTGACAATTTCACATTAAGGGGCAGCTTCACCGTGTGGCCATGCGGTCTGGGTACCTCATAGCAGCCTACGACAGGCACATTAGCGCGCACTGTGAAGCTGACCTAATATGCCTTAAGAGGCTGTTTAACCGTGCGGCCATACGGTTTGCCCGCCTCATGGTAGGCTGCGGTAGGTACATTAGAGTGCACGGTAAAGCAGATCCAATATACCGTGCGACCATACGATTTGGTCGCCTCATAGTAGACTACGGTAGGTACATTAGCGCACACGGTAAAGCAGACTCAATATACCGTAAGAGGCAGCTTCACCGTGTGGCCATGCGGTCTGGGCGCCTCAGAGCAGCCTACGACAGGCACATTAGCGCCCTGTGAAGCTGACACAATATACCTTAAGAGGTAGCTTCACCGTGCGGCCATGCAACTTGGCCGCCTCATAATCATCTGCGCCGATTAAAAGCCACACGGTGAAGCTGCCTCTTAAGGTGTGGCGGGTCAGCTTCATCGTGGGCTCTAATACGCCTACCGTAGGCTACTATCAGGCGACCAAACCGTATTACCGCACCGTGAAGCTGCCTCTTACGGTATATTGAGTCTGCTTTACCGTGTGCGCTAATGTACCTACCGTAGTCTACTATGAGGCGACCAAATCATATGGTCGCACGGTATATTGGATCTGCTTTACCGTGCACTCTAATGTACCTACCGCAGCCTACCATGAGGCGGGCAAACCGTATGGCCGCACGGTTAAACAGCCTCTTAAGGCATATTAGGTCAGCTTCACAGTGCGCGCTAATGTGCCTGTCGTAGGCTGCTATGAGGTACCCAGACCGCATGGCCACACGGTGAAGCTGCCCCTTAATGTGAAATTGTCAAATATCTCGAGAACGGTGAGAGATACGCGAAAACGGACAAATTTTTGGAGGGTTGCCCGGGGGGGGGGGGGGGGGGACGCAGTCGGGCAGTCGAATCTGACCAGCCAATAAAAACATCCCCTTAATGATGTTTGAAAGTTACCCTTAAAGTGAAATTGTCAAATATCTCGAGAACGGTGAGAGATACGCAAAAACGGACAAATTTTTGGGGGGTTGCCCAGGGGGGTACGCGGTCGGGCAGTCGAATCCGACCCACCCAATAAAATCACCCCTTAATGATGATTGAGAGCTACCCTTAAAGCGAAAATATTAAATATCTCGAGAACGGCTAGAGATACGCGAGCGAGAGATACGTCAAACTGACCAGCATTTTTCAGATAATCTAAGGGTAAAATAATAATTAATAAATATTACTTACTTCTGATTTCTTCGCCAATGCCGCGGACACATGGAGCTTCTTCTAGACCCCGACGTTGCAGTTCTTCGAACACGCACATTAACACCCTCTGGCCATTTAGCAGCCCCCTGCTGTAGGCAACTACAATGGCCCTTAAGGGGGTCCACCATAGGATATATTTCAAGCATTTCACGAGTTTTTTGCCGGGTAATCTTTTCAATTTTGCACACCACTTTTCGTTGCAATGCCGCCGAATTTGTAAACTACGCGGCTTTGTCAATTTCAAAAAAATTTGAATGCCCGCGCGAAGGGCGCGGTCTGACATTCTTGGCCGATGAAAGATAACGTCTCGATGCCTCGCTGAATCACGACTGAGTGATTCTTGCGATTTTAGACGCATATAACATTTGATACTTTTAAGGCCATAAAACATTCGATGCTTTGTTGCGTCTCTACCGCGGAATGTCGTGCATAGTTAGCAAAACATTTGATCCCTCGGCACGTCGCTGTATTAGTAAACTATGTCATCTCGTTTGATCACGCAAAAAATCTTGAGACGGACCGCTATCAGTATTTAATCAGTTCTCGTGCCGCTAAGTTTAAATCCAAAAACTATCCTAAAAAATGGCTACCGGAGGTCCTAATTACGCGTACTGCGAAGATCGTAGGGAAAAAAAAGTTTACGAAATTTTCGAGCGCATTGAATACGAGAACGGCGAAGATGATGGTGGTGATGGCGATCAAGCCGAAGATTCATGGTGCTTCAATAGTGTGACAATAGAGTATGGTATACGAGCAAAAGACCGTAATGCACGACCGAAATTGACGCCGCGCGTTTCATGGACACTGCGCGTGGCGGCCGATGGTACCGAGGAAATTCGGTGGTCGGCAAGTTCGTTACAGTGTTTAGCTTTTGTTACGGTGATGAATAACATGGCCCGTTACACCATGGAGGATTGGTCTCTATTGCGTCACCTATTGGGTAAAATTGATACCCAAAATAAAAAAAATCTCGCGCGATGCTGTAGATTTGTCTTACGCAGGAGACCCCCGCTGTATGTTTGTGCATTGGGCTTGTCCCTCAGGTAACGGAGAAGACCCTAGCCATGTAAATATATGGCTACGCGAGCGTCTTGAATATACAGCCAACTCTTTTGCGGCGTATCATTCACGTCATCGCGATTTGCGCGTATATGACACACGCACTGGAATATCGCGAAAACCCGACATTTGGCGATGCTGGAATACAACTAGCTATTCACCCAATTACTACCACTACACATGTAAAAAAACGCGATGGTGGTGTGACTTTCGAATGTACTACGTGGATGTAGACTGCCTGTGTAAAAGACGAAGACGGGGCGATCCGAGTCTATGCTACGGTTAGGAGGAACCGGCAGACTCATCAGAAGAAGAAGAAGAAAAACAAAGAAAAAAAGTGTACGATTATCGGTACATTTAAACGCAAAAAATAAAAATAAAATAAAAATAAAATAAAAATAAAATAAAAATAAAATAAAAATAAAATAAAAATAAAATAAAAATAAAATAAAAATAAAATAAAAATAAAATAAAAATAAAATAAAAATAAAATAAAAATAAAATAAAAATAAAATAAAAATAAAATAAAAATAAAATAAAAATAAAATAAAAATAAAATAAAAATAAAATAAAAATAAAATAAAAATAAACGGCCGTGGCAACAGGGATGACGGGTGCGTGTGTGTACATATCTGTGACAGCTTCCATGGTAACAGCGGTAACGGATATGTTTGTGTGCATATTTGTGACAGCCTCGAGATTTTGCAGAATCTGCACGAGGCTGGGCGGCGGCTATGATCTCATAAGAGAGGCCGTCAGTAGACAGCGGAACCGTGCCGGCGCAATACCGTAAAAAAAAAATACCGCACCGCAAAATAAAAATGTGCATCAAACGTGCGCCGATCGAAGGGGAAGCGCCGACGATTCGAATTTTGAGGCTTCTACGTCCCGAGCCCGCGGAGGAACAGCGTCCGCGTCCAGCCCAGAATAATAATATTCGTAAGTACCGTTTTATTTAATTAATTTTATCTAGTGACCACGGAGGCTCTCTCTCTCTCTCTGGTTCGATCCTGTCTCTCGAGTACTTCTTTAAAATAATCATTTTAAATTTTTATTATTTACAATTTTTAAAAGTACTCGAAGCAGGCTCGAGTCAGAGAGAGAAAGAGAGAGAGAGGCCTCGTGAAACACTCTTGAACGAGCGTTCGTGAGGAACTTCTCAAGCCGTGTCGTGGTGTACCCTGTAGCGGGCGAGTCTAGCGACCGCGGGGTCTCTGGTTCGAGCCCGCGTCGAGTACTCTTTTTTTAATAATCATTTTTAAATTAAAAATAACCATTATTATTTATAAATTTAATAAATAATTTTACCGAAAAAATAAACAATTAAATAATTACTCGACGCGGGCTCGAGCCAGAGATCCCGCGGCCACTAGACCTGTCCGCTACAGGGTACACCACAGACGCTGTTTGAAAGGCGTACCGCGAATACGCCTTGAAAGAAGAAAAAAGTTCATTTTTTTATTTTCGTTATTTTTTTATTTTCCAGAACGCCGACGCCCTATTTTCACGTATAGGGACTACGTGAGCGCCCAGGAGCCGACGCCCTCCGTGCAGTATGCGGTGTGGGAGCGCGAAGGGCAGGAGCCCCTCCGCGTCCCCATTTTCGATGACCGTCCATTCACGCGGCGACCAGCACCACGCTCGAACAATGAAGAGCAACCGTAGCTGGTAAGTTCATATATAAATAAAAATAGAAAAATAGGAAAATAAAAAATAAACTAATAAATATTACTTATTTTACAGGCTACTTCAAGACAACCTGGGGGAGCATCTGTTTAAATAAAAAAGTCCTAAATGTCCACAGAAATAAAAACATTTTAAACGAAGAAAGATTTATTTCCTTATTTCGGGTGCACTATGGAGACTCCCGCACACACACGCTCTCATCCCCTCTCCATCACACTCACACCTCCGGGCGCGGTCAGACCGGGCCCGAGGAGTGGGGATTGGAGTGGGGATCGGGGGTCGGGGGGTTGCCATAGTGCACCCATTACTACTGGAGGGAGAGATTCTTGTGGGTGGGCTAGTTCTTCGGCCAGTTTTTCGCATTCTTTTTCCAAGATTTTCAGAGCGTTAGCGATTGCTTGGGCATACGAGCGACCCCTCTTTTTCCTTGCCATATGTTTTAAAATACTGAAAACATATGTTGGGTCGATCGTTCCCTTTCTCTCTCCTTTTCTCTCTTTTTTTTGCAGATCCTCAACCGTTATTATTAATTCGCGCTTTCTTCTAAAATTCCCATTTATCAAACTGAGCTGACATCGGGTGCGTTTATATTTTTATTGTTCCCAAAAAAAACGTTCCCACAACAAACATTCCTTAAGATCCCGGACGAGCCCCCAATTTTGTTACGTCCAAACTTGGAAACGGACACCTGCATGAATCGGACGTGAGGGACAGACGGATTCGTATGAGCTCACGATCAATATTATGACAAATCGATGCGGACACTCGAAAGCATCTCCACACCAAATTTTGGCGTCGCTAACAATGAGCGCGTTAAGCTCTCGACCCGGCCGTATGACGCCGAACTTGCATCGCCCCTTCGTGCCTCAACCAGTTTGGAATTTGTTTGTGTGATCGGAACGTTAGTGATTCGACATGCTCTAGTCAAGTCGAGAATTCGACCTATACTACACCAGATGTCAATCTCGTTCGCGACAGCCCCTTTTCTAGTCTAATTCTCGCGGAAAGTTACTAAGGACGGGGCGAGGAATGTTTGCGTCACAGGGAACAGTTTGATAACACGTTAAAATGCTTTAAAGAATCACCCAAGGAAAAGTGAGGATCTCCGAAGAAGTGGTTGCGATCTCTCGTCGATGTTCAATGATCGGATAGCATTTGACTGATTAGTTATTGTTTACAGGAAATATGAGAGGAACAAGGAAATTCGATGTACAAAATAATATAACATAGTAACGGGAGAAAATATCGATGGTGATGATATTTGCAGTAAATTTGAATTAAGTAAGAAAAAAAAATGGATGAATGTACCTACGGTGTAGGCGGTTGGAGTCGACACGGCGTATCCGGTGAAAACTGGTTCAAAGAACTTGAAGAACGCCGGTGGATTGATCCGAAATTATAATTTATTCACAAAAGAAAGAAACGAAATTTTCGTAACTCGTTCTTATAACTGGATGATTTTGTAGAAAAAAAATGTTACAAATTGATTCGTGGATACAATTGTACAGTGTACTTTCTCAAAAAGAAACTTTTGAATTTTCTGCTTTCTGCGTAACCTTTTACAAAGGAGCTACGGCGTCAAACAGTGAACTAGCGTCGGAGTTCGAAATACGTATGAAATAGAATTTTCGTAAATCGGTCTGTTATATCCGCAGAAGCTCAGTTAGCTACTCTGAGTACTGCGGGAGCTGTTAGCTCAAAGGTTTTCGGGATTTATCCAGTAAAGGGTTGAAACCCAAGTGAATTATAAAAGCACGATTTATTATATCAATATTAATTACAATGGTTTGTTCGTGATTATTTACCAATAGTTGTGAAGTACACTCTGTACGCTTATCTTCCTTCCGAAGAGAATATATGTTTTACGGTATAACTAACTGACCGTAACGTTGTTCAGATTAAAATCAGACTGCTGAGTGCCTGCTTGTGGTCCTTTATATAGGAGTAAGAGCAGGCATGTCAGCTTAATTTTGACACTGTCAGCTATTTCGTAATTGTTTAAACAATTATTGCTTCCGGGTTTCCGATATTTCCCAATAGCTGACTCGGCTACTTACTTGCTAATTTCTTGAATGTTATTTGTTACTTCCGTGTTTCGCAATGCGTCGCGCGCTCGCTTCTTCCGTATTTCGCAATGCGTTGTGTGAGTAAGCGCATTCCTCAGATTAGTCGGGCGTTGACCCGAGGTACAACGTCCGATAGGTTTTCTCAAAAAAGTAGCCGTTCATTATTAATTACCGAATCGATTCGCCTTTAGTTGATCGATTTATTTCATCGGGTAACCGAGTTGAATCGATGCGCGCCGGGCGTTGACGCGGGGTACAACATCCCTCCCCCCTAAGGGGAAAAGAAATTTACGATTTCTTTTGCTAACCGGCGGGGTTTTCGATGTACCCCGTGTCTCCTTTTTAGATCATTTGTTATTTATTAGACGGTAGAGTAAGATTCGATGCTTTTTTTTTTTTTTTTTTTTTCGATCGGCTGTTCGTGCGGCCGGTGCAACGTGGGGGCGGACTTCGCCGCCGGAGTTGCTGACGGTCGTGGGTTGATGTCCGGTGAAGTACTTAGTACGAGTTTTCGGGCCTATATTAGCCGGGCGTTTCGCAATTTTTCGTACATTGTGACATCGACCGCTATCGGCTTTAGTTCGTTCTGACGTGATGGATCCACCGGCGTACAAGGTTGGTTTCTTCTTTAATATTATTAATATTATTATCTTTTTTTGTTTGTTTGTTTGTTTGTTTGTTTCGTATAGTTTCTTTAAATCTCCCTTCTCTTTTTGTTTTTTTCTTTTTAGAGGAGGCGTATTTCGCTCTGCTGTTGGGAGCCATCCTACAGCCCGGAAGGTAGCCCGGAGGTTGAACCCTGTCGCTCCCCGAGCCCGGAGGTTCAGATCGTCGGTGTCGTGGGCAACTTTTCCACGGGGTCGACTGTTCCTTCCGGGCCGGAGGTAATCGACCTCACTGTTGACGAAGATTCCGATGGGGACTTGCTCTTCGGCGAGGATTCCTTGTCGGGTTCCGATTCTTCTTCGGGGCGCTCGTTCGAGGGTCCCTCTCCGCAGCCATCTGACGCGACCATCCCGGACTTTTCCCCGGAGACGCCTCACTTTTCCTCGGGGCTCGGCTCGGCGCAGGCTTTGTTGGACCACTGGATTCGGGTCCTGCCTTCGGCGGAAAGTTCTTCCCAGGTCGACGATGGTCGGTTGCCGGTTGCCTACGAGGCGCCGCCGGTTCTTCGCTCCAGGGGGAACTACCGGCCGGCGGGTGCCTCGGATTCGGGGTCGGAGGACGTCGACGACGAAGATCCGGTGCTGCGGGAGTCGCGGGCGGAGAGAGGAGATATGAACTGGCGTCTGGCGGAATGGTTTTGACCGCCGTTCCCCTCCCTCATCGTGAATTGGCATATTTTATGTGGATATGTATAAATTTTTTTTTTGTAATTTTCGGGGAATAAATATGTTGTTATGTATTTCGTGTGTTGTCCCCCGTTAATTCCCGTTGCTCTGCGGGCTTAGGTTAAGCGGCCCTTGGCAGGCGTACAGCCTCGGGTTTCGCCCTTCGACACAGGGCGGTAAATGTGACGTAGCTGGCGACCGCGAAGAGAGCTACCGCAGCGAGGGAGTATTGACCTACTAGGTGGTAGACCGACGTGGAATTCCTTGTCTCGCGTGGGGCGGTTTTGTCCAGGTTGTCGTTCATGGTTCGTATCTGGATGCCGATTTTGTTTAATTCTCGCGGGTTGGTCACCGCATGCTCGAGCGTCGTCTTCCGGCTTTCGCTGATCGTCCTTGGTATTTCCTCCGCTTCGGCGGGGAGCAGGGTAAGGTTGTAGCTCGGCACATAGTCGGTGTCGGTTATCTGTTGCTTCCACCGTCTCACCGTCTCGAGCTTGAAGGCCGCCGTGGTGACCGTGCATCGTTCCTGGAGGGTCACTAGCCCCTGACCGTGTAGTATTTCCTGCCGCGTCGGCTTTCCTTGGCAGCCGATGCTCGCCGTCTCGTCGCTCGGCGATATGTACAGCCATTGCCCTGGCTGACGCATGCCCATCACGAGAGTGTGGGTGAGGAGGATGACCTTCTTCGGACACTGTTGTCCGTGACCCACCGCACCCTCGACGTATAATCGTATGCTGCACGGCGCGTCTTCGTTGATCGCCATGACTGGGTGTCGGGGTTTGCAGTAATATTTGTCGTCGGCGGACTTGCATGCTTTGAGGTCACGTTCCGACATCCGGATGTATTGCCGGTTCTTCCGATCTACTACCACGAGATCCTCCGTGGTATCTATGTAGTAGTATGTGTTGTTGCTTCCCCTCCGGGGGAGGGGGTATACATAATTTAGGTTATATTCGGACGATCCAATGAGGGGAATTTCGAGGATGAGAGTCACCATCTTCGCTTTCCGGTAAGCTCGAGCCGTTGCCAGGCGGAGTATGGCTGCCGCGTTATTTCGAGCGATGGGTTGCGGGAAGCTGTGTCCTCTCGGTAGACGTGGCAACGCCTCCGTCAGGTATTTCGTGAGGGTGGCTGGAGTTATGGTTGTGGAACTCACTGTGCCGGATGCCACCTCGGAGAATAATTCGGTCATTTTATCTACCTCCCGCAGGTATGCTTCGACAGAGGCTTCAATTAGCGTCAGGCTTTCGTCGAAGTGTTGTCTGTCGCGTAACGCGTCGGTTCGGTTTTGGAAATAACTGTCCACGGTGTGCACCATGGCGAACAATTTTTGTAGATTTCTTTGTGATGCTTGCGAGGTCTCGTTGAACATTTCGATCGTTGTTTCAACGACCTGTAGTTGTTTTTTCATGCCTTCCTTTAGCGTATCCTGTGTACCTCGGAGGGTCGCGATTTCTGCTTCGAGCCGTTCCCCATCGTCGGCGTCCATGTTGCCGGTTATGGCTTTTAGCACCGTTCCGAGTCCGTTAATTAGTCCTCGGCGTTTGCGGCTCGGTTTTACGCCGATGAGATCCTGCACAACCCCCACATTTTCCTCGATTTTTTCAGAGAGTCGTACGAGGTGTTCCAGCATCTCGGCGCAATGTCCGTCCGGGCTCCCGAATTTTTCGCACTTCGTCCGAACCTCGTCAAGCTGGGCTTTTATCCGTAGCTCCATAAGGGCCATGTTTTTTAGATTCATGCGTATGGCCAGTGTCCAGACGTCGGTGTATGGATATAGTGTTCCGACCTTTTCGAAGTATAGCCCTGGGGCGTTTTCGAATTGTTGAATTGTGTATGGCCGGTCCGAAAGATGAGCCGCGGCCTGCGCGCTTACCACCAGTAACCTGGAATTTTATTCATTTATTTATCTTTTTCATTCTTTCCTATTGCGAAGCCTTGTCGAAACCCGGTGACCGTCCCTTGGGGTTTTTTTTTTTTTTTTTTTTTCTATTCGTCCACGTAGTTTCTTAGACGGTCTACATGCACTTTTACCGTCCGCCGTCCTTGGCGGAGGGTGTAGTTGCACGGCGGGTGTATCCCCTCGATGGGATAGGGTCCGATCCACTTCGGCGTTAACTTTGCTGAGCGTCCCCGACGCACCGTTTCGTCGTGTAATAATACGCGGTCCCCGACCTTGAACTTGATTTCTTTCGCCTTTCGGTCGTACTGTTCTTTGGCTTTTTCCTTTGCTACTTTTAGGTTATCGTGCGCGGTAGACCAGGCCGCGCGTAGTCGTTCTCGTAATTCTTGCACGTAATCGTCGTATGCGTATGTAGGTCTGGGTTCCCTTTTTAGGGCTGTTGGTAGCTCCGCATTGTCGCCATAAATCAAGCAGTGCGGCGTAAATCCGGTTGCCGTGTGGGGCGTCGTGTTATACGTGAACATGGCGTACGGTAGCCACTCGTCCCAATTTCCTTGATCTTCGTCAGTATACCCCTTAAGGTATTCGGCAAGTGTTCGGTGTGAGCGCTCTAGTGCCCCATTCGACTCGGGGTGGTATGCTGTGGTTTGAATTTTTTCTATGCGCAGTAATTTGCATACCCCCTTAAAGATTGCGCTCAGGAAATTCGTGCCCTGGTCGGTAAGGATGGTTTCTGGTGTCCCATACCGGCATATTATTTCTTTTGCGAACGCTTTCGCAACCTCGTTTGCTTGCTGATTTTCCAGCGGTATGGCTACGCTGTATTTTGTAAGCAAGTCCTGGAACGTGAGAATATATTTATTTCTCGCTTCTGTTTCCGGTAGTGGGCCTACGATATCCATGGCGCATTTTTGGAAGGCTCGAGTAGGTGTGTCGGTAATGACTAACGGCGCCTTTGTTGCCGGCCGTATTTTATTGCGCTGGCACTTGTCGCAGCGGCCGACGTATTCTTCTATGTCTTTTCGCATCCCGGGCCAGTTGTACCTCAGTTTTATTCGTGCGAGCATTCTTGTGATTCCCTGATGTCCTCCGAGGGGTGCGTCGTGATGCTCGTGGAGTATTTTAATTTTTTCCTCCTCGCTCGGACAGTCGTTGTCCGAGTAGCTTCGTTCGTGCGCCTTGTTGCACGGCGCGTCGGGCTGTCTGTCCGCGGACTCGCACTCCTGGCTGACCGTTGCCTCGTGCGGGCGAGTCTCGCCGTCGCCGTCACTGCTACGTACTTGCTCGGCCTCCTTGTGTGCGTGTGACCGTGTTACCACACATATGCGGCTGAGAGCATCCGCGTTGGTATTTTGCTTACCCGCCTTATACTGCACGTCGAACTCATGCTCCGATAATTTTATTTTCCAGCGCATGAGTCTCGACCCAGGGTCTTTGACACTGAATAGCCACGTTAGGGGTTTATGATCGGTTACTACGGTGAACCGAGTGCCGTATACGTATGGGCGAAATTGTGCAATTCCCCATACGATTGCCAAAAGTTCTTTTTCCGTGGTCGTATAATTTTGCTCGGCCTTATTTAGTGTTCGGCTGGCGTAGCAGATTGGTAAATCGTCGCCTATTGGCCCTTGGGATAGTATGGCCCCGATGGCTTTGTCCGAGGCGTCGGTGGTAACCACGAAGGGCTTCTCGAAGTCCGGATATTGGAGCACGGGGGCGGTCGTTAGTGCGCGTTTCAGGTCCTCCATGGCCTGTTCGTGCTTCGCCATCCATTCGAATTTAACACCTTTTTTCGTTAGCTCCGTTAAGGGCTTGGCGGCCTTCGAGAAGTCCTGGATAAATTTACGGTAGTATCCTGCTAGTCCTAAGAAGGACTGCACGCCCTTGGCATCTCGGGGCGTCGGGAAATTCCGTACGGAGGACACTAAAGCTGGATGGTAGAAATCGGCATTTGGCCGGTTGAAGGGCCAATTTCGCTTCCCTTAAGCGTCCGAATACCTCGCGAAGCCGTTCGTTGTGCTCGGACAGGTTGGCCCCGAATATTACTATGTCGTCGAGGTACACGTAGCATTTGAGCCCTTCGAGCCCTGCGAGCACGGTGCTCATTAACCGCTGGAAAGTCGGTGGGGCATTTTTCAGTCCGAAGGGCATACGTGTATATTCAAAATGCCCTTGGGGTGTCGAGAAGGCTGTCTTCTCTTTGTCCTCTTCCGCCATTGGAATTTGGTGGAAGCCCGAGGCAAGGTCGAGCGTCGTAAAGTAATGTGCTCTTCCCAGTTGGTCTAATATTTCCGCGATATGCGGTAGCGGGTATGAGTCGCCGACGGTGACTTCGTTCAGTTTACGGAAGTCCACTACTACGCGCATTTTTATTTTTCCTGCTGCGTCAGGTTTTTTCGCGACGACTAGTAACGGCGCATTCCATTGACTTCGACTAGGTTGGATAATGCCGTCCTTTAGCATCCCTTTCATTTGTTCCTGTACTTCCCTTTTGTGCGCTTCCGGTAAGCGGTAAGGGTGTACCTTTATAGGTCGTGCCCCGGGCTCGAGGGGGATGCTGTGTTCCACCATGTTGGTACAGGGCAGCTGGTCCCCCTCGAGATGGAATATATCCGCGAACTCGTCGCATATTTCTATTAACGAGCTCGCTTCCTCCTGGTTGAGGTGCGAGGTGTCAATTTCTGTTCGTAGTTTCTCGAGTCGCGTGCCGCTCGCCCCCGTGCTGACGGTGCAGATTCCGCGAGTCGTGGCGGCGGGCGTGCCGGGCAGTTCCTCTGCTGAGGCCAGCGGCTCGAGTGTCACGGCGGGTCGTTCGACGCGGACGTATTCCGCCGTGGTGTTTACGAGGCTTACTACACAGCTGTGGCCTTGAGGCGAGGTCACACATGCTCCGAGTATAATGCCCTCGGAACATTACGTCGCTCGACGATTCCTTCGTCGGTACTTAGTGTTGATACATACGCGATGCTCTCGCTCCGTGGCGGCAGAGTTATGTTCAAACTTCCGTCCACGAGAGGCATGCAATGCCCTTTGATCCTTATAATCTCGCCTCTGAGTATGTCGACTTGTTTTTCCCTGATAAAGTCCATACCGAGGAGGCCGTGCGTATGTATGTGGAAATTTCGGGGTATTACGTGAAACCAGTGTTTCACGGACCCGTTCGGTGTTTCGAGCTCCACGAGGGCGGCATAGTACGCGTTCAGCGAGCCACCCCCGAGCCCTGTCAGTTCGACAGCCGTTTTTTCGGCGGGCGTGTCGCGTTGTAACACGTCTTCGTGTATTAGGCTCACTTGAGCCCCGGTGTCGGCCTTCAGGGTCAGTATACCCCCGACGCTAGACGGAGATTTAATGTGGAAGTCGCTGGCCGACGCATGCGGCCCCGGCGTCTGTATCTCGTAGACGCTGACCTTCTTGAGGGGTCCGTTCGGCTCCAAACGGGTTTCTCCTCGGAACGCTGCTACCGTCAACCGTCCTGTACTCGGTGTCCGGTCTACCGGTGACGATGTTGCCTCGATCGTATAGATATTGGCCCCCCTTAAGGGCCGGTTTGTGGCGGTGACGGTGTCGACGCGGAACGCCCCTACGGTCCCTTCCTGTGCCGGCTGTCCGCTGGTTTGCTCTTTTTTCGGCTCGGCGGATTTTTTGTTGTTATTATTTTTATTTTTCTTATTTTCCGCTTGCTTACATGACCGGCAATCTTTCCACACATGACCGGTTTTTTTACAATAATTACACGTGACACTCGCGACGTTCACGTCCTTCTGTGTGGGTGCCGGGAGGCTCTGCCTTCCCGATCGGCAATTTTTTGCCAGGTGCCCTGCTTTTCCGCACGTGTAGCATGCACCCTTTTTCTCGCCCGCCGCGCCTTGCGATTGTCGGGAGTTGCCTCCCCCGTTACCGTTCCCGTTCGGTCGCGCCGTGCCTGGACGTCCCAGAGTCATTTTCTCGACCTCGATGGCCCCCACGACGGCTTCGTGTAGTCCTTGGTAATTACGGGAGCGGACGATGGTCTGAATCTCCTTTTTTAACCCGTTCTCGAAATTCATCTGTGCGCTTTTCCGGATCGCTTCTCCTATGGCACGGGCGCCTCGATGGTCGGCTCCTTCGCACAGCTTCTCGATTACCTCTACCGTGAGGGTCTCGGCCCGGGTAGCGTACGTCGAGACGTTTTCTTTTGCGTCCTGCCGGAGCGTGCAAAATTGGTACTGCAGGGAGGCGAGCGACTCGCGTTTCCCGTACAGTGCTTCCAGTTCGGTGCGTAGATCACCTAACGTGACGATCGTCTTGTGACGCATTTCGCGTGTTGCTCGGTCTTCCAACTTGCTGCTCCGTATCAGCGCGAGGAGGGTAGACCGTTGTTTGGGCTTCACCATACCCCATACGGCCTCGCAGGATAAAATAAAGCCGTCGAGCTTTGTCGGATCGTTTCCGTCGAAGGTTTTTATATTTCGGAGGGCCGAGCCCAGGTCTAAATATTCCGGTTCCTCCTCGTCCGCCATCGTCACCCTAGTTCGACGACGATGTGGCGATCGCCTCGGGGGGGATGCATCCCTTCCCCCCCTTTGGTTCTCCTGGATGATGTCCCTCACGGTCTCCTCCATCGCCGTCAGCCGTTCGATCATCGAGTCATCCGGTGCGGGTCCAAGCGGCGGGGGTGTTGCCGCCGGCCGCCCGTTGGCGTGCTGCGTGCTCATCCCTTGCAGTAGCCGCTCCAACCGTGCGACCCGTTGCGCCGTTGCATCTTCGGCGTCGGCCCGCCCGTTCTCCTGCGAGAGATTGTCGGACTCTCCCGCCTCGTCCACGGCCTGGAGTGTGGGGAACAGAGTCCGTCGTGCCCTTTGGAGGGGCGGTTGGGCAAAGGGCGGTATCCCGAACTCCTCAGCGGTTCCCAGTACCCCGTTTTCGATCTCCCAATTGGGACCTGTCTGCGCTCTCCGCATCCGGTTAATTTCGTCGGTAACCATGGCCGGGGTAACCTCCCCTCGCCTCGGCGCGAACATGTTCACGTCGACGTCCTCCCATCCGGTTCTATTCCCGAAAGAGGACCCTCTCTGGGTGCTCACCCTTGTAAACGAGTGAGGCGTGCCCTCTCGTTCCCGGAGCAGGTTCCCGAGCAGGCTGTCGCTCGGCGCCTGTCTCGATTGGTCCGTGATTTCCCCCAAGACCCGTTCGAGGCTTCCCGCGGTTCGTAACGCGTCGATCCCGGGATCCTGGCCCTGTCCTTGAGGTTCTCCCCCTGCTTGACCTTGCGGTGTGCCGTGAGTGCTCATCTCGGTCGGGGTGTTCGCCACGGATTTTATTATATTTTTCCTGGTACTCGGTAACGTGTGCTACCAGCTTCGACAAGGCTTATCGGTTTTTGTAGCTTGCTACTAAAGGTATTGGAGGTCACTTACAGTGCGCTCACCCTCCACATTACGGGATGCCCTTCTGTTGTTGACGTCTAACCCTCGGGGTTCTAGGCTCCCTTGTTTCTACGTCCCAGTTCCTGGCGACGCTCCTCGTGGATCCTGCAGTGATCCGCGAAGACTCTCTTCCGTTATCTCGCCTGAATAACGGGATGCCCACGATGGCCTTGGTCGCTCTTCGTGGTCCGCCCGAACTCTTGTCGACGATTCTCGACCCTGGTTCGCGGAACTCTCTCTACCGTGGAGAGTCTCGATTTACCGCACTACGCGGAGATTTCACAACTTGGTAATTAGCGATGTTTTTTTTCAATCGTGGGTTTATTTCACGTTTAATAATTCACTCTGGATATCCCACCGCTGCCACCAATGTTATATCCGCAGAAGCTCAGTTAGCTACTCTGAGTACTGCGGGAGCTGTTAGCTCAAAGGTTTTCGGGATTTATCCAGTAAAGGGTTGAAACCCAAGTGAATTATAAAAGCACGATTTATTATATCAATATTAATTACAATGGTTTGTTCGTGATTATTTACCAATAGTTGTGAAGTACACTCTGTACGCTTATCTTCCTTCCGAAGAGAATATATGTTTTACGGTATAACTAACTGACCGTAACGTTGTTCAGATTAAAATCAGACTGCTGAGTGCCTGCTTGTGGTCCTTTATATAGGAGTAAGAGCAGGCATGTCAGCTTAATTTTGACACTGTCAGCTATTTCGTAATTGTTTAAACAATTATTGCTTCCGGGTTTCCGATATTTCCCAATAGCTGACTCGGCTAGTTACTTGCTAATTTCTTGAATGTTATTTGTTACTTCCGTGTTTCGCAATGCGTCGCGCGCTCGCTTCTTCCGTATTTCGCAATGCGTTGTGTGAGTAAGCGCATTCCTCAGATTAGTCGGGCGTTGACCCGAGGTACAACGTCCGATAGGTTTTCTCAAAAAAGTAGCCGTTCATTATTAATTACCGAATCGATTCGCCTATAGTTGATCGATTTATTTCATCGGGTAACCGAGTTGAATCGATGCGCGCCGGGCGTTGACGCGGGGTACAACAGGTCTGTGTCTAAATGGCCAAGTGTCCAAGTGTCGAAGTATCGAAGTATCGAAGTAACGAAGTAACGAAGTGTCTAAGTGACGAAAAAGTGTATCCAAGTCATCGTTCCTCTGCGGAAGTTCGCCTTTTTATAAAGTTGACCCTTCCATAGTCCCTACTAATATGGCGACTGGTGGGTGGGCCTATCGGTTGACAAGTTTGAGAGTGTGACTTCTGTGTAACGCAGCTATACAGATTTTCTGTTAGTGTGGTGCAATTTGGACCGCGAGCAAGTCGCGCATTGGCGAGTCCGATTCTCGGCGGGTATCGGTCGCTGGGGTAGTACCCTTGCAGGTGTTCTTTGAGAGCGAGAATTTCCAAGAATGTACTTAAGCCTTTAACCTTCTAACCTGAAGTGTGATCACATTTCTTGGTGCTTTTGGCGACATTGTTCGTTCTCGTAAATCTACGCTTATTTATTAGTTACCTCATCTTATGAGAGGATTTTACTTGGTCTCCCTTGATTTAATATTTAAGGAATAATTAACGAATTAATGGGATTATGTTAAGTTCTTGTGATGATAATCCAGAAATTTTGTAAATTCCCTTGTTCTCCTGTTGTCGCGCATGGTATTTCCTCGCGGCTTCCCTCTCCTCGTCCGTGGACCCTCTTGGTAGCAGCGGCTGCGTAGCGACGCTACCGTGGGCTAGCCAAGAGCTTCCATTAACTTTGTTCTCTCGTTCTCTTATTCTCTCGCTTTCTCTCTCTCAACATTTCTTTATCGAATTTGAATGTGTCCCAGTTCTTTTCCGCGTGTGGGTCCTTGACGTCATTTTTACTGCGACGAGCGCGGTGCCCACGTGCAAGAACCTAACTTATTACTTTATTCTTTTTCTTTATTAGACCTTAGCTTTTTTGTCGGAACTCGAATTTTGCAAACTCGAGGGAGTTCGGCGGATATCGATTTCTTGCTAATTTCTGAATATTTTATATCGCAAGGTCGGTATGCGCTGAAGCGTATGGCTTTTGATGTGACACTGGGAAATATTCGTTGGGTGGTTAATTATTCCTTCAATAATTTAGTAATAGAAATTATGCCTTTTAAATTACTCTATTTAAGTTATTACTAACGGAAAAACGTGTGTTAACTAGACTTCTTAAATTCCGAATCTTCGGGGAAGAAAGGAAGAACTGGTATCATACTTTCTTGTCTGTAAATTGCCGGCACCCTGTGTAAATTGAATCGGTCGCACGGGTGAATTATTTCGGGGCTTAGGGTTTGAGGTGAAAACAACAGAGTCGTCTAATTTCCGACTCACTCGGGGAATGATCGCATCTGTGATAGCGTTTGGTCGAGGTTGACTTCCGACGTTACCCTCCAATTTTCGGGACCGTAGGTCGGTCAGTTAGATTTCTGTTATACCAAGGGCCTCGGCAGGGCCCTTGACGCGTCGTATCCCGGGACTCGCCCGGGTAGCGGGCTTGCCCCGGCCCGTCCGCCAGTTTGCGCGACAGTTGCTTTCCCTGCGCTGTAGTGACTCGACCGACTCCTAATTTATGCGGAGCTTGCGGTAACACAGATTTGGGACTTCCTCGTGATCCATGAGCGGAGGTCGATAAAAATTTTGAATTGGGCAGTCGCGGGTAAGGAGAGGCCCTGGGATCCGCAGCGACGGCCTCCCGGGTTTATGTGTTCTCATTCCCCAAAACTTCACGACCCCGTTTTCGAATATCTATCCCTTTCCAATGATGTGTCTGGTGTTATTTAACCGCTTCACGCATGATTTCTAACAGAGACGTGTCGATTTAGCACTATCCAATCTGACGCTTTGTTTCCCGAAAATTGCGAGTTACTTGAGGATAATAAAGATTGGTTTTCTCTGTGGAAAAGGGGTTGGAATTTCGTGGATTGAAGTTACGGCAGGACGTAACATTCATGCCCGCGAGTATAAATGGTTCCAGCAGCCCGTGTGATCTGTCGAAGATTTGCGTGCAGTGTTCTGAGTCCTACGTCTCCTTCGAACCACTCCAGACCGTGATGATGGCGAGTCGTCCAATTATTCTTCGCGCGCACCGATTTCGGGAGATCCGTGAAAACGTATGGTGGAGCGGTGATCCAATGGCCAATATACTCTTTATCGAGCGTAACGACAGCTACTTCTTTAGCAATGAAGCAGTCATCCTTGTCGTAAAACCCTTGAATATCGATGACGTAGTCCATTTTGGTCAAAAAATGTTATGGTCCAGTAAATACAACCGCTACTGCCAAAGGATCGCTGCGTACTACCGATGAGCGGTGAAGATACATTCACGAGATTTTGGTGCTGGAAGAGATGAGCGGGGGGGTGTCTCTAATTCGTCAGGTTGACTTTTTTCTGGTCCTGTAAGGGCCCAACCCCTTGCGACGCCTACATACAAATAGCTGAGACGAAAAGTGACGTGAACAACCTCTTCTAGCATCCCCACTATTTTACTACACCTTGCACGCGTCCTGCTGTTTAGCGTAACGCAGTGGAAGTCCAGTTACAAAATAATTCTCCTACGGTATACAACTTAAAATGGTCCACCGAAGAGCAAAGCCTGTAGAGGTATTCACGAGACGTAACCACGCAGTCCAGCAGAGAGGAGCGCGTGTGGAAGAACAGACTAGGCACGGCTGGGTGCAGCAATCGAGGACGAAGACTACAACGCGTCGGGACAAACGGAGGCAACATCCAAAACAGCTTCCAAAAATATGGTTTATCCGGAGACGCCAATATTTCGCTCGTGAGAGGCGACGACAATTGCGTGCATCGGTGAGTAATAATCAGCTGTGTAATTGAAACACGAAATAATGAAAGTCGTTTCTTTAAACATATATACATTCATTTGTTACAGCAGCCCGGTGAATGCAGCCACGAGAATTGTCACCGGCGCAACAAAAAGGTCGACACGCAAAAGCGAAAAAGACCCGAAGAAGCAGAGGAGATGGAGAAGAAGAAAAAAGTAGAATGTAACGGCTCCAGCCTCTTCCCACAAATATTATTTTTCGCGACGGCTTCACTTTTCCGCCGCGTCTTAATTCGTGGAACCTGCAGCTTATCTGCATCCGGTCGCACGGCTTGGCCGTGAGAAGGCCCTTATCGCGGGCGTCGCGACAGTCCGTCGCGACTTGGTTTGCGGGGTCCGAGGCCCTCAGCCTCGCACCTCCGATCGTCAGTCCAGCTCGAGCCTTCTAACGGTACACTCTCCCAATTAACTACTCCGAACTTTAACGCTGCGACTAATAAAGAATCATTTACGTATTGTGACGTGGTACGTCACAAGTCCCTCGCCAAAATCGGCTCGAGTCCGCCGCTCACTGAACGTTATTTCCGGATAATTTTTACGTTTTCTCTGGTATATATTTTGTGTAAGATAGTGTTTAAATTCCCCTTTTTTTATTTCCTCCCGTGTTACCCTTTGTGTGAGTGTGCGCGGCTCGAAGGCAAAGTCAAGATTTCCCCCGACAGCCCCAAGGAACAGCCCAACGACACAGCAAGCCCCAGGACCTGCAAAGGAACGAGAGCCGACGTGCTGACGCTGAGGAAGGTAGGAGGATCGTGGATGAGGAGAAAAGCCCTGTGAAAGACCGTCCGAAAAAGCCTCGAAAAGCCCGCCGAAAAGTCGC
This sequence comes from Stenichneumon culpator, assembly GCA_964017025.1. Taxonomy (NCBI): domain Eukaryota; kingdom Metazoa; phylum Arthropoda; class Insecta; order Hymenoptera; family Ichneumonidae; genus Stenichneumon; species Stenichneumon culpator. Next base: position 3,051,797 of record OZ024776.1, read on the forward strand.
CACTGCCCGCCTGCCTGTCCGCCGCCGCTGGCATCGTCGACGTACGATATCGATCGACGATCCAGCGGGACTTCTGTCGCCACCCCTCGCCGTCCGGAGGAGACACGCCCACCCATGACTCCGATTACCGACCGAAGTTGACGCACAGGTGCTCTCGTTTCCCTATTGTCATCCGCGCCAGACCCGACGAAGAAGAAGACGCCGCCATGTCCCTCACTCTCCGAGCCGAGCCGCGTGCGAGTGAACGTGTGTGAGATCGGGTGTCGTTAATTTTAAGAATTTTGTATTGTGTGACAGCCGAGTGCGAGTGAGAATATTTTCCCAAATTTTAAGACGACTCGGCTGTGTATTTGTTTTTGATTCCAGACTCCGATAAGGAGAGTAAAACCCGCCCATTAAGACGACTCAGTGATAGCCCAGGAATACGCATCGGACGATTGTACGGAATTTTATAACGACTGAGGCTATCCACTGATTCGAGCGAAGTATTATAACCGAGACCCATTGTGTATTGAGTGAGTGAGCCCCGACGACCCGTAAGTTTTTACCGAATTTTTCCCGACCCGATTGACCCGTTTTCCTTCCCCCAAGCCCCGTTATTTTTTTTGTAGAAATTATTGGTAAAAGACTGTGCCTCGTGGTCGACACGTGGTCGACATTTTCGTCACACGAGTGAAGAGGTATCGCGCGCGTGGTGAGCGGCGTAAAATTTGTCATAAGTGATAGTTTATTTAGTCAAGGTTTTCCCCTCCCTCCTCCCGAGCCCTTAAGACATTTCTTTTGTATAATTTATTGTGAAAACCGAGGTAATATCGTAAGAAGCCGTCGATTCGTGTACCCTCCCCCTGAGCCCTCTCCCCTCTCCCGAGCTAGCTGGACTGTCCATTGCGACAGAGGTATTCCTTCAAGTTTTGAGTTTTTTTGTTTTGAGTAAAGTTTGGAGAAGAGATCCGTGCCGTTTGCACGATCTGTTACGGTGCTACACCGTGAAAGTAGCTGGCGCCCATCTGAGTCATAGTTAGTGTATTAATTGGATTTTGTGCAACATTTGTCTGACCAGCTCTCCCGTTAAGCCCCCTTACAATCCCCCTAACTCCGCCAAATTCATTCCGAATATTTCCCCCTTTTGCGTCCCCCTTTAGTAGTCCTTCTCGAATAATTCGAACCAATTGCATTTTTGTTTTTCTCCGAGATTTTTGTTCAGAATTAAGTATTTGTGATCCGGCCCTCCCTTTTTTTTGCGATTATATTCAGTTTATCCCTTACCGTTCTTTTTAGTATTATTTAACCCCCGATTTATTATTATTATTATTTAACTTTCTCGCGACCTTGTTATTATTTCTTCGCCCTCCACGTCATTATTATCGCTAGTCCCATATTATTGGTAATCTCCCCACAGTATTATTTTCCTTTTTGGTTTTCTTTCTTCAACGTACCCGTAACGGCGTTGAAGCGACTGTTATTTTCTTTTGTTTTCATTTCTCCAACGTACCCGTACCGGCGTTGGAGCGACGGTTATTCTCGACCTGTGTTATTTACCACCTTTTTTGATTATTATTAAACGACTGTTATTCTTGTCCCCGACGAGTACCATTATTTTGCTTGACCCTCCCCCTCCCCACCCGTTGCACGATTTTAGTCCCATTTTTGGTTTGAAATTTACAAGTGATTTTTTTCCTTCCCCACGGGGGAAAATAATAATATCACAGTATATTCAAGTGAAGTCATTATAATCGACCGCACCAACATCCTCGACGTCACATGGTGTCAGAAGTGGCGGAACCTTACAAACACGTCTACATCTAAAAAAAAAAAAAAAAATTCTCTCTTTCACCCACGACAAATAACCGTGCTCGAGCCGCGCTCGCACGAATAAAACAAACCGGACAACGAAAAACAGTGAAGTGACATAAAAAAAAAAAAAAAAAAAACAGTGAAAAAAAAAACAAAAGGTGACATTCAACAAAAGTGAACAAAAAAAAAGTGAACAGACACATACATAGATCATAAATATACAACAATAAGTTCTGCATCAATATATATATATACATTAACAACAGTGCGAAAAGACACGATAACAAACCTAGACATTAAGTATATATACGAATCGTAATAATAAAAAAAAACAATAAGCACAGTGAAAAAAAAGAGAGGTGAAAAAAAAAACAAAACATAGTGCAAAAAAAGGGGAAAAAAACGAGCGAAACGGTCGGCGTAATCGTACAATTGACCCGCCGCTACCGTGACCCGTCATACCGACCGCCGGAGGTTCTCGTGCGACGACAGCCGCCGACGTTACCGTCGACCACCTGTCATCGACCGTCGCATCGACCCGCCACGGGCGTGATCCGCCGCACCGACGCGACCCGCCCTACCGACTAACACACCATCCGCCACCGAAAAAAAACAGAGAAATAAATTGAAGGACGGAAGGACATCTCGAAAATAAAATTCGAAGGAAGGAAGGAAGGAAGCAAAAAAAAACCCCAAGGAATAATAACGAAAAAGGGGAGGAAAACCCATGCTATTACTATTCGCAATCCTCGTGGCAACGTAAGTACCCTTCATTTTACCTACTCTAACTATCTTATCTATTCTATATAAAAAAAATAGAAAGAGCAAAAAAAAATAAATAAAAAAAAGAGAGAAAGACATTTTTTTTTTCTTAATGGCCCACGGGAACCGAGCGCCGACACGCGACGCGTGTAGAAAGCGTACGACCGCGAAAGGGTACGTAAAAACCGAAAACTAACTAACAATACACACCTTCCCCAACAACAATAATAATAATACAAATAAATAAATAACAATAATAGTAATAATAATAAGAAAAAAAAAACTTTTCTCGTTCCATTAGCGCCTCCTATAAATACCAATAATGAAAATAATTAACAATAATAAATAAATAAATAAATAAATAAATATATATATATAAAAAAAGGGGGAAAGAAGAAAATCTCCCTTCTAGCGCGCCACATCCTAGATGGCAGCGAAACAAAAACATATCTAACTTAATAATTAATAATAAATAAACAAATTAATTAATTAATTAATAAAAAAAAATCGGACGTGCTGCACCAAACGGCAGCAATAGCAACCGATAAACGCATACATATATACACACAGCAATAAATAATAATAATAATAATAATAACGAACAAATAATTCAATAAAACAAAAAAAATATATACAAAAATTAATTTTCTTTTTTTTTCTTTTTACCGTGCCACACACCAGTTGGCAGCAAACACACGTATATATTGTGACGAGGCGCTATAACCGCTCCCGCCTCCACACTTAGGTAAACGCGCAAGAGTCACGTCGGTGAGCGCGCGCGAGCACCGCCGAATCGCTGTCCGTCGCGAACCAGAGAAAATGGTATTTGACGTGTCGATACTGCCCGTTGTGGGTGACTTAGCTCGGTCGAAAGAGTCGTTGTCTCTCCGAGTCCGGCATCTCCGGCGAGTAATTACCGCGAATAACCTGTGTACAAATTGTCTCCGTTTCTCATGGAAGAATAAATGTCGAAAATTGTCGGATATCACTATGGTTGTAAAACTGAGGTCTCGAGTACAATTATTTATCGTATGTGTTGTGAATTGTCGCCCCCGAACTGCACCCTCGAGCTAGTCGGCAAGACGAAGTAGTGAACGAACGAATAAACGCAGGAACCCTTGGTAATTCGGGGTGATAGAATTACCTGGCGCCTAACAAGGTAAAAATCAGACAGCGAGGACAGTACAGTGAACGGTAAATTAACGGGCGTCATTAAGTATGGACGGCGGCCTGGAGAATCATTTTTTGCAAAATTTTTAGGATTTTAAGGGCCCGTTACAATATATAAATAATCCTTTTTGTTTTTGTCTAATTATCAAATCAATATTCTTTTTTTTTCTCTTTCAAAAAAATATATAATAAAAATAATAATAATAAAAAAATAATAACAATAAATAAACAAATAAAATAACAATACACACACACATATATATATATATATATATATATATAATAATCTATATTCAATAAAAACAAAAGGGGGATACTACTGCGCCTCACATTAGACGGCAGCAAAACGAAACACCCCAACAACAAAAAAAAAGAAAACTACAAAAAAAAGAAGAAACGAAATATTTACAAAATTTACAAAGATATATACATATATCAATAAAAAAAAATCCCCATTTGCGCCTCATGTTAGACGGCAGCAACACAACGAAAATCTATCTATATTTTGTTATTTTTCTTTATTAATTGGGTAGTTTAATAACTACACCAAAATTGATCCACCAGTGCCGCCTCAGCGCCCCGCGCGAGCACACGGCGGAAATAATTTTTTCCGCCGCACATTATTTGCCGATCGATTCCCGCTACGACCACACTACACGATGGCGAGCAGCTCGATAACGCTCCGCGATGTGCAAAATCTTATACCGAATTTTAACGGAAAAAATATCCCCCTCAACGACTTTATACGCGCTTGTAAAAAAGCCGCGAAAATCGTCTCAGAAAACGACCAACCGCAGCTCCTTGAAATAATACAACTTAAATTATCAGGAGTTGCCGCCGACATCGCCGACGCGAAAACATATAACATTTTAGAGCCACTCCTGAGAGATCTCAGGAACGCGCTCGAATAACCAGTCGAATTATCAGATCTCGAATTAGAACTAAAATCAAATTCTCAAAATTACAACGAGTCGGTACTCGATTACGCAATTCGCACGCGAAAAATCGCAACTAGAATTGAAAACAGACTAAGAGAAGTCTATCGAGCGGAAAATCAGCAACAATACTTGCAAAACCGTACGGACGAAGTACGACAAACCGTCATAAAAGCTTTCATTCGCGGACTTTTCGACCAGATCGCGAACATAATAATGCAAAAAAATTTTCTCACCCTCGACAGCGCAGTCGACGAAGCGCTTAACATTGAGAACGAACTCGTCCGCAGACAAACTGTACATCAGGGACGACAGCGCGATAAATCGGAGACTAGGGACAAAAGTCCAGAAAAGGCGAAAGTTCGGTTCACGCAATTAACCAACAACGGACTAAAATTCTGCGAAGTCCACCGCGAGAACCCTACGCATTCAACTTCGGAGTGCTTCTCCGTGCAACGATTGTGCAAAAACACGAACACGCGCATCAACAGTCGCCAATACCGTAATAATTCACCGAGAAATTTCCGAAACAATACTCGTGGCGGTTACCAAAATAACTCACGCAGTAACTATCAAAATAATCCGAACAGTTACTACCAAAACGGTCCACCCGGGAATTACCAAGGTAATTCACGCGGCGGATACCAAAACAATTCACGCGGAGCCTATCGAAATAACCCACCTTCGGGGTTATCAAAATAATTCGCGCGGAAACTATCAAAACAAACCGCGAAATAACTATCGAGACAACTCACGTGAGAATTATCGTGATGGCCCGGACGATTATCAGAACAATCCACAGCAAAGCAGTTCGCGGGATTACAATTACCAAAATAACCCGCAACAAAACAACTCGTGGGAAAATAATTATAACAATAGAGACAACCGAAATAATTCGCGAGATCGTAACTATCGCGATAATTCACGCGACCGAAATAATCGGGACAATTCTCGTGACCGAAACAGCCGAGACAACTCGCGAGACAGACAAAACTCGAGCAACAGTCGAAACTCGCGTAAATCGGATCATCAGTCGAGCCTCGATGCAGCGCAAATCGAACAAATTTTCGAGCGCCTGCTTCAAAAAAACGAGAGATCCGCCTCTCGCGACAGCGCGCAACGAGAGGTCGGACACCGGAGCGCTCGTCAACGACAAATTAACAAAAGACGCAAATAAAGCGCAAACCAAGCCGGAACTTGTAAAATACGTAGGATCTAAGCATGTAAAAAGTGTAGACGGTAGTATAACTATTAGAAATGCGACAATCAAATAAGGATTGTCGCGCCGGCATAGACCACCAACGGTGACACTAGAATCGCCAAATCTATTCACCAAGCGGGCCTTTTTTCTCGCCGATACCGGAGCGGAAATAAACTTGCTGAAAGAATCATTACTTGGCCTGCATACGGAAGTAGATCCGACGCTAATTTACGAGCTCAGTGGAATCACTGACGGTACAGCGAAAACACTCGGTAGATGCTACCTGAGAATCAAAGAGTTTAAAGTCGAATTCCACTTAGTGGAAGACTTTTTCCCGATCATGCAGGACGCTATTCTCGGCGACGTCTTCTTCAGGGAGACTCCCGCCGGCATTCTCTATAGCGAAGCCTGCATTACATTTGCTAGCCATCGAATCCCGTTCGAGAGCTTCGAAAGAGTGACGATACCAAGCAGATCAAAACTCATCATACCAATCAGACTAAAGCCAACCGATCTTGAGGAAGGATATATTCCTAGAATGGACGTAGGCCATCGGCTCTACTTGGGCAACGCTCTTGTCAAAAACACCAATGGAATCGCATATCTTTGCGCGGTTAATTCGCATAATTGCGAAATCAATCTGGAAATTCCGACAGTCGAGCTGATACCAGTAGAAGCTATTTCAGAAAAACCGATCGATAACTTCATGTCGGGCGACTCTCACACTTCTCAGCGTGAGAACCGTGCAGAAGTGCACTCGATACAGTTAGACGATCAATCCAGGCTCGAAGCCCTTCGAGCACTCTTACAACTTGACCACCTCAATGAAACGGAAAGAGACTACGTACTCCAACTAGTCTCAGAATACCAACACCTATTTTGCCTAGCTGGAGATCGGTTAGGCCACACGACATTAACGAAACACGAAATCTATACAACGGACAACAGACCGATCAACACAAAACAGTATAGGTTTCCACCAGTACACAAAAAGGAGATACAAAACCAGGTCAGCGATATGCTAGACAAGGGAATCATCCAACCATCCCTTTGTCCTTACAATTCTCCAGTTTGGGTCGTTCCCAAAAAACCAGATTCGAAAGGTAACAAAAAATGGCGAATCCTTATCGACTTTCGAAAACTCAACGATAAAACCACGCCAGACGCGTACCCACTTCCAAATATCATCGATATATTGGACGAACTGGGTAACGCCCGTTACTTTTCAACATTCGACTTGGCGTCCGGTTTCTATCAAATAGAAATGCACCCAGCGGATCGACACAAAACCGCTTTCTCGACTCCAAACGGGCATTACGAGTACTGTCGAATGCCGTTCGGACTCAAAAACGCGCCAGCAACCTTCCAGAGGTTGATGGACGTCGTGTTATCCGGACTCCAAGGCACAGACCTTTTCGTCTATTTAGACGATATAGTAATATACGCACAGGACATGACAGAACACGAAAATAAATTCAAAGCTTTGGCTAAGCGATTAACATCAGCAGGACTAACGCTACAAACGGAAAAATGCCACTTCCTGAACAGAGAAGTGACCTATTTGGGGCATATTATATCCTCAGATGGCGTTAGACCGAACAGCCATAACATACACGCGGTAGAGAACTTTCCAGTACCCAAAGACAAAAAAGGAATTGAGTAGTTCGTCGAACTCGCCGGATATTACCGACGGTTTATCCGCGACTTTGCGAAAATTGCTATTCCTCTAACGGTACAACTAAAAAAGTCCGAGAAATTCACTTGGACAAACGAATGCCAATCAGCATTCGAGTACCTAAAAGCAAGAATCGTCGAACGACCGGTTCTAAAATATCCGGATTTCGACAAAACTTGCACTCTCACCACAGACGCATCAGACTACGCCATAGGCGCAGTACTCAGCCAAAAACACGGCGACTTTGACCATCCGATTGCGTTTTACTCGAGAGCATTGAAAAAAACCGAAATCGCGTATGACGCGATGAAAAAAGAATTACTAGCAATAGTAAATGCGATAGAGTACTTCAAAATGTACTTATATGGGAAACGCTTTACGCTCGTTACGGATAACAGAGCGTTAACCTACATCAAAAACAAACCTGATATCCCGCAGCAACTGCAACGATGGCAGATCATACTAAACGGGTATGATTATGACATCGTACACAAACCAGGTAAACTCAACGTCGTCGCCGACGCTTTATCGCGAAACCCCGCAGAAATTATGCCAATCAGGCAACGCGAGGAAAGCTCGTCAGAAAATATCGCGAACCAGGAGTCAAAAAAGCAGAAATTAACTCCCAAAGCGTCACCTGAAACTAGGAATCGGTCAACGACTGATACAGGTTCAGGAAATCCAGCGCCGCGGAAGAAGCGAATTATACAGGAGGACAGCGAAGTTGCACCCGACGAATCAACGGAACAGGTAACGAAACAAACCCAGCAAGATACAAACCCACAACCGGAAAGGACAAAAACCAAACAACAAACGGAGAGTGTACCTACAAAAATCAATCTAGACATAAACAACGAAACATCAACTTCGGAGTTATCCGAAAACGAAGGCGAATTCATTCAACCAATCAAGCAAATGGTGGAGAGCTTGTAACTGTTTGGCTATCGGAGACCACCCCAGGCCGAGCCAAAATCGATATTATCGGCAATAAGGGAGCGATCGCGAGGTGTAAGTGGCGCCACCAGCCAGGATCGAGCGGCGGCTCGAACAATATCGAACCGAGCGCATGCGCAGACGAGAGCTCGGAAGCACCACGGCGCTGCCGAGCGGGCTTGCGGCGAAAGCACGCTCAGGGTCGATGAAAGGAGCGAAAAAGCGAGGGAAAAGGGAACAGATGATTGGACCAAATTGACGCCACCGCTACCAAGAAAAGCATCCGATTAGGGATAAGCCGAAAAGGGCAATTACGTCACTGGAGAACCCACCTGTAATTGGAGAACAAGGGAGAAGAACTCCGAAGGACCAATGGAAAAATTAAACACCAAGAACGAAATACGCGTGCGCGAGTCCGCCAAAAAGATGCAAATTTCGCGAGTGGGAGGCAAAAATTAGCATATGAAAAGGCATGAAATCGACCGGAAATCAGTTAATCATCTCACCGGGTCTACACCAGGTCTCCAAGGACTTAAAATTTAAAAGTGAAAAGTGACAGTCAAAGTGAGTAAAAGTGAATAAAAGTGACTAAAGTGAAACCGTGCCAAAAAGAACTTATAAATTTTCGGTGACGGTGGACTTATAAATTTCGGTGTCGAATTGGACTTATAAAATTCGTGCAAAAATCGGACTTATAAAATCCGTGCAAAAATCGGACGTATAAAAATATTCGGACTTATACAATTTTTGTGCCGAGTGAACTTACGAAATTCGTGCCGAAAACGGACTTGTACATCTTCGGGCAAATTTCGAACTCAGAAAAAGTGTGAAACGCGGGACTTATAAAAGTTCGCCACGCCGGACTAGTGACATTCGTGTCGAGGACTCATTAAAAATTTGTCACACGGACTCGCAAAATGCGGGACACGTCGAAATCGCGTGCCAAGTTCGAAGTTATACCTTGGTGCAACGATTGGCGCGAAGCGGTAAAGTGACCGAGGTGACCGGTCAGAGGAGCCGAAGTGACTGGTGGGCAAATTTTACAACGAAGAGGACCCGGAAAAACCACCCACAGGGCTTCCCTCACGTCTCCTGCATTTACCTATATCGACAAAACCAGGTAAAAACAGTCAGTGGTCGCAGAAACACCAATTGCAATTCGCGAGGTGAGCGAGCTGTCACTGCCGACGCGGCCCCGTGACGTCACAGCACGGCCAGCCGCGAGCGGCGGCCATCTTGGGAACACGAGCTATCGAGCCGCCGACCCGAAATCATAGGGCGTTCGCATGTGACGATGGTAAAATAACCGGAAAACGGTCAACACGCGAGAAAAGAATAAAAACGATCGATAAAAGTCACCAATCCCGGAAATAAAGTTACCTAATAAAAAGATAAGAATAGAAGAATAAGCACGTTGTCAGTCAAATAGGTCAACGATTAAGTAATTATAGCATCGAGGAAGAATAAAAGGGAGTAATCCACACATAAGAGAAAACTGTAAATACACAAAAACTGGTCTTGTTGTAAATAAAATCAATATTTCCACATCAAAAACCGTCTCTGATACGCCAACCCATAATTCCTGGACGCTCGAGCACACGAATCCCTCCGTTTGAGCGCCCATTCCTGTACAGGAGGTGCACGAATTCGGAGACAATATTGTGAGGAAGCTTGCTCCTGTTACAAGCTGTATTCAAAGGAGAATACGCAACCACAACGGCGACTCTCCAAACGTCCGGTCGATACAACGGACAACGAAGGAAATAGGCAACGACCACGCAAACAAATCAGGAAACGACATAATAAAGGAAAAAGCCCAACGAGGCAACAAAACGAAAACAGCCCAACGAGGCAGAAAAACAAAAGAAGCTCAACGAAGCAACAAACCAAAAAAAGCCCAATGAGGCAACAAAAAGAAAAGAGCCCGATGAGGCCAAGTAAAACAAAAAGCTTATCGCAGCACAACAAAAGCGAGTTTCGCGAAAAAATCAGCCCTGATGGGAAAGCCGGCAACTTATACGGTGACAAAAGCGAAAAAAACAAATGGATCCGAAAACAAAAACGACAACCAAAAGGCAAAAAATAAGGACAACGACGAAAACAGCGGAAAACGGACGTTTCCACCGAACTTTCGTTCACCACCCGCACCCGTAGAACCTCGGAAGAGTACAACATCAAAGCAACCAGAGAAACGGTTGCCCAAACCAACAAAACAACGAACGAAAAAGACGCCAAGAGAACCGACCAGGTGTAGTGAAAGGTTGGCAAATAAAAAACCAAAGGTCCCGGATAATCAACCAAAGAAGCAACCAATTACGAAAAACTTGAATGATCCTGGGAATCTGTCACTTGAGATGACAGACGAATACTGGGATTCCAAAGTTACGCGCAGCACTCGCAAAACCAAAGGACGAAAAACAAAAACTCGATTCCAACCTCCGGACTCAACATCCTCAGACTCAGACCCACCGCCATCACCACAAGTAACACCAGAATATTGGGATTCTAGAGTTACCTACACGGACGATACTCCAATACATGTAAATCCCGAGGATGCACAATCAAAAATTAAATCACCTGTGCCAATGTCACCCGAAATGACACAAGAATATTGGGACTCAAAAATCACAAAAACTCCGGATAATACACCAGCAGTGGAGCAAACGGTCCCTCAACGAATCAAGCAACCAATCGCAGTGCCAAGCACTCCCAAGAGGATCGACCAACCAATTGCCACACCGAGTACCCCAGCGGAACAACCAGCCGCCACACCAGGGTGTTCATGGCAAATCGACGAACCAGCCGCCACACCAGGGTGTTCATGGCGAATCGATGACCACACACCAGAACAACCAATCCTCACACCAAGGCGTTCACAGTAGATTGAGGACAGTTCATCATCAATGGACATTGGACCAACATTTGAATCACCACCGTGGATTCCGCATGAGACAACAGAATGCTCTAAATCAGACGAATCACGATTAGCTATACCTCGGAAACCTTCTCGAGCGTTAGCAAAGCAATACCATCAAATGTCGGCATCGTCAGAAAGTGATTCTGACAACGACTCAACGTACAGACCATCGCAATATCAACGAAAACGCCTAACACTACAAACTCCACCAACAACAAGAGGAATAACGATAACAGAAGACGTACAACTAAAAAACAATATTGTAGTAACACAGGAAAACATCCTGGCGCAGGAAGATAACATCGCACACTTCCTGTCAGCCGATGGTGTCATGGACACAGTGGTTTCAAAAATACTCGCGGAAAAAGGTAAGCTCACCCAATCGTTATTCTCGCAGTCCGATCCCGGAATCGGACACATTTTCGTCACACGCGACAAAACACTACGGTACTTCACGATAATTTGTAAAAACAAATCGACAGACGCTACTAGTACACTTAAAATTCAAAAATGTCTAGAAACCCTTGTACAGACTCTAGTAGAAAAAAAAATCACATCGTGTACTCTATCCAAAGACCCAAAAATTATCGACACATTTTTGTGGTCTAACATCAAAGGATACCTACGAGTACTCGCGATTAACTCAAACATCACCTTTAGGTTATGCGAAGATCTGATAACCGTTCCAGACCAGGAAGATAGGCAAAATATCATCAGAGACCTACACGGATCCGCAGTCGGAGGTCACAAAGGTGTGACAAAAACTTATCAGCGCATCCTCTCCCAGTACTACTGGCGAGGATTAAAAAAGGACGTAGAAAAGTTCATAAAATACTGCTTCGACTGCCAGAAAAACAAACTAGTCCGCGTAAAAAATAAAGCTCCTATGATGATTACCGACACACCAGCGCAACCCTTCGATAAAGTAGCCATCGATATCGTAGGTCCATTGCGTGAAACAAAAAATGGACATAGGTACATACTGACTATCCTCGACTTATTCAGTAAGTTCAGTATAGCAGTACCATTAAAACACCAAACGTCAATAGACGTAGCGAGAGCGCTCTGTACAACCTTGATATCAACTTTCGGTGCGTCTCGCGCGATACTAACCGATCAAGGTACGAATTTCATGTCGCAAATGTTCAGAGATTTCGCACAACTATTTCAGATAGAACAGCACAGAACAACTGCGTATCACCCACAATCGAACGGCGCAATCGAACGCAGCCATCACGTTCTTGTGGAATATCTGAAGCACTTCATCGACAGTAATCGAGACTGGGATGAACTGCTTACATTTGCGACACTTTCATACAACACCAGTATACACGAAAGTACGGGGTTCACCCCGTATGAAGTAGTATTTGGTAGGAGAGCTCGAACACCTTCGGAGTTCCCACCACCTGAAAAAATCATAACCTACGACGACTTCATGACAGATCTAATGAGAAACCTCAGAAACGTTCAAGGACTCGCCTTAGAAAAGGCAATAAAGTTCAAAGAACGAACCAAAAGATACTACGATAAAAGAACTGTAGAACCGGAATATCAAGTAGGCCAACTCGTTCTCATAAAGAAGGAACGTAAAACGAGCAAATTTGATAAGGACTGGCTAGGCCCATACAAAATCACAGAAATCCCAAACAAGCGCAACATTATAATACAATTAGACGGCAATACGACAAAAACTCTACACGTGGATAAAATTAAATTGGCATATGTTGCAGATGCCACGCCAATTCCGTAAAGGCGTCCGCACCAGACGCCTTCAAAATTACACCACTGACGAAAAACCCTGGACTCTACTCGGAGTCCTTGGGCACACTTCATTCATATCATACAACATGGACGCTGATAACGTACATAGACACATACGGATTCACATCCAGACGACAACAAATACAGGAAAACCTTGACGCCGCCAACGCATTTTGATTCACCTTACGAGGTCACTGCTTAACCAGAGGTCAGCTGCAAAACATACAAGCCCGACTAAACAACGTCGCGAATGCAGAAGCAACCTTGCAGGAACTGATACCATCAATCCAACTCGATTCAACTGACAGACGAAAGAAACGCGCGCCATTAGGATTCATAAGAAAAATCAACAAGATACTTTTCGGAACAATGGATAATGAAGACTCAGATAGAATAGACTCACAAATCGATGCATTAGCAAACACAACCGCCGAATTGGCAGAAATCGTACTAAACCAAACACATATAATCAAATCAGGCTTCAATTTTACCCAAACTCAAATCACCCAACTAACAAACAAAATAAATACGGAAATCAGAGAAATCGAACTGAAACAGGCAGCACTCGAATACGAATTACACGTAATCCAGAAACTGATAACATACACTACTTCCGTAGAGGAAACACTTATCCAATACGAAATTGATTTGGAAATACTGACAAACGCAGTACTATTCGCGAAAATGGGACAGATACACCCTGAAATACTCTCAGCAAAAAAGATATTGACTAGCGCAGAAGCGATCCGAAAATCAACACCAAACACAATATTCCCTATACCACTCAGCACGGAATATGTTCCGGAATTAACCAAGATAATCGAGCTCAGAGCGTTCCATAACGGAGAACGGCTTATCTATGTCATCAAAATTCCGCTTTTGGATCTTACACAATACAAACTATACCAACATCTGTCCGTCCCAGTACGTCAACTCTCAGCGGCAAAAGGCGCGAGATTCGCGTACATCAAACCGGCTGTCCGATACATCGCAGTCTCCGAAGACTTCAGTAGTTATTTCAATTTGGAGGACGAAAGCGAATGTAAATTCATACTTAATCGATACATTTGCAAACAAAGGTATCCCGTAGCACAGATCAACGATGAAACTGAATGCGAGGTTCAACTCCTCGTTAACCCACAATATGGCAACCTAGAATCATGCGACATCAGACTAAAAATGTTAAAACAAACCTACTGGAAAAAAATTCGTAACGCAAACGCATGGCTGTACGCAGCACCAAAACCGGAAACCTTATACCTTATTTGCGATAACCACAAATCAATTATTGAAACAATCGAAAACGCTGGAATACTACAAGTCGAACCCACCTGCCGAGTAAAAACCCGAACAACGACACTAACTCCTTCAGTAGAAATAAAATCCTCAATTGAAGTAAAATTCGGACACACACCGGTTTTGAATATCACAGCAATGATCCAAAAATCAATGGAAAACGTGGAAAACATCAACCTTACGGAAATCATAGTAGAAACAGAAACACTTACAGGTCTATCAAACACGAATCCGATACACGACGATCTAACGAAAAACGAGGTGGCATTAAAGGCCATCATCACAAAAGCAAGGGAGATCTCAAAAACCCACCACATGAGTCACAGACTCTCCACATTAGAAACCATACTGAAATACAGCGGAATCTCCCTTGCTTCCATCATCCTGTTAGCAGTAGTTGGATGGAAGTTTTCCCCATCCGGAAAAATATCTAGCTTATACAAAATTATATCATGTATAACGAAAAAACGAAAAACAATAACACAACGACAAGCCGACACGGCTCCCGAACCGACCGTTGTCTATCACAGACAGCCGATACAATTAGCCGAAACCCAGCCACAACCGACTACCGATTGTAGAGAGGTCGCTATTATTACAGACCACACACCCCAACTAGCTCGTAGACCGAACTACGCGTTGACATATCACGATCGCAACGCTCTACCATAAAAAAAAGAAGAAAAAAAATAAAGCTAATAAAGCGCGACAATTAATAAATATATAACCACAATAACAAATAATAAGTATAATAATACATAATAACCATATCCTTAACCAAATATATATATATCCTTTACTAACGAGAAATTAAACGCATACATTACTCCCCTACCCTACCAGAACACACAAACAAACACAAGTGCATCATGCATGGGTTAAAACTATCAACTTCATACCATTTTCTTTTAACATTATTCCAACAAACACACACACCTGACAGATAAAAGCAAAAAAAAATGGCCAGCACCAGTCACACCGGAAGCCGGCACAATGAGAAGCTGGAGTGTCTCATCTGCCCAAAGAAAGTCAAGGCCTCGCAGATGGAGCGACACCTCGGTTGGTGCTACCAGGAATTAGTGAAGAGGGTGACTAAAATGGGGTCACAACACGCGGGCTGTCCCATCTGCTGCTGCGTGTTTCCGGCGAACCGCCTGACGGCACACATCAACAACTGTGTCGTATATTTGAGAAAGCGGCAGATCCACGACCATCAACAACAACAACTGCAGCAATACCGCGATGAACAACAGCTATACCAATATCAACAAGAACAACAACAGCTATACCAATATCAACAACAACAACAACAGCTATACCAATATCAACAACAACAATAACAGCTATACCAACATCAAAAACAACAACTACAATCACAAGAACAACAGAAGGAGCTATCACCCGTCCACACACCACACACACCAGAGGGATCACCACCACCACTAATCGACGAAAACAATGACACAGACACCGGAAACGGCACAATATACATTGACACCGACAACGAAGACACGAACAGCGAAACCACTGTTGAAACAACTGACAACGCAACAAACGAAACAAACGAGAAATCCAACAAAGACGAAAACACGGTACGAAACGGCACAGACGGCAAAGACAAAACGGACTTTGACCCGACAAAACTAACAATGGAAGACGGATTCAAATGGATCGACAGTTTGGGAATAGAAGCCCTGCGAAAGATCAAAAATAGAATATTGGGAAATATTTTCCTCGCAGAACTGAAGGAAGACATGAAACCAAGGACAACAAACAAAAGACGACGAATAGACATAGACACACAATAAAATCAAACTAACAAGACAACGAACTGATACCCACGCTACACTTCATACATAACAGTCATACTTCTTACACTAACAGATAATCATCAACATATAACAATAATAATAAACTTATACAAAGCAGGCGACACGCGTCGCGTGGCTTCAAAAAAAAAAAAGAGAAAAACAACGAAAGGGCCCACCCATTATTTTTTTTTCTTTTCATTTATCATTAGTCTTTTTATTTTTCCTTTCAAAAAGTTGTTACTATTTTTCATAAATATATATGCTATGCTTTTTTTTACCTATATACGTGTTAATAGTTATTTTACCCATTCCAGAAGAAAAAAAACTACCATCTTGTACCAACGAAACCAATCCAAATAACACGTCCAACCCACTAACCTACCACTAAACAAATTTTAGAATGTTACAGCCATTATATAGCAAAAAGGATGATAATTTAAAGGACAACACAAAAAAAATCGAAAAACAGAGGATCAAAATGGAATACATACATACATCTATACCATAATTCGGAAAACAATAATTGGACATCATCAACGGACATAACAGGACAAAAAAATTTATAGTTCAATACCATTTTTAACACCAAATTCAATCCTATCCAACTTAACCAAACCAATCCCACTAACACGAATAAATAACAGTTTTTAGATTGTTACAGATACCAGCATTCATCACGATAAATATATCCCAAAACAAGAGTGTACCGGAACAAATATCAAAACTAAGGAAAACAAACTCAAATAAAACCAAATTCGGACGACAACAACAAAAATCAACAGACCAACAACCAACGAAATAAAATATCAAAAAAAATATATATATAAACAAATCATAGCACATTCACTCAAAAAAAATGAAAATATCCTTTCTTAAAAAAGACATGGCACTGGAATCGAAAAATCGAAGTTCGAGATAAAAGTCTCGAAAATTATCGAAATCATGGAACCGCTATTCGTGACCAATCAAAATCTTCGGTTTATGCGACGTCATCGTCCACACATATATAGCACATGTACGATGTTGATTCCTAACCTAAGAACTACTAAAAGTCAAGCGCGAGCGGAGCGAGCGCGGTGTTGCTATTTATTAAATGGAAAAGAAACATGATCAAAGAAAACGTTCAAGCAAACGGTGTTGCTAGTATATATAAAAAAAAAACAACAACAACAAAACCCCCAAAACTTTTCATTATATAGAATCACACTTAAAAACAATTATTAAATGTAAATTCTGTTTAACATCCGATGCGGGGGCATCGTTTTTCCTAGAGGGGGAGTGTAACGGCTCCAGCCTCTTCCCACAAATATTATTTTTCGCGACGGCTTCACTTTTCCGCCGCGCCTTAATTCGTGGAACCTCCACCTTATCTGCATCCGGTCGCACGGCTTAGCCGTGAGAAGGCCCTTATCGCGGGCGTCGCGACAGTCCGTCGCGACTTGGTTTGCGGGGTCCGAGGCCCTCAGCCTCGCACCTCCGATCGTCAGTCCAGCTCGAGCCTTCTAACGGTACACTCTCCCAATTAACTACTCCGAACTTTAGCGCTGCGACTAATAAAGAATCATTTACGTATATTCGAGTGAAGTCATTATAATCGACCGCACCAACATCCTCGACGTCACAAGAAGAAGAATCGAAAGCGACGGAAAAAGGATATGACAGTGTGAAAAATGATGATGAGGAGATGCGGGAGTTAGTCGAGGCTTTTGAAAAATTGAAAATCGAATAAAAAATATAAATCTGCTTAATTCTGTGTTTACATATTTGTTATTTATAAAAACCTTACAATCCCTATAATATAATAATATTTACTAGTCTTATAGTATTATTTAAGCACGCAGGCTTACCCCGAGAAGTCTACCATGACCTGTCGGGAAACGTCGATCTCGATGACATTATCGAATTCCGAATATACAATACAATTTACAGTATTCGTTAAAGCAGCCTTAAAACGAATTTCTACACACACACTACCGTGTTTCATAAGATTCCAGTGACCAGCTCGCCCGGAAGAAAGATCGGGCGTTAAATCGAAGCAGTATAGACAGTTACCGTATGGATACGCTTCTTTTGTTACACCACAGCTATCATCATCCCAAAAGATTCCCCTACCCGAAACTAGCGTATGATATGGCTCGGTGTAAAGGCCTTCGTGATAATCAGGTTGCAAAGGCTTACTAGGCACCTGTACACCGTCTACGTACAGGGTAAAAAAATTTAATGAGTAGTGGTGAAAATTAAATGGATTCATAGTTCTATCTTCATTGAAAGCTCGATTATCGACCAAGCCCAGTACGAACCGTCTCGGAAGTTGACCAAGTACAACATTATCGAGTGTTTCGCTGTGAACACCTGCATGAATAGTAAATGGTTTCACTTCTACCCGAGTAAAAGGGTATTTAGCCGTTCCTCTACTCAAAGCCTTCGCATGTGCCAGTAAAACACCCGCACTAATTTTAACACGTCGAACAATGAGACTGGCGTCGACTATATGCACTGTATAATCCTTCCCAGACGAGTCCATAAGACAAAAAGCATCTCTCGAACGCATAAGACGAAGGCGTAGTTCAACACCGTTGAGTAAAAACTTTTCCTGATTGAAGATATCGGAATGTAGATATCCGGTAAGGTCTACCGTTTTACTATTCGCCATCATAGCCTGCCGCGTAGGTAGACCTTTGTTCGCTTGCACAGCGGCTGCTCTACCCTCAGCTGGCGGGGCCGTAGAAACTGGTTGAGAATTGAAATATGGCGAAGTATCATCTATCCACATACTGGCACCGAGCTGGCAGGCTTTCGTTGAAGCCTTATAAGTCTGTAGCGATTCGATGTATGCTCGGTATGCATAGGCATTATTCGAGGGCGATACAAGTTTCTGGTTGAATGACACATCTAGTTGATTGAACAATGAATGCAGTAGATTGTTAACAGGTGCTACTCTATCATGAGCGTCAACTGCACCGTTTCTGGGTTGTAGCTTAACACGTAAGTTTAACATAGTATGAGCCAGATCAATGTATTCATCACCATGCCCGGAGTAACAAATTCAATGGGAGCCTCATCTGTCAGTGAAGAAATGGGCTTATAATGAATTCCTTGAGAAACTTCTATACTCGTCTGCGTCGGCGGAAGCGTGAATAAAGCCAGCTCTGATTTCAAGCACTCACAAGAGTGGGCGTGTAAGAAAGACATTTTGTTTAGCTAATTATCCAAGTATATCTGCAACCTTAGTTTTTCTAGTTGCCTTTTTCTTAAACCTTAGTTTTTCTTTTCTTTTCTTAAACCTTAGATCTTTCAATCTTAGTTTTTCTAGTTGCCTTTTTCTTAAACTTTGCTTATTTACGTCCCTTTTTCTTATTACGTTTATCAGTTGAAATTTTTTCTTTTTCTTCGTAGCTTTTTTGGGGTTACGAATTTTAGTATATTTTAGAGCTCTAACTGTAGGAGTACCGATGTGAGGGCCAGCGTGACCAAACAACGAATGATGCTATGGCGAGCGGTCCTGTATTTTATATCCTGAAACCTTCATGAGACTCTCAAACGTTTCGTCGGCCTTGCGCTTCAAATTCCTCCCACTCTCGGTCATACGGGCTCTAAATGAATCTTTGAAGGGAGTGTTGTGCGTAACATCACTCAATATATTCATACCAGCATGTAACGCTTCTTTTCCGACTGCGCGTGCGCCACGAGTTAGCAATGGTAATGCGCGTCGGAATAAACCACTGAGGAAGCTTCCCAAACCATGTCCTCGTTGATATGGAGCTTCAATGAAAACACGATCAACCCGCCGCCAACCTGGCTCTCATAATGATCAATATATCGATCCATAGAGATAAATTCTATCGTATGCGCTTAAAATGTAATGTAAGGGTCAGCGTTCCACTCTGGAGTGGTACTGGTTTGCCAGTGTCGGTCCTTATATCTATCTCGATGGTACCAAATTCAGTCCATAGTAAAGGTATATAAATTGGCGGGGAAAATGATTTAGTTTGCGTGGATCCATAAACGTAATTTGTATTATCTACAGGTACAATACGTCACAGAGGTGTCTGCGCATCACCGGTTATATAATTTTCACATATATCCGTATATACGAATAATTTATCAGGAAGCGATAGCGATAAGTTAGCAAGATAATTTGCGATAAATTTCCATTGTTCACGGACATCCTTAATTTTTCCGGGCTGAAAGCCTAAAACTTTAGAGAGTTTATCGTCCAGACATATAAGATGTGGCCGTACACATTCATCTATAATACAGCTATCAGGTATTCTTTTCAGGCTTACAATCCCCCCGATATCCACCTTATATTCGAGGCGGATATGGTCTTTGAATATATCCGTTTCATTAATGGTGTCAATTAGTGCTTTCACACTAGCATAGAGCCCCGCAGGAATTATAACCTCGTGAGTTTTTGGAGGTTTAATATATTTTCGCTTGCGGATGTTAGCAGCATCATCTCGGGGGATTACGAGCTTAGCGGATTGTGCTACAGAATCTGGTGTAATCTCTGTACTGATCGAATGCGTAGGAGAGTCACTGTTACCCGATGGTATAAAAGTCTTTTTGGGCTTATGTTTACTGTAAACCCACTCGCGGGTACTGCAAGTGGTGGTTGGGGACGCCGTACCGTGTGGTTCATTTGTCTCATCTACATGCAGAAACGTACGGGGAAATTGAATTTCTGTGTTACGTCCCGATCAGCAATTTTCACTCCATCTCGGTCAAGGAGAATTTACACCCTCCCTTTACACGTTATTCGGAGATGACGCTTTATCGAGGTTTTGGCCCTGTTTTGAACCTAACCTTTCGGAAAATAATTCGGGATAGGGCCTAGAGTGTATATATTGGTTATTGGACAAATTTTATTCGCGGTTAAAAATTGAAAGTTACTAGATTTTAAGTGATGATTTTGAACTGGACAAGAAAATTCTGGACGCTAGCTCTTTCTATCGTCTGGAATACGATACGCGGCTGTTTCTCTCTCTCGCGCGTCACTCTCGATGCACGGCTCGCGACGACTCACCAACACACTCACTCACTGTTTTCTCCCGACCTATCCTAATACTTTAACGCGCCGTGATGAAACTGGAATAAAATTGACCCAAACGAAAATCTATTGACCATGGAAATATTTTAACCCTCCAGGTTAACTATTAAATGCTGACAACTGATTACTAACAAATGATTATTGACGAATGAATATTCTGAAGAAATGAAATTTTCAAGATGAAGATGATAACTTCCACGACTTGAGATATGGTTTAAATAGGTTTACCTCAGAAAGGATGATCGAATGAATCGAATGACGAATGGATTTCCGAATCGAATTGGAACGTCCTTCCCAAATTCCAGATGAATATTCGAGTCAGAATCGAATGATGATGATCGATTTCCCAGATAACGTCCTTCCCAAAATGCCGAATATTCGAATCAGAATTGAATGCTAATGATCGATTTCAGGAGACGAATGTCCTTCCCAGATTTCAACGATATAGATGGATGATTTTTGATGATAAGACGATTTCCAGGTGAAATATACTCAAACTCGATAGAATGATTCGGAAGATTACGAATGATTTATTGAACTGAATTAATATAAATACTGATTCTTGATTTGTTACAAGTTTTCTTTGTGTGCTAATTACTCTCAAAGTGTTGCAAAGATTGAGGTCTTTGCCCTGGTCGCGAAGAAGTACTGGAAGTAGAAGTCGAAGTAGAAGTGCCGAGTGGGCCGCGAGCGCGCGATTAAGTAACCTTGGTGCCGGACACCCCCGCGTCACCGCTGTCACACCTGCGCCTCGACTCCCCACTCTCATCACCTGATTCCTTTCTTTGATTGACTAATTAAATATTTCCAATTTCGTAGTCTTACAATAATTTTGACGTTCTAATTTGTTAATACTTAAATTTTATCGCAAATTTTATGATCATACAAATTTGAATGAAAGCTGTACGAGCTTTCGTTGCGGAATTAATAATAGTTGACATAAATTTTTATCTTAATATTGTGATAGTCGTCAGGTATGGTCGAGGGAATGATTGAGAGTATCGAAGTCCGAATGTTGGTATAATACTTTTATTGTAATGAGCGTGAATGAAGGAGAGCGTGCGTCTGACAGATTCGGGACTCTGAGATGAACTGACTCAAGGGCCTGTCGGAAGTAGGGCCCTCACCTATTACTGCGCGCGACGCGGTATTCTTACGCGCTGATAAGACGGCCGCTGCCCGCACGAGACGCGTACAGCGGCTGGACCGTTGCCGTGAGAAAGCGGGCGGTCGCACGGAAGGTGCTGACGGCTCAAAGATTGCTAAGAATTTAGATACGGTGTTAACTTGAGTTTCCTGCGCTAAAAATGCTATACGGGACCGTCACACTCCCCCTCTTGCAAAAAGAGCGATGCTCCGCATCGGATATGATTGTTACAAAATTTTGGGATGTGTGAGTCTATACAATGAGATGATTTTTGTTTGTTTGTGGGTCTGATTTTATGCATTTTCCGCTGTGTATGTGAGTCGTTGAAATAGCCATTTCCTTGGATCCCTCTTTTGTGTCGTCCGGTTCTTTTTATTTGGGTTGTGTTACGTCCGGGTAACATAAATGAATTGCCCTAATTTTTTACCTTAGCAACGGCTAATTAGTCTGGGAAACGGGCTTACGGAGTTTGATTGAACAATCGAGAAATTAATTTTATGAATTCTGGATGTTGAAATTAACTGGTTTATTTATCTAGATTTTTACTACATTGCTCAAGTCTTTTCTCATAAATAATCCGTCGAGGATCGTTTTCAGGAATCCTCGATGGATGTAAGAATTTGACTACAAATTCGATTTTCTTCAAACGATATTGAGGTTGGTCAATATTGTGACCGAAAAGGTTTTGAATGAATTCCTCGGTGAAGTAGCCGTGTTTATGGTTCCTGGAGTACCCGCTATACTCGGCGGTTATTTTCCGTAGATAATTCTTGCGTCCACCTGACCGACGTTTACCCACTAAAAGAATGATTATAACTATTAGCAAAAATGAATTTAAACGTTCAGACTACGCGAACCCCAGGGTTAAAGGAATAGCAAGCTCGCGGTGGTCCGCGCAGCAAACTATGTATTCAGGAGGAAATAAGAGTTCGCGGTGTTCCGCGCAACTCTTGAGGTTTGAATTTGGGAATAGAATATCCGGTGAGCTCGCGGTGGTCCGCGCAGCCCGATGGATTTGTCGAAGGATGAGTAAGTTCGCGGTGGTCCGCGCAACTCACTGAGTTTGAAGGATCTGGTGAAGAGTTCGCGGTGGTCCGCGCAACTCTGAGTTCGAAGGATATGATGAGGAGCTCGCGGTGGTCCGCGCAACTCTGAGTTCGAAGGATATGATGAGGAGCTCGCGGTGGTCCGCGCAGCTCAAAGAAGATTTCGTAGATTTTGTTGAACTTACTTTTACTTGAATTCTTGAGAAGAGTGTTTCTGATAGAGCTGTACAATTCCTAGCTCGATCCAGAGAGGTTGAAGATTTTACAAGAACTGATTTTTAAGCATAAATTTCGTCCTTATATACTGGTGTGTACTCTATCTTCTTCTATGCGTAGGTGCGGGAGAGGGCAAATTTTCCCTTAGCTCATTGGTCCTGAAATTTCCCGTCTCCCACTTCCTATCTTTCCAGAAGGACTGGAAGGACCGCGCTTATCTCTTACGTATTTTTCGGGCCCGAGCACCCCCCTTCCCTTATTGATATCTTAAGGCCCCATGGTGGTGCCATGCGTTTGTGTGAAGGCAGTTGCTCGTGCCTGGATGCTATGTGGAGGCGTTACGGGGATGTAACACCTCCCTCCTAAGATTAAATGTCGGTGTACATTTTTTTAAATTGAGAAACGACATTTAAATTACATGCGAGTGAGACAAAAAAATAAAATTGCAAAGAATAATTAAACAAAAATTATATACAAAGTTATCGATCTATCAATTATTATCATGAACGTGTTGAGATGAATCGCTGTTGATCTTGATGTCTTCAGCCCTTTAATGAGAAAGCCCCAGATGATGAAGGTTTGATGATGGATGCTGGCTCAGTCTGTTCTTGAACTCGTACTTCTTCTTGTACTGTTGGAATCCGTACAGATAAGAGCTCGTGAACTTCGGTTGAATTAGATGGCTCTTCCGGTGTTTCGTTCAAGTTTCTTTTTAAATGAAGCAAAAGATGTGTCACCGAGTCCCAGATTGCTCCGATTAAAAATATCGACCACCCGTACACAGTGTGTAGTGCATAACCATGAATTATAGTATCCACGATGAGTTTGATGCCTCGGACTAGAAGTAATATTCCAATGATTCCAGCACTTGCGGTTCCAAAGAACATGAATCGACCCCACATGTTCTCCCAGACAGAGTCGACGAGGTTTTTCAAGCCATTTGTTCCCAGCATATTCGAGAATGAGAGTCCTTGATTGCCAATGGGTTGTCCACTGATGCCTCGAGCTAGGGTGTTCAAAACGGCTGGTTTCTCGACGGGAAACATAATGTGGTCCCGCAATTTCTCGAGATCCTCCTGACTGTAAATTCCGCTTGTTGCTAAGGATGCTGGATTGGTGTACTTCCACGTTGGTTTCGTCATTGGTTTGATAATTGTTGGTGGTATACTTTGAACTGGTCCGGGTAGTAATTTGTACCAGGCGTCTCCGAGAAGATATTCCGACGGTAACAATGGGTCGCACGTCATTTCGGTGCCAGCTTGCATAATAATATGGGTACGAGGAGACAAGAATAAACTTTCATTGCCCCTCGTAACTGGAAGTTGGTGATAACAGTTTTCAGTTCTTCGTACTTTGACTTCCACCGGAATGCATTTGATTATGTGAACGACTTCTCCAGCGATCACGGCCATGTATCCTGGTCCTTTCATGAGATGGAAAGCGAATTCATCTGGGGATTGGGTTGCGATGATGAGGGCATTCTTCAATACTTGTTGCTCCAAGTTGCATCGTTGCGTCAACACGTCAAGATATAATTGATTGATTTGGTTACGTATGTGCTTTTCTACGAACACAAATTTCGAATTTACATACGCAAAGATATCTAAATTTTCTACAGCGATTGGTTTTGGTTTAGCGAATGTCTCTCCCCTTCTAGTTTCAAATATTAATAGCTTCGGATGTTCTGTGCGAATTAACGTATAACCACATAGCGGCTGTTCGGATTTCTTTGTTAATGCAAACGTAATATCTTGAGTTGAAAGTGTATAGACTGTTTGAGGGTAGCTATGTCCTATATCTTTAATTTTCTTTGCCATGCCCTCGTACAGTACATCGTACCGATTGAACTTGCAATTGTCTACCGGAAGTGAATTCCAAAAAGTTTGTCCGCCCTCAAGGTCAATACAGCTTTGGCTTGTTAATTGGCACGTCATTCCGGACTTAAGATTAATGCGATTCGTGTTTAGATTTACCGCTGCCT
The DNA here is from genome assembly GCA_964017025.1 of Stenichneumon culpator. NCBI lineage: Eukaryota > Metazoa > Arthropoda > Insecta > Hymenoptera > Ichneumonidae > Stenichneumon > Stenichneumon culpator. The sequence continues at coordinate 3,077,492 of OZ024776.1, forward strand.
GATATTCTACTAAAGTTATTTTTACCGATCCTTGTACCACTACATCGTCCCAGCTACCATAAGGATCCGAATACTGAGTACCAAAGCATGTACCGTCGTTTTTTATTGACCCTGCTAAAGTTATACTACGTGTTGTCGATTGATTTATACGCAAGTCATTAATTAAGCTATTTCCAAGTCTAAAGAGGCCAGATTTGTGCATTTCTTGGCACGCGTCTCGAGATACGTCTGCTAGATATTCTAACTGCCCATGTGCTACAACTGAGACGTGTGAACTCATTCCACAGTGGAAAATTGCTCGATGGATCTCGACTTTACATTGAATTACTTTGTTTACAACAAATTCGTTTAGTTGTAATAACTGTATATATACAGGGCTTGCCATCACTTCCGGCTTCTTGATATCGCAATCTCCTACATCAATTAAGGACAAGGTCGTTATATTAAGATTTGATGATCCGCAATCGTACCCGATGATGCCCATTGCACCTGTTATCGCCCATAACAGTAAAGCGATAGTTAACATCCCTTTGGTCATGTTGATAAAATATTTAAATATTTTATTTTCTCTCTTTTTTTTTTCCTGAAAATAAAATAAATAAATTGTAATTTAATCAATTTCTAAATTGCTATATACGAGAGTTTCAATCTATTTATATTTACAATACGAGGTTTTTTCTTAATTTTAATTTTTACATTCCCTTTCGAAAATATCTCTAACACCTCGTGTGGGCCAGTGTAGTGATCGTCTAGTTTGCCCGGTTTCGGACCTTTTAAAAGAAAAACGAAGTCACCAACCTTAAGGGTTTGCGGATTGATTTTCTTGTCATAAATTTCTTTTGATTTTTCTTTTGCGCTAATTAAATTTTGACGCGCTAGAGCTTGAAGCTCATGTAGACGCGTTACTAATTTAACGAGATACTCATCATAAGTATGCTCTTGTTCGTCAAGTATTGGTTCGCTCGAAGGAAGTCGTGCGAGTTTACCGAACACTAGTTCGAATGGAGTATGCTTGGTACCCTCATGTGTACTGGTGTTGTACGAAAAGGTGGCTAATTCAAGCCATTGGTCCCATTCTTCGTCTTGATTTGCAAATTGTTTCAAATATTCTCCCAATACATGATGAGAACGCTCGATTGAACCGTTAGATTGAGGATGAAAAGCAGTAGTTTTATACTGTTGAATTTTAAAACGTTTTGCCAAATCTTTTAGGACCTTACTAAGAAAATTGCTACCTTGATCGGTTAGAACTGATCTTGGTGCTCCGAAGGTGCAAATAAATCTTTTCACCAAAGCATTGCTTATCGTGCTCGCCGTTGCGTTCGGTAAAGGAATAGCTAACGAATATTTCGTTAACTGGTCTTGAATCGTTAAAATATAGATATTATTGTCCTTTGTCTCGGCTAAAGGTCCAACAATATCCATAGCTACTTTTTCGAAAGCCGAACCGGGGGTATCCGTAATTATCATCGGATTTTTATGTTTACTAGCCTCATGCGCGCGCTTCGCGCGCGTATCTCCAATCCTCATTATTACAGTATAACCTCGTTTATCTGACCTTCGTTCAACAGAGCCTCCACGTTATCCGAGGTACCCAACTCATCTGAATCCTCGGTGTTAACCGAGGTGAAGGCTCGGATAATACGGAAACTCGGATAAAACGGATAAAGCAGCAATGCTCGCGCGCTGAGTAGTCCTGTTATCTGTGTTATCCGCGATTTGACTTATTCGACGTACGCTCTGCTCACATTACCTTGGATAATCGGGCTTCTACTGCATTCACATATTGTATACAATAAAATTATATTGTTATTTTTATTATTACAATTAAAAAAGGATGCAATTTGAATGTGCAAATTGTTTCCTCATTTTTAATTTTGTTCGTATAGGCTCTTTTTATGAAAAAGGTTGTCGGCTAATTTCCGCTGGCATTCAAAAAAAGATTTATGATGATAGTGCCTTTAGAGATTTTGTTTAAAAATATCTGTTCTCCTTTTTGTTGTGATTAAGGCAATATGACACACCTCCCTCCCCGTTCATTCGGGGTTCAGTCGGTATCAAAAACTGTAATCAACTTTTCACACGGGTTTTCGAATGTATGGTCAAAATAAAAGTCTCATTGGAATCGGATATCATTTCGGCTTTCGACGAGTCTTTTCTTTTAACCGTACATGCCGGAATCCGTAAGAAAAATTGATTACGGTTTTTATTACCGACCGCGGTATTGCACATTTTCTTAATGACAAAACAAATGTTTAATTCGTAGTCAGCGCAAAAAAATACATCGAATCGTCTTTTTTTCTATAAGCAGAGCTTCCTCTGTAAGATAACAAAATTCGTACTTTTCATAATTATTTGTTGTGATCATAGTGATGCGGCTGACCTTCAATTTATACGTTTACAACGTTATCGACATTCGAATGCGTTGAAAATCGATGTATGAAGTGTGATCGAGTTATTCGTGGGACAAAATACAAATGCCTTCATTTATTTGGTTACCCTGTGTCACGGTAACTTTTTTTCAAAACAAAACAAAACGTGTTTATAGTATCAGTGTTAACGAAGCCGGCGAACCAGCGCAATGTCGGAAAGAAAACTGAACGATTCCGGAATTTCGGGAGAAAATGACGTTGATCTTTTGGGTACGTATAATTCCGAGTAATTCCTCGCATTGGAAATAAAATATAATATAATTATGTGTGCAATTTTAATTCGTAGATTGGGAAGGACAGCTCGACCCCACTGCGAGAGATGTAATACGGAACGCAACGAATGTTCCCTACACCAGCAGCGAGGCGATGAAAAACGTCCGGCTCTGGGATCAGACTGTGTAAGTTTTTATATAATTTCTAAACAGACATTTCTAACGGTCTCCTTTTTTATAGTCTCGTGCGCGATAGCTTTATGTTATATTTCTAAATCCGGTGTTTGGTTTTTTTCTTTGTGGCGACGGTACGATATGTTACACGCGGTCTGCGAGATTTATATAAGTTAAGGTGTTAAATCGAATGATAATTCTCCGATTATTTCGTTGCCCCCGTTTTCAAATCCTGATGGATATCTTAATCGTTCGCGCGTTCTATCGGGCAATTAACAGTTATTATAGTAACAAATTCGTCGAAATATTAAATCGTGAAAAATTAAACGTCGGTTGATACGTTCTGAATTGTGGGTAGCACCTGCAATGTATTAAATTCCCTAGACAGGATCTTTGTGATTTTTGTGAAATTCTTCTTTGTGAAATGCCTGTGCTAATAAAAATGTAATATTATTAAATTATTATATTAATTGAAATATTTTTGTTGATGTTTGTGTGACCGTCTCGTCGTTTTTTACTTTTAGAGAGATAGTTGGGATTGCCGAGAACATCGAATCGTCTCGTCGAGTCGGAGTGAACAATCTTCTGTTATTCAAATCATGGAACGACGAAGTTAATCGTACAGAGGCTGTTGTTCAAAACAGAATGGTAAGTATTCAATTGCTACATTATTATATAATTATTTTGGGGCGCATGATTTATTTTCCTAATATAACTGAAAAAAAATCTTTGCACTTATATACAAGTATATCTATTTTTTTGCATTTCAGATTGTACATCTCGAAGGAGCATATGCGAAGCAACCGAAGCCACAATATCCAAACAAGGGAACTGTTCACTACGAACTCAACATAGAGCCACATACAACAATTAACATCTTAGGAAAAGTTTCTCAAGATGTGTCGATCACTGCAAATGAATCGATGACATCAGTCGCTCAATCGTTTCAATTGGCTGATGTCGGTACAAGCATGATCTATAGTCGTGAGTAATAATAAATCATTATTTTTCCTATTTTACTTCTTCAATATGAGTTGCTGTACTATCTTGCCGTCAATTTTGCAAATGTTTAGCTATCAAACAATTGAAAACTGTAAAAAAATAAATATAACATTCATCAAGGACCTTTGAAATAAATAAATAAATAATAAATAACAACAAAATAACAAGCTTATTAAGCTAAAAAAATATATAATGTAAATCTAAATATAAAAATGGTTAATATAAAAATTATAAATATAAAAATTTTGTAGGGTAAACCATGCAATGAATGGACAGGCCCAATGAATGGACACTTTCCATAAGAGCACGTGCATAAAAAACGTCTATTCATTGGCTTTTTCGTCTGCTTAACTGTCCATTCATTGGCCGGCTTACCCTATATATAAAAATGGTAAATCTAAAATTTTGTATATATAAAAATTGTAAATATAATCATTTTTTCTATTTTCAGAGGTCGACGGTTATATAAAGATGAATTTTGTAAACGTTCGCCAGCATGGTGGACGAGCACAGATGTACGGATGCGGATCTATCACAGACGGACAGTACATGCTGCGGGTTCGTATTGTTAATTTCGATGACGAACACGATTTTGAAAAAGGCGATCATATACGGATCAAAGGCTTCATGCGAAGCAGTGGTGAGTACCCCTTTTTAATTTCCTTTCTCTTCGGCCGTTGTACTTATTTTCTTTTAATTCTTATACAACGCAGGTCCATTTAATTTATATTTTCATTTGTTTTTTTTTATAGCTAATCCCGTTTTCTTCACCGTCAACTCCCTTCTCGACGTCAGCAAGATCGACGACAAACAAATGGATTTTGTGAACCTACTTTGTGGGACGCAAGAAATTGCAGTGAAGAGGGAAGCTGGACCGCAAGTAAATGCAACGCAATGTTGCAAGTCAAAGAAATCGAAGACCGACTGAAACTACTTCCCACGGGAATTCTTAACTGCATTGCATAGTTGAATACAGTTCGTTGTTTTTTTTTCCTTTTTTTGCACACAATCGCGTACCTAAACGCATGAATGTTACATCGTTTTTGCCATTCCTTGTCACGATATCTCGAGGTATAGCTTTATAATGTTAGTACAATACAAAACCCTATAAAGAATACTTTTAAAACATTAAAAAAAAATCGTGTTATGTAGTAAACAGTGTGATACTGTTAACAAAAGACATTGTTCATTGTTAATAAAATATTGTTTTCTTATTATTTTGTAACAGTTATTAGATATGAGAATGAATAAGTTGGATTAAAATAAATTATTATCGACGATTTTGAATTTTTTTGAGACTATCGGTCGCCACGGATAAACTCGGAAAGCAAAGGTATGTTTCGCGAAGCAGGTGGGAAAACGACAGGTTATCTTTATCGTGACGTCATATTCCTTTGAGTCGAACAAATTATATCATTTTTATGTTTTTTTAAATCCTCTGTGTATCCTTGTGGATTCTTTGGTAATGATATTGGTCAATGTACTGTGCCTTACGCTAACATTTTTGTGTACTTCCGCATTGTGATAAATTAAGGTTTTATCGGTGATATTATTTGATAAAATCGATGAGTGTAGTGAAGCTCTGGATCGGATCAGAGGGTATAATTCTTTCTCGAGCGATACGGTGCCTTGTACGTCTTGCCATTTTTTTAGGACTGTTCGACGGTAAGACGAGTGATGCGATTCCTCGTATAACATACAGATTATAGAGTGGACCAGTACACACAGCGTTTCTTCCGATTTTCCACAAATCCCGGCTCGGCTGTTATCGAGAATTATTAAACACGACGCGACACGCGAGACTCGCTTTTGGAACAACACGAGCCGAATCAACGCTTATTTTCATCGAACCCGACGGTATTCGATCCAACCGATGAAATAAGATACAGCTCATGAAATTGATTAATATTCAAAGCAAGCTTTGTCGCTTCGCTTAGGTTAAAAAAATCTTTGCGTTTGGTGCGAGATATCGTCTAATGTTCGATTGGATCGAACACCATTGGGTTCGATGAAAATAAGCGTTGATTAGGCTCGTGTTGTTCCAGGAGCGAGTCTCGTGTGTCGCATCGTGTTTTATCATTCCCGGTGACAGCCGAGCCGGGATTTGTGGAAAATAGGAAGAAATGCTGTGTGTAATGGTCCACTCTATAATCTGTATCTTATGCAAGGAATAGCATCGCTCGTCCTGCCGTTGAACAGTCCCAAAAAAATTGCAAGGCGTACAAGGCACCGTATCGCTCGAGAAAGAATTACACCCTCTGATCCGATCCAGAGCTTGAGTACACCCATCGATTTTCTCACCTATATGACCGATATCGCCTCAATTTATCACAATGCGGAACTACACAAAAATGTTAGCGTAAGGCACAGTACATTGACCAATATCATTACCAAAGAATCGACAAGGATGCAGAGGATTGAAAAAAAATACACATAAAAATGATATAATTTGTTCGACTCAAAGGAATATGACGTCATGATAAAGATGACGCGTCGTCTTCCCACCTGCCTCGGGAGACATACCTTTGCTTTCCAAGTTTATCCGTGTGTCGTCGATAGTCTCAAAAAAATTCAAAACCGTCGACAATAATTTATTTTAATCCAACTTATTCATTCTCGTATCTAATAACTGTTTCAAAAAAATAAGAGAACAATGTTGTATTAACAATGAACAATGTTTTTTGTTACCAGTTTCACACTGTTTAATACATAACACCATTTTTTTGACATTTTTTAAAGTTCTTGTTTATATGGTTTTGTACTGTAATAAGACTATAAAGCTACACTTTGAGATATCACGACAAGGAATGTCGGGAACGATGTAACATTCATGCGTTTCTGTGCAAAAAAAACGGAAAAAAACGAACTGTATTCAACTATGCAATGCGGTTGAGAATGCCCGTGGGAAGTAGCTTCAGTCGGTCTTCGATTTCTTTGCCTTGCAATATTCCATTGCATTTACTTGCGGTCCAGCTTCCCTCTTCACTGCAATTTCTTGCATCCCACGAAGTAGGTTCACAAAATCCATTTGTTTGTCGTCGATCTTGCTGACGTCGAGAAGGGAGTTGACGGTGAAGAAAACTGGGTTAGCTAAAAAAAAAAAGAAAAAAAAAGAATGAAAATATAAATTAGGTGGACCTTTGTTGTATAAGAATTAAAAGAAAATAAGTACAACGGCCAAAGAGAAAGGAAATTAAAAAGGGGTACTCACCACTGCTTCGCATGAAGCCTTTGATCCGTATATGATCGCCTTTTTCAAAATCGTGTTCGTCATCAAAATTCACAATTCGAACTCGCAGCATGTACTGTCCGTCTGTGATAGATCCGCATCCGTACATCTGTGCTCGTCCACCATGCTGGCGAACGGTTACAAAATTCATCTTTATATAACCGTCGACCTCTGAAAATAGAAAAAATGATTATATTTACCATTTTTATATTTATATGTACATTATATATTTTTTTAGGCTAAAAAAGTTTGTTATTTTGTTGTTATTTATTATTTATTTATTTATTTATTTATCTCGAAGGTCCTTGATGAATGTTATATTTATTTGTTTACAGTTTTGAATTGATAGCTAAACATTTGAAAAATTGACGGCAACATATTACAGCAACTCATATTGAACAAATAAAATAGGAAAAATAATTATTTATTAATACTCACGACTATAGATCATGCTTTTACCGACATCAGCCAATTGAAACGATTGAGCGACTGATGTCATCGATTCATTTCCGTCGATGGACACATCTTGAGATACTTTTCCCAAAATGTTAATTGTTGTATGTGGCTCGATGTTGAGCTCGTAGTGAACAGTTCCCTTGTTTGGAAATTGTGGCTTCGGTTGCTTCGCGTATGCTCCTTCGAGGTGTATAATCTGAAATGTAAAAAAAAGGATATACTTGTATATAAGTGCAAAGATTTTTTCAGTTATAAGAAAAATAAATCATGTACCCCGAAATAATTATATAATAATGTAGTAATTGAATACTTACCATTCCGTTCTGAACAACAGCCTCTGTGCGATTAACTTCGTCGTTCCATGCGGTGGCCTGGATACGTTCTCCGTCTGCGTTGTTAATAACGAATTTAAACAACAGAAGGTTGTTCACTCCGACCCGACGAGACGATTCGATGTTCTCAGCAATCCCAACTACCTCTCTAAAAGAAATAAACGACGAAGAGGTTACACAAAAATCAACAAGAAGCATTTTAATTAATAATAATTACATAATGTTATATTTTTATTAGCAGTTACAATAGTAACTGTTAATTGACTGATAGAACGTGCGAACGATCAGGGTATCCGTCAGAATTCGAAGATGGGGACCACAAAATAACCGAAGAATTATCACTCGATTTAATACGTTGATTTATTTATCGAACTCCAAATTCGGTGTATACGCGTAAAATACTAATACCGAAAAATCTCTTCGGAAAAACAATTTACCACGACTCGTTTAAGAAAACAAATTTAACGTTGGCTTGGCTGTGGATCGAAATCGATGAAATTTTGCTCACGTATCATTTTTTCAGAGCTCGCTCGCGAAAACGTGTTTAACCGTTAGTGTGTTGATCATGGTAACATAGAACAGTCCCGCACAACAATTCAAGACGGACTGCTTCTCCCCCCGCTTCACGATCTTGTTTCCTACGCGTACCGGTAATTAGCGAACGTCGGACAATTCCCCTAATATACGATGTAACCTCGCTGTCAATAAATCGTGCTCGTACAATGAATGCTATCTATCTATCTCCCGACTCACTCAGGGAATCTCGCAGACCACGTGTATTATAATATACTGTCGCTACGAAGAGAAAAACCAAACACCGGATTTGCAAATATACACAATGCTGTCGCGCCCGAGACTATAAAAAAGAGGAGAGCGATAGAAATGTCTGTTTAGAAATATTTAAAAACTTACACAGTCTGGTCCCAGAGCCGAACGTTTTTCATTACCTCGCTGCTGGTGTAGGGAACTTTCGTTGCGTTCCGTATGACATCTCTCGCGGTGGGGTCGAGCTGTCCTTCCCGATCTACGAATCAAAAATTGTACACATAATTATATTATATTTTATTTCCCATGCGAGGAATTACTCGGAATTATACGTACCGAAAAGACCAACGTCACTTTCTCCCGAAATTCCAGAATCGTTCAGTTTCGTTTCCGACATTGCGCTGGTTCGCCGGCTTCGTTAGCACTGCTGCTACAAAAACTTTTTGTTTTAAAAAAAAGTTACCGTGACACAGGGTAACCAAATAAATGAAGGCAGTTGTATTTTGTCCCACGACGAATAACTCGATCACACTTCGTACATCGATGTTCAACGCATTTGAATGTTGATAAAGTTGTAAATATATAAATTCAAGGTCAACCACATCACTATGATCACAACAAATTCTTATGAAAAGTACTAATTTTGTTATCTTATAGAGGAAGCTCTGTTGTAAAAAAAACGACAATGCGATGTATTTTTTTTGCGCTGACTACGAATTAAACATTTGTTTTGTCCTTGAGCGCATGTGCAATGTAAGTTTCAGAGAACATTTCGAACACTTCTCGATGGGATAAAAATGTGAAAAAAATTAAGTGTATGGGAGGTGCTGTAAAGATTGTTTTTGTGAAATAATAGTTCCAATTTGTCATTAACAAATTGAAGATAAGAATTATTATTCAATAAATTACCCGGCAACTTAACTATTATCCTTCATAAAAATAGTTCGTTTATTTTTATGAATACGTATGCATATTTTCAGAATTCTTTGTAGTTTTTAAAAATTGCGTTTTTTCACAGCTTGAATATAGAAAAGAGGCGATTTTCAAAGATTGGACAAAGCGTACGTCAAATAAGTGAAATGGCGAATAATATGGGTATCAGGACTACTCCGCGCGCGAGCATTGCTGCTTTATCCGTTTTATCTAAGTTTCCATATTATCCGAGTCTACACCTCGGTTAACGTCGGGGGTTCAGATGAGTTAGGTACCTCGGATAACGTGGAGTCTCGGTTGATCGAAGGTCGGATAAGCGAGATTCCACTGTAATAATGAAGACCGGAGGTACGCGCTCTAAGCGCGAGCATGAGGCGAGTCGAATTAAACTTTTGGTTGGGAATGTATGTGTGATACATCCTTAAGCGATCACGAAGATTTAACCCTTTAATAAGTCACACCGCCCGAAACTGTACCGAAACGGTACTAAGGGACGCGGAGTGGGGGCCACGGGTTGCCCCTAAGCGTGGGACGATAGCGCCTAAGGGTGGGAATAATGGTGTGACTTATAAAGGATTAAGCATGCGTCGAGAATTGACGGCCAACCGATTACGGCTCGCCGGCGAGACTCTTTACCAGGGGTATCGTTCATGTGTGGCGTTTACCGTATACAAAGTACGGAGCGATTCACAATCGAACATTAAAAGACGCTAAAATTCATATACAATTATATTATAAAGCCACAATCGAACAAAGTATTAACAAAACACATTAGATTGTGCCCAGATTATTGGTATAATTCCCTGTATACGGGATTTTTAACAATCGCATTTTCTCGTTGATCACCGAGATACACATTTAGTGAGTCCCAAGAACGCACTCTTGAAAGAGCGACGTATAATTGCCCATGATTAAAAACATCTCGTCGCAGATCAATTCCAATTCGCTCGAAAGTTTGTCCCTGAGATTTATTGATGGTAATAGCGAAAGCTAATTTGACGGGAAATTGCCGTCTCTTAAAAGTAAACGGATATTCATTTTCGCAATACAGTGTTATTCGATTCAAAAAAACGTTATCACCCGCTTTGTCACCAGTCAGAATTTCGCATCGCAAAAGATTATTTGAAAATTCAAGAATTAATAGTCTAGTGCCATTACAAAGACCTTCGTTGATACTAAGATTTCTTATGAGCATCACTACGCTATATTTCCTCAATCGTAATTCATGTGGAGGAAGCGAAGTCGGTGCTAAAGTGTTCAAGTATTTAGGCAATAAGGCCTCACTAATGTCATCACTATCATTGCATTCTGCACTATCTACGCTTACGTATATACGTTCAGTAGTTACATCCAAAAGATCAACTACCCTTCCATTGATCTCGTCTACATCGACGTTTCGTGCAGATAGTATTGCACACTTGGCCGCAGTTTTGTATTTCTTTTCTTTAAATAAGTTTCCATACGTGTCCATAACGATATCTGCATTGGCAGTTACGATACGTTCAGGTAACTGTATATTATCGTCAGAATCGTTGAGAACTCCATCTCCTACATCTAAGACGAATTTCGCAAATTCTATTTCTTGTGATAAAGCTCGCATATTCCGTGTTAGAGAAAATTTTCTAAATAATTTCCATAGCGAGCTGAACTTTATTGATAAATTGACTGTTTCACTCCGGGTTCCTTTTATTTTTATGGGGAGAAGTTGTCTAAAATCTCCACCTAGTATAACGACCTTTCCACCAAAAGGTAGGTCATTATCCATGATGTCGCGTAAAGTACGATCCATAACTTCCAAAGCATATCTCGGTGCCATTGGGGCCTCATCCCATATAAAAACGTCGGTTTCCTTAAGATATTTACCTTCCTTAGACCCAACTTTAATGCTGGAAGTCGAGTCTGAGAATAATGGAACTGGAAGTCCCAATGTTTTATGAACAGTATGTCCACTTAGTAGCAAAGTAGCGGCAATTCCGGTGAAAGCCATAGTATTCACATTTTTCTGTCTACCCTTTAGCAAATACCACAGAGTATTGTATATAAAGGTTTTGCCCGAACCTCCTGGACCGTCAATGTAAAAAGTTGTGCATCTGTGTAAATCAGTATTGTCAAATATTATCAAAATAGAGTCGACAATTTCTTTTTGTTGGTCATTTAACTTGAGATATAGTGAGTTTCCCGTTTCCATTGCCTGTTCAACAGCTACGGTATCATCATCAATCCCAACAATATTCTCCAATGGTGGCATAGTTGGGAATTCGTCGAGAGTTCTACCTTCGATGGAAAGCATATTACATATATGTTCATACGCTTTTTGTTGCGCTTGAAACGCGCCTGTGCGACGGGCATAATCCTCCGCCATTGGATCCTTGAATTCTTCCCAAAGTTGTTCTGGATGAAGCGGTTGGCAATGTATTAAAATACGAACAAATAGTCTCCGAAGGCGTCCAGGCATCATCCAAATTTCAGCTTCATGCATTGCTCTTTTCCATTCCTCATCGTCGTCAATAAGACCTAATTCCAAACATGCTGCTGTGAAAGTCTGTTGTTGCACTCCATTTACCGTTCGTAAGCTAATAAAGCTTGTCGCACCTCTGACTGTAAGTAATAGTAATCGTAAATGAAATAATTCTAGTTGAGTCGGACTGACTGAATACATACGCCCGATACAATTGAAATGACTTTTACGCTTTTCCCAATGAGAAACCGGCCTCCCATCAATTTTTTGTTTTTTAAACGTGTAATGAGCTGGAATATCACCATACAAATATTGTCTAGCGTTTTCATCGCGTGCATTCAAAGCAAAATAGTCTAATAGCATAGTTACACGTTCCAAAGCATTCGTCATCTCCTGTTCGTCAGCTCCGCCGTCAATAGTTAAACTTTGCTGGTTAGGTAGATGCACTGGTAAACGTATAATAGCATGACTCTTTTCATGCAAATGTTTGTTCAAAATACGCCAGCAAGCCTCTACTGGTCCGACGTAACGCGCTTCAATATGATCTTTTATTTCGTCATGATTAATAACATTTTCATCCGTTGGGGTTTCGCTGATAGTCACAGTAGCTGCGTCATGACCTTTGTAGATATATTTATATAAATATTTTACCGATTTGATACTTGAAACTACTTCAACGTTGATGTGACTATTTAATACACACAATAGCTTTGGCGAATATGGTACAACGTAACGATTATCCACGACGTATCCGCCTGGTCGCTCAAAACTTTCATCAGTCTCTCTGCGACGGTAATACGGATATCCGTCGGCATCCATTGTTGTCTCTACTCGATACGGTTTTGGATAGTGTTTTGAACATTTCCCGTTTACTATACACCAATCACCACATGGCCCGTGTATCATGTTGCGCATTACAATATCGTACAAAGTCTTGTTTTCATCGGGATTTGGAATTTCTGCTGAAATATAGCGATCCACTATTTCAGAAGACGTTATTTTATAGTTTTGCTTTAAAGTTACGAGCATATGAATATGTGGCAATCCACGTTTTTGAAATTCGATAACGTAGACGTAAGCTGCTACTTCTCCGAAAAATTTCTGTTTCACTATTAAGTCGATTAAATAATCTTTTTTTATGTGAAAAACTCGTGTACAAATGTCGGGTCTATCAGCGGCCCCTTGTCCTGCTAACAAATTTTCGGTAATTTCTCTCCATTTCGGGTTGCATGTCATGGTTATAAATAGATCTGGTTTTCCGTACTTTCGAACGATAGCCATAGCATCCTGATAATTCTGCAACATATTGCGTGGCGAACCAATGAAGGTTGACGGTAATATGACCATTTTACCCACACGTCCGTTAGCATCATCTGCGATTCCTCGCAAGTAATCGATAAGTCCTTGATAAGTTTCCGCACGCAAATCTTTCTGATGTGATCTGCAATACTCAATTCTATCTTTTTCAATTTTAACGTAGTTGTCAACAATCCATTGTTGGAATAACCGACGACCCATCAAGAATGGATTGAAATCATCTCGAATAGCTATTCGATACTTAACATAAGCATTTCGAGTTACACGCTTTGTACTATTCAAGCGCATGAGATCACGGTGCCAGCCAGGCGAACCATAAGGATATAGTAATGGATAAACCCACGGTTCTACTTTTGGGTCCATTGTACTAACACATTGAAGAGCTCTGGAATTACTATCGCGAATAGTAACGAAAGATGGTGGTATCTCACCATCTGCTGTAGTCGTAAAAATCGCAGCAACTTCGTTAGTTCTTTGGAAATTATATCGACGACGATCAGCTCCAGGTTTTAAATCAAAAAGCATTTGTAGCTCCGGCACGGGTTCATTGTTCTGCAACGCTATTTGACGCTGTATGTCTACTTCTTCTCCCATCATTTGATAGGACTGCGCATACACATTATGTCTCCGCATTACACGATCGAGTGTTATCAGAACTTCGCGATCTAATTCAGAATTGTGATTAAGACGATGATCGGTTGCCTCATTTGAGTCTACAATGAATAATTGACCATAATTGGGAACTTTGTCCGGTTCTGGATATAGAGCCGTATTCACTTGGTAGTAAATTTGGCCTTGAATCTTAAAACAATATGGGCCTGGACGTCTATTGTTGAAATTGATTAAGTTTGCATTGAAAGAAGCAAAAGACAATGCGTTATTATAGCTGCGGATACGATTAAAAAAGTCATTTGATTTTTGATGAGACGATTCGAAAAACTCGCGCAATTCATTGGGGAATTCAGGATGCGCGTCGAGTACTACAGTTCCGTGACTACAACAATCATTGAAGGACCATCCTTTATTGACAATTTTTTCTGCCGCGAAGTGTTTGGCATTACAATGAATGCAACATTTGTCCATAAGACCAATGTAATGTTCTACATGATCGTTCTGCACAGTTCTAATGTCATAGTCATTTCTTTGTATTCTAAATCGTGTCCGATCGTTATGACGGCGTACATGAGGAATTTCTTCCTGGGCAAGAAAACTTGTCTGCGCGTCGTCGTTGTTGCGTTGGGTCGCTCTTGACGTGCTTTGCGAACCATGGTCATTATTCGACTGCGTTGGTAATGAAAGTACAGCATTATCATTTTTTGCCGCTTTTCGTGCACGTAGACGCCGTTGATTTTCAAGTTTTCTTGCTAGACGAATGCGACAAAATTCTTCTTGTTCTTCAGGAGTAAGTTTCCGTTTTTGGCCACGTCCCATTGACAGTCAGATAAACTTTCGTTTACTCTATAATAATAAGTTTTTATTATCTCTGTAGTTTATTAAAGTTACGAGCTGTGTAATGTCTACCGATATGATTCAAAGTAGTGATAGCACGTACAGCAAAGCGGCGATGTCGTCGACGCAAACAACGGTCACAATATTTACCGTTGCTTTTCAACGATTCAACAAATAGACAAGATGATATATTGTTTGTAAAATCTACACGAGAACAAGCGTGGAAAATAATCCTGGCAAAACCGCGCACTGTAAACGAAACTAAACCAAGAAAGTTGTGCTTCGACACATTTTGAAAGTCACGACCTCAATAGACGTAGAAACAAAATAACCGCGAGAAAATTCTGCAAAATTGTGCAAATTCGGTAGGAGAGGCGATCTGGAAAAGAATAAAAATAAGCGACGAGAGACACAAGAATAGAATAGACGATAGATCGAACAGCAGGAATTTTAACAGACGTCCGTCGAACAAATTGAAGGCCAAGAAAGAAAAACCACTTTGATTAGAAACTTTTCGTGTGTTTCGTATATTTGGTATATATTTGGTTATTTGGTATATATTTGGTATATATTTGGTATATTTGGTATATTTGGTATATTTGGTATATATTTGGTATATATTTGGTATATTTGGTATATTTGGTATATTTGGTATATTTGGTATATTTGGTATATTTGGTATATTTGGTATACTTGGTATATTTGGTATATTTGGTATATTTGGTATATTTGGTATTTGTAATTCTTATACTCGTCTAAACTGAGATCAAAACTTCGTCATACTGGCTCGTAATCATGAAAAGGAGCGGAGACGAGCCAAAAAATTGGCACTACTCAATAACCTCCAGAGACGAGAGAAGAAAGCTCGGATTATGTTTCTCGTCTACTTGGCTAGTTTTCACTGGCTTGGCAATTCTTCGAATCTTGAAGTTTGATGTTTTTTGATCCAATGTAATAATAATTTTCTCAAGTCCTTCCTTCAGACGTCTATTAACAAAAACATGCACAACAAATTTATATTAATAAAAATATTGATAAGGTTTTGATGAATGACCATATTTTCATTTTAAAAAATACGCGGAAACGCATTTATGACGAACCTTCTGTTTGTATGCCTTCTGTCAAAAAATTACGCTGAGTCGGAACCTTCGTCAAAATCCTGCTCCAGTTTATAAACGGATCTCCCGATTCTTCCTGTTTAGCCACGCTCGTGGCTACGACGTGGAAACGCAAAGGGTTTGCCTCGAGATTTTGTTACGAGGATTCGCTGAACGCTTCGCAGACGAAAGACGTAGGTGCAGACGTGGTTGACACACGCTGTCTACTTCGCTGATGAATTTCGTAGTTTTTTTCACTGGCTTAGCAGCTGTTCTGCGAAGATTCGATGTACGATTCGCTGACGAAAAACGTAGGCCTAGTCACCCGATTCTCTGGTTGTTCACGTTTAGTCACGCTCGTGGCTAATAACGACGTGGAAACGCAAATGCTTCGCCGGGTGATGTTTCTGCGAGGCTTCGCTGAACGCTTCGCAGACGAAAGCCGTAGGCGTAACAGTGGCGGACACACGCTGGCTACTTTGCTGGGTTCACGGTTTATTCACCGGCTTAGTAGCTTCACGGAGTGATTAAATATAATCCACACGTAAATTCTTTCTACAAGAAGGATTAGCTGCCCGCCTCGTAGACGTAGTTGACACACGTTGAGTTTTCTACGTCGTATCGAATTAACCAATTTGACGACTGTTAAACACACATGTAAGCTGTCAAGCACCGTGTCTGCTCCAGCAGCTGAAGTTGCTCGTCAAACGACATCATCTTCAGACTTGAGCGATAGCCAATCAGGGAACGAATAAAATGGCAACAATACATATATCGAAAATGCGATATATTTTAGCCACGGATTTTTTGAGGAGGGAACCCTGACAAGTTTTTTCAACTGACACCCTAAACAATTCCGTATGAATGCTTGAATGTCTTTTTTTAGGTTCTCCCAGTAATAACGGTGTCGGATTTTACTGTAAGTTTTTGATACCCCTTTATGGCCTCCGAGAGCTGAACAATGAATTTCTTTTATGATTTCAATCCGTCTAGAGGGTCCAACGTACTGAATCACCCCAGTACAGATTAATATTTTTGCTGTTACTGACTCAGCTAAAACGCACAAATGACTTCTGATTTTTTTCCACTCTACGGTTTCTACCTCGGGTGTTTTAGCGATACTAACAGTTTTGAATTGAGAGTTCTTAATTATCTCGCCGAGACTACGCAAGGATTCTTTTATGTCTGCCTCAACAATCGTTAAACCCTCGGCGAGGCGTCGTATTGGTAGCGCTATATGAGTTCTGTTGCCGTGTTCTTTTGCTTGTGCTTTACCTGCCTGCAAATCCCTGAATTTCGGTAAATCGTTTCGAGCTTGAAGCTGATTTGAACCTATATCACATGGTTCCCCCGAGACGTAAATAAAATAAGCGTAATTATCTTTCCGCATGAAAAGTTGGTCCCTGGACTCAATTAGATTTCGTGCATATACGTTTCCTGTTCCCCTTTCTTCGCGTTTTTCTTCATCATCGTTTGTTTTTTGGAGCTTGATTCTATCGTCGTTATTCTGTTCCTCTTTCTCTTCGATTTCACTATCGCTATCTGAAGTCTCAGAATCGCTGGTTTGATTTCGGATTTCATCAGCTTTTTCCATCATAGACTTTTTAGATTTGTGAGTTTTTCGTCTAACCTGCACCTGTTCCTCGATTCTTTCTTTTTGTTTTGTGATTTCGTCTATAAGCCTTTGAGGCTTTTGTCTATTTCTTTGACTCCTTCTTAATGGTGGTTCATCGGGTTCTTTTACTTGATGAACCATTGCATGAGTAACAATTATATTTTTTTCTGACTCTTCGTTTCCTTGAACTAAATGTACTCCTTGAATTTCTACGGGATTTCGTGAGAGAGCGTCCGCGTTGACGTTTATTTTGCCGGCCTTATAAACGACGTCAAAGTCGTGCAAAGCTAACTGTAATCGCCATTTTGATACACGTGATGCCGGATCTTGTGATGATTTAAACCAAACTAACGGTTTGTGATCCGTCACAACAGTGAATTTACGGCCATATACGTATGGATGAAATTGTTTAACCGCGTAAACTATTGCCAGAGCTTCTTTTTCGTAAGTTGAGTATCGTTTTTCAGCGTCATTTAAAGCTCGAGAGATATACGCGACTGGCAAATCTTTCCCGATTTCTCCTTGCGAAAGAATTCCGCCGATAGCATACCCAGACGCGTCTGTTGTTATAACAAAAGGTCGAGTGAAATCAGGATGCTGGAGGATTGGATTTTTGCATAACATATCCTTTAACGTTTGGAAAGCTACTTGTTCTCTATCTCCCCATATAAAAGTTATGTTCTTTTTTAGTAAATTTGTCAGAGGTTTAGCAATTCTCGCAAATCCCTCGATAAAACGCCGATAATAATTGAATAACCCCATGGTTTCCCTTACTCCTTTGACGTTTTTCGGAATTGGATAATTTTTTACTGCCTCAATTTTCTTCGGATCGGGTTTAATTCCCTTTTCTGTTATTAAATGTCCTAGATAAGTGACTTCTTTCCGCAAAAATTCGCACTTATCAGGCTGAAGTTTTAGATTCGCGTCTTTAAGTCTCGCGATTAGTTTTCTATATTTGATTTGGTGTTCCTGCAATGATGATGCATATAAAACTATATCATCGAGATAAACGAAAAGTTCTGTCCCTTGTAGACCGCTTAATACGCGATCCATTAATCTTTGGAAAGTTGCAGGAGCGTTTTTCAATCCGAACGGCATTCGAGAAAATTCATAATGTCCGAACGGAGTTGAAAAAGCTGTTTTATGCGCGTCCTCGGGTTTCACCTTTATCTGATGAAACCCTGAGGCGAGATCGAAAACCGAAAAATACTTGGCTCCGCCAAGTTGATCGAGTATATCAGTGATATTAGGCAAAGGATACGAATCCCCGATTGTTTTTTCGTTAAGCATACGAAAATCCAACACCATCCGCCATCGTTTATTACCGTGCGAATCTGCTTTTTTCGGAACAATCCATACAGGACTATTATAGGGAGATTCAGATGTTTGAATTATACCGTTATCGTACACATCTTTAACTTGCCGCGTTATTTCTTCTTTGTGAATTTGTGGATAGCGATATTGACGAGTATTGATCGGGTGATCGTCGACGGTGACGATTCCGTGTTGTAACTTATTTGTTACTCCCAGTTTATCTCCCGGGAGATGGAATTGATCCGAGCTTTCGCGAAGTAATTCGTCGATACTTTCGCGTTCTTCTTTGTTTAAGTGATCGAGGCGTAGTAATTTAGTTACTGCTTCGGTTCGATTCTCTTTTTCTTTTGTTATTGTACCGATTTTTAAACAATCCGCGTACGATTTTTCTGATTTAGACGAGTTTGTAGATTCAGAGGATTTAGCAGATTTAGAAGAGTTTGTAGATTTAGTAGATTTAGAAGAATTAGAAGATTTAGATGTTTTTGCAGATTTAGATTTATTTTCCTTTTTTTCCTCAAATTGCTGTAGTACAACCGTAGGAACTTCGAGTTCGATTTCTTCTTCTCGTGTATTGAAAACCCGAGTATATGCAATACCCCGGTGATTTGAAACGACCGCTTTTCCGAAGTAAATACCGTCTCCGATCTTAAAACGCGGTAAATACCCTTCGCTTAACTCGCTGTTTTTCACCCTGACATAAAATGAAGAAACAGATCGAGCTGGAATTATCACGGTCTCTGGGCTCGTGAATTTGATGCGGTTGTCTCGCCAATACAAACAATGTTCCCTATAATCTATCGTCGCCTTGTATCTCTCGAAGAATTCGTTTCCCAATATTCCAGCTTGTTTGATCGGAAAAGACTCTCTCACCACATGGAATTTAACTGAACATCCTAAGATATCCACCGTGAGTGACCCTAAGGTATCAACTGGATTCGTCGTAATGCCATGCAGCTCAAGGATATCTGTCGGATCGATTATCGCTGTTGGTTTAACCGAATTCTGTTTTATGAGATTAGGCTCGGATCCCGTGTCGACCAACAAATGTATTGGTGAACACAGGCTCAAGGACTCTATCTCGATTGTAGGGGGTCGACAACGCTGCTGTAAGTTCACGTGAGCTACTCGGACTCTTCTCCCGACAGGTCCTGGTTTACAACCAGTGTCTTGCGCGGGGCTGTTTTGCCTTGAGTCTCCGAGTTCGCCCCGTTGTTCGGGAGACTGTTGGAGTTTCCCTGCATCTTTCGTTTATTATTATATTCACGTTTTCTACATTCTTCGATTATGTGTCCCTCGCGTTTACAATACCGACAAATTTTTTTCTGCGCATCGATATTTTGAGTTTGCTTCTCCGGTGGTTTATTTGCGGTTGGAGCGGGTGGATTACGTTTATCCTTACTACCTTCAGAATTTTGGTTCCGAAACCAACAAACGTCCGCCCCGTGACCCTTGCGTCTACATATTTGACAGATTACCGCGCTCTGTGATACCGTAGTTACCGATTCCCGGCGCGGTCCCGGCTTATCATCGCGCTGTCCCTTGCGGAGCTCGTTTATGGCCCTCTGTTTGCGATCTATCTTAATCGCATCCGTCCCGGCTTCGTTCAGTGTCGCATACTCTGTTTTCATTTTTATTTGAATTTCGGGCCTAAGGCCGTCGAGAAAACTTTCAATGCATTCTTGCTCAGTCGAATCTCTATCGGCGTCGTCCACTTCTCCGGCGTTATTACTTTTGTATGCCTCAAGAATGTGGTTACCAATTTCACGAACCCGATTTATATATTTTATTACGTCTTCGTTGTCTTTTTGCACTACCGTACCGAGTTCCCGACGTACTTGATTTACCGTTCTCGCGGGGGAGTATAATTCTTTTAAATGCTTTGTGAGAGATTTGAGGTTTTCAAATTTCATTCCCTGAATCGATTTTTTTGCTTCGCCTACAATTTTTGTTCGGATGAGTCTGACTAGATTTTGCTCTACGTTTGCGGGAAGCATAACTAAGGCTTCTTCGCAGCTATCAATAAATTGATAGACTGGAATATTCGTCCCATCGAACTTTGAGACGACTTCAACTGCATCTTTAAGAGAAACTATTTGTGAATTCCCGATAGACATTGTGTCGCCACGAAGAATTGTTTCGTTTGAACCTACTGAATCGTTATCCGCGTCTTGGTTAGGGTCAGGTAATTGAGAATTGTGAGGAGTAGGATTTCCAGAGTTTAAAGGATCCCCTTGGTTTGCGTGTGTCTGATTGTTCGTAAATTTTTTTGGAGAGTTCCCCAATGGCATGATTTGATCAAACTACCGTAGTAATCCCACCGCTGTCACCAAAAATGTATGTTACGTCCGGGTAACATAAATGAATTGCCCTAATTTTTGACCTTAGCAACGGCTAATTAGTCTGGGAAACGGGCTTACGGAGTTTGATTGAACAATCGAGAAATTAATTTTATGAATTCTGGATGTTGAAATTAACTGGTTTATTTATCTAGATTTTTACTACATTGCTCAAGTCTTTTCTCATAAATAATCCGTCGAGGATCGTTTTCAGGAATCCTCGATGGATGTAAGAATTTGACTACAAATTCGATTTTCTTCAAACGATATTGAGGTTGGTCAATATTGTGACCGAAAAGGTTTTGAATGAATTCCTCGGTGAAGTAGCCGTGTTTATGGTTCCTGGAGTACCCGCTATACTCGGCGGTTATTTTCCGTAGATAATTCTTGCGTCCACCTGACCGACGTTTACCCACTAAAAGAATGATTATAACTATTAGCAAAAATGAATTTAAACGTTCAGACTACGCGAACCCCAGGGTTAAAGGAATAGCAAGCTCGCGGTGGTCCGCGCAGCAAACTATGTATTCAGGAGGAAATAAGAGTTCGCGGTGTTCCGCGCAACTCTTGAGGTTTGAATTTGGGAATAGAATATCCGGTGAGCTCGCGGTGGTCCGCGCAGCCCGATGGATTTGTCGAAGGATGAGTAAGTTCGCGGTGGTCCGCGCAACTCACTGAGTTTGAAGGATCTGTTGAAGAGTTCGCGGTGGTCCGCGCAACTCTGAGTTCGAAGGATATGATGAGGAGCTCGCGGTGGTCCGCGCAGCTCAAAGAAGATTTCGTAGATTTTGTTGAACTTACTTTTACTTGAATTCTTGAGAAGAGTGTTTCTGATAGAGCTGTACAATTCCTAGCTCGATCCAGAGAGGTTGAAGATTTTACAAGAACTGATTTTTAAGCATAAATTTCGTCCTTATATACTGGTGTGTACTCTATCTTCTTCTATGCGTAGGTGCGGGAGAGGGCAAATTTTCCCTTAGCTCATTGGTCCTGAAATTTACCGTCTCCCACTTCCTATCTTTCCAGAAGGACTGGAAGGACCGCGCTTATCTCTTACGTATTTTTCGGGCCCGAGCACCCCCCTTCCCTTATTGATATCTTAAGGCCCCATGGTGGTGCCATGCGTTTGTGTGAAGGCAGTTGCTCGTGCCTGGATGCTATGTGGAGGCGTTACGGGGATGTAACAGTTGCAAAAATGGTTCCTATTCGTTTCGTCCGAGTGTCCTTGTTAGGTGCGTCGAAAGTGGTTATAGGTGTTCTAGATCTGAAACTGACTATTGTTTGTTAGTGTTTTGTGTTAGTGGAATTGGTTGTGTTATAAGGATCGGTCGGGTCCATAGGTATGTATGTACTTGTAATGGTAGTAGACTTTTTTACGTTATTCTTCCGATTTTTAGTGACTTGGTCTGATTGTGGTTCCTTTAATTATATCAATGTCCTTCAGGTTTGGTCCTTTCCTGGTTCTTTTGCTCGTATTCTTTATTACCCAGTATCCTGAGGTGGATTTTGAGGAAATGTTTATTGTTGGCTTCGTTCCCTGAAACAGTCTAAATTTGTTAGCTTTCGATGTTAGTAGGAGAGACATGTTAACTTAGGATGTGGCTTGTGTGGTTGCTGGTTTGGTGCTAGGAAGAGAAATGAAGAAAAACTGTGATTTCTGCGATAATAAACGTATATTGGTGAAAGGAAGTTTGGCTTATAATTATATGATTATTATTATTTGTTATTTTATATTAACGTATCGATTATTAGTCTTGGTTATATGTGTCCTACATGTGGACTTTTTATTTTTTTTATTTTTTTTTTATTCTTCTCCGATTTTTACACCATATTTCTTCTCGTACTTCTTGATGTTCATGTCCCAGTCGATAGTATTTAGTCTGTGCAGGAATTTTTGTCGAGTGTCTGCGTCTTGCTGCTTAAACCAGTGACATGTTGCGTCTTCCCAATCGAATGCTTTTGACAGCAGATATTCGCTAATGTCGTCGGTTTGTGCGTGTCGTGAAGTCTGGTTTGCTTTTATCGGCGGTGTTCTTGCTCTCTGTCTTGGTGCTGGTACCGGGGGTGGTGCCGATGTTTCTGGTGTAGTGACTGGTGTTTTGGTTACTTTGTTTACAGGGATCTGTGTTAGTGCTGTTATTATTTGTCCATCCTTGGCTTTCGGTTTTGTGTCCGTTGTTTTTCCTGTGTCATTTTTAGTTTTTGGTATAGCACCTGTCGATTTTTTATTGTTGTCATGGCCTGTACGTTCTCCTTTCCCCGTGTCTCTGTTGTTTCCTTTGGAGGTACTATGATTGTTTTTCCCGGGTATATCACCACGGGTGGTGCTTTCCCACGATATATGGTAACGGGTACTGGTTTCATCTCGAGTGGTTGTGTCGTGCCAGGTGTAGGTTTTCCCGTTGTTGTGTTCTGTTGCCTGGCTATTAGTCGTTTGGTTGGTGTTATTTCCATGTTGTTTATACCCTGTTTTGTCGGTCCGGTTTTGCCTGTTGTTTTTGTCGTTGGTGCCGATGGTGTGGCTTTGCGCTTAGCCAGATAAGCAGCGCATTTCTCGATGTGTGCTATCATCCGTGCTGCCGGAAAAACGATTTTGCACAATGGACAGGGTGCATCCTGTGCCCTGCATGTTTCCATTCTCGTTGTTAGTGCTTGCAGGCATTCCGCGATATGAGCAGTGCACAACTTTGCTTCCATCTCCATTTTGCACAACGGGCATTCCCTGTTTGCGTCCATGTCTGTTCTGTTGTTATCTGTCAGAGGGAGGAAATTGTTGTTGCGTTGGTTTTTTTTTGTGAATACATATATATTGTGAAACATTCGTAAAAGCATCGTGCTCATGCTCATGCTCTAGCATCTGTGTGTTTAATAAGTTAGGATGGGGGCATGCTCAAAGAGCATTTACATGATGTTATTATGAGGATAATACGTAATAGCGCGTGCTTGTCTGTGTTCTATTTCTAGTGGGGGTTCAGTTACTATTGCAACATCTCTGTAACGGGTTATTGGTACGATTGCTCTTTCAACGAGCTCTATCGGTTGCTGATGCGCCTGTGTGGTCTGCTCCGTCCTTTCGTTAGGTTGCTCTTGATTTCCCAGTCTGATACTTTGTTTTCTTGTCATGCACGTTATTAAATCAATGATTTTTGAAAATTTTCCGAATAGTGAGAATTTCCAACAAATTCCCAGCAAGACGAGGACTGATCCCAGCGATATTCCCGAGTACTTTAGAAAGGATTCCAATACCGATAGTCTATTATTCAAGCGATGTGTTTTGGTTATTTCTTTAGCCTTTGCGATCACAGTTTTTAAAGCTACTTCGTTTTTTGTGAGGTCGTCGTGAACAGTATTCGGCTCCAACGACAGCGCAAATGCGTCTGTTTCAGTCAGAATCTCAGTTATGTTCAAATTATCTGTCGTTTTGACGGCATCTTCTATCATTTGTGTAATATTCAGGACTAGTGTGCTTGAAAAGTTTACCTGTATGGATGACGTTATCTCTATTGATGGTGTTAACTGAGTGGTTTTACTTTTTGCTTGACATTTGGGGCTAAGTTGTAGGATTCCTGTATTTTTAATTATTGTAATTCTTGACTCAAGGTTTTTGTAGGTGATAAAGAGGCTTTCCGGTTTAGGTGCGGCATACAGCCAAGCGTTAGTGTTACTAATTCTGCTCCAATAGGTCTGCTGGAGCGTTTTTAACCGAATGTCGCAGGTTTCTAGGTTGAAAAATTGAGGGTTAGTTACCAATTGTACTTCACATTCGGTGTGGTCGGTAATACGTTGGACTGGAGTGATTTGTTCGCATACATAGTTGAGTGCGGTCAGTTTGCACTCATCTAATTTCCGTAAACTAAAATAGGTTTCGAAATCGTCTGAAACGGCTGTATACTGGGAAGTGGGTTTGATGAATGCAAATCGTGAGTTGTTATAGCTTGTGGCTTGACGTACGGGAACTGCTGTGTGATGGTATAGTTTGTATGTTGTCAGGTCTAGCAATGGTATCTTAATTACGTAGATCAATTTTTCTCCGTTATGGAACACACTTAATTTAGTTAGTTCCATCAACTCGGGTACATGTTTAGTGTCTAAAGGTATTGGGAATTCTGTATTCGGTGAAGATTTCCTGACTGCTTCGGCGCTGAGTAGTATTTTCCTACTCGTCAACAGTTGGGGATGTATTTGTCCTGTTTTTGCAAAAAGAATTGCGTTGATCAGTGTTTCGATGTCGAGCTCTAGTTCCGTTAGGTTTTCTTCTATTTGGGTTGTGAATTGTATTGCTATTGTATTTAGTTCGATAATGTGTATTTCAGCTCCGATTGCGGCGTGGATCGTGTTGAATCTCTGAGTTTCCTTTCGTAGTGCTGCTACTAATGACGTTATTTGTTTCTGCATTGTATCGAATCCGGATCTAATGATGTGAGTTTGATTTTGTACAATTTCTGCCAATTCTATAGTATTATTCCCTAGTGCTTCGATTTGCGCGTTGATTCGTTCTGCGTCTTCGTTATCCATGGTTCCGAAAAGTACCTTATTTATTTTTCCTATGAATTCAAGGGGTGCGCGTTTTTCGCGTTTGCTTGCAGAATTTATTTTTATTGATGGAATCAATTCGTTCAGGATTAACTCTGTATTCTCCAAGGTGTCCAGGCGGGATAGCATTGCTGCTAATTGTCCTTTTATGAGGCAGCGCGTTCCTAGTGTGGAGCAAAACTGTACTGTTGACATTATGTTCTGTTGTATTTGCAGTCGCCTATCTGCGAGTCCGTGGGTGTTGATGTATGTGATTAGTGTCCATGTCGTGTGGTACAGACGGAGTTTTCCCAATGGTTCGGAGTATAGTCCTGGATTTTTCGTCAATGGTATAATTTCTACCGGATCGTTGGTGGTTAAAGCGGCCGTATGGCATCTGCAACATACGCCGTTTTAATATCATCTATGTGTACTATTTTTGACTTTTTCTCGGAGATTTGTAATTCTACATTATTTCTGTCTAATACTCGGAGGATTTTAAATGGGCCTAAGTAGTTACTGTCGAGTTTACCCTTCCTAGCTTTGTTTTCGAGCCATACCATCTGTTCGGGTTGGACATTTCTTGTCTGAGTTTTCTTATCGTAATATTCCTTCGTTTTCTGTTTAAATCGAACTTGTTTCTCGAACGCCAATTGTTGAACGTCCTTCAGGTTCTGTACCACTTGGTTCAGATAGTCATTATAAGTAACTACCCTTTCTGGTGGTGGGAACTCTGAGGGTGTTCTGGCTGTTCTACCAAATACGAGTTCGAAGGGTGTGTAGCCTGTGGTTTCGTGCACGCTTGTATTGTACGACATTGTCGCGAACGGCAGCAACTCGTCCCAATCACGGTGTTTACTGATGAAATGTTTAAGATATTCTATCAGTCCGTGATGGCTACGTTCCAGAGCCCCATTGGACTGTGGATGGTATGCTGATGTTTTGTATCGTTGAATTTGGAATAACTTCGCAAATTCCTCGAAGGTTTCAGACATGAGGTTACTGCCTTGGTCTGACAAGATAGCGCGAGGAGCGCCGAATGTTGATATTAGAGTCGTACAAAGCGCTTTCGCAACGTCGATAGTTGTTTGGTTTTTTAATGGGACCGCTATACTAAATTTGCTAAAGAGATCGAGTATTGTTAGTATATATGTGAAACCGTTTTTTGTTTCGTGTAGAGGTCCAACTATGTCGATTGCGACTTTGTCGAAGGGTACGAATGGAGAGTCGGTGATGATCATTGGGGCTTTGCTTTTTATGCGTACGAGTTTGTTTTTCTGGCAATCGAAGCAGTATCTGATGAAGTTTCGAACGTCCTTTCTTAAACCCTTCCAGTAATACTGTGAGAGTATACGCTGGTACGTTTTTGATACTCCTTTATGGCCTCCAATTGTTGACCCGTGCAACTCCTTCATGATGCTCTGTCTGATTTCCGGCGGTGGAATAGTTAATAGGCCTTCGCAAATAGTAACCTCTATCCGTGATCTATTTGTGAGTACTCGCAATTGAGTCTTGATGTTTGCCCATAATGTTGCGTCGATGATTTTTGGGTCTTTTGACATTGTGCAGGATTCCAGTTTCTCTTTTTCCAGAATTTCGACGAGTGCTTCCAAGCATTTATTCACCGTGTGTATGTTTGTGGTGTCTGTGGATTTTGTTTTACAGACCATCCCGATGTAGCATGTTTCTCCTTGGCGCGTGACGAGCATGTTTCCAACCTGTGGGTTACATTTTTGCAGTGACTGTTGGTCGATCTTATTTTTTTCGACTAATATCTCTGTGACCATAGTGTTCATCACACAATCGGCGGCCAAAAAGTATGCTATGTTGTCTTTTTGAGATAAAAGGTTAGATTGTGTGATTGCGATGTTATCGTGTATAATCACGTCTTCCGTTATTGTTGGGCCTCTGGTCGGTGGTTGTGTACCGGTGTGCGTTAGTCGCTTCCTATGGTAACTTGGTAGTTTAAAAGGAGAGTCGCTGTCTGTATCGTTGGATTCGTCTCTTGATGATTCTTCCTGGTTGTGTTTTGTTGGTGAGGTTGAGGTGGGATTTTGAGGTTCTGGGGTAGGAATCGGATATGAGGGTTGCGGGTTTGCATAACTGCGAGCTGGCATACTGGGTGGTGGTTGGCTGTATCGTCGGGATTCCCAGTAGTCATCCGTCATTTCGGGAGAGCATTGACCAGGGTCATCAGCTGGGGTTTCCTTAGTTCTTCTGGATTCCCAATAGTCTTCCGTCATTTCGGGAGAGCATTGACCAGGGTCATCAGCTGGGGTTTCCTTAGTTCTTCTGGATTCCCAATAGTCTTCCGTCATTTCGGGAGAGCATTGACCAGGGTCATCAGCTGGGGTTTCCTTAGTTCTTCTGGATTCCCAATAGTCATCCGTCATTTCGGGAGACAGATTTTCGGGATCGTTCAAGCTTTTTGTAATGGGTTGATTTTTTTGTTGAGTATCCGGAAGTTTTGGTTTTCTATTTGCTATCCTTTCGCTGCGCCTGGTTGGTTCTTTTGGCGTCTTTTTTGTTCGTTTTTTTATCGGTTTGGGCAACCGTTTCTCTGACTGCTGGCGTGTTGTTGTTTCCCGACACTCCAAAGGTGTGGGTGGTGAACGGAAATTCGGTTGCACCGGTGTTCGTGCTCTAGCTTCCTCATTACCTTTCCCCACGTTGTGCATTGAAGGTGACCTGAACGTTGGTCGTACTGGTGGTTCATAGGTGTTATCGTCGCTGGCTAGTTCTCCGATATTTGTCGACGGCGATTGATCGTCTCGTTGTTGTAAATCTTGATCCTTTTGCATTGCCAAATCGGTTTTTCCATTTTGTGTATCGTCTTCCTTCCGTATTTGTGGACTTTTTCTCTCTGTGTCAGGCGGGGCTCTCTGTCCTCTGCGCTCTGCACTTTTCACTCTAGTCTCGCTTTGTACGGTCGGTTTTTTCTCTTTATTTTTCTCTTTTTTACTCTTTTCTTCTTCATAGTTTTTCACATATTTCTCTGTTACTTTTTCCTTTCGTGTCCTTGATTTCTTGCGTGGTTCTCGTGTTTTCCTTTCGTCCTCAGAAGTATTCTTTTTTCGTTTCCTTGTCGTCCTAGGAGTTTTTGGGGTGAGTTCATCTTCCGAAATTTCGGTTTGTGGTGTTTCGTCGTCAACCGTTGGATCTGTTCTGACGTGTGCGCTCTCCTTCCTTTGTCTTGTGACTATGTTTTCATTCTGAATTGAACCTTGTTGTGGCTGTTCGTCGTCCGAATCGTTTTCGTGCTGTTTTTTCCTGGGTGCTGGATTCCCGGATGATTCGTCGGATGAGCGGCCGCGTGTGTGTGGCTGGTGGAAAATTTTTGGCTTTTTGAATGTTTCTTCTGCGTTTTCAGAGGAGCTTTCTCGGGGTCTAACGGGAAGAATAGTTGCGGGATTCCTAGATAAAGCGTCTGCAACGACGTTTAGTTTGCCTGGTTGACGGTGAATTTCGAAGTCGTAGTTGTTGAGCGTCGTTTGCCAGCGTTGGAGTTGTTGTGGGAGGTCAGCCTTGTTTGCTAAATATGTTAATGCTCTATTGTCCGTAATAAGAGTGAATCGTTGTCCATATAGGTAGGTTTTGAAATGTTCCACTGCGTTTACTATTGCTAACAATTCTTTTCTCATGGCATCGTACGACTGTTCCGCTTTTGAGAGAGTTCGCGAGAAAAAGGCTACCGGATGATCGAATTTTTCGTGCTGTTGACTAAGTACTGCGCCGATTGCATAGTCTGAAGCGTCAGTTGTGAGTTTAAACGGTTTTTTATCGTCCGGATAGCGCAAAATTGGTCGTTCAATAATTTTGCTCTTGAGATAGTCGAAAGCCTTTTGACATTCCTGAGTCCAATCGAATTTAGCGTCTTTCTTTAATTGTTTTGTCATGGGGACCGTTATTTTTGCGAAGTCTCGAATAAAGCGTCTGTAATATCCGGCGAGAGCAGTGAACTGTTTGATGGCTTTTTTATCTTTGGGGACTGGGAAGTCCTTTACGGCTTGGACTATTAGGGGATTGGGTTGGACTCCTTTTTCCGAAATTGTGTGGCCTAAATACGTGACTTCTTTCCTGAGAAAGTGGCACTTGTCGGTTTGCAGAGTTAGTCCTGCTTTTGTTAGTCGTTCTGCTAATCGGTTGAATTTCTTTCCGTGTTCCTCGAGCGTGTTTGCGTAGATCACGATGTCATCCAGGCAAACAAAAAGGTCGCTTCCAGTGAGTCCTGACAGTACTATATCCATTAATCGTTGAAATGTTGCTGGTGCATTTTTTAGGCCAAATGGCATACGGTTGAACTCGTAATGTCCACTCGGCGTAGAAAATGCGGTTTTTTGTTTGTCGTTCGGGTGCATTTCGAGTTGATGGAAACCGGAAGCTAAGTCAAAAGTTGAAAAGTAACGAGCGTTTCCTAATTGGTCCAGAATTTCTACGATGTTCGGCAGTGGATATGCGTCGGGGGTTGTTTTTGCGTTTATTTTTCGAAAATCTATTACCATTCGCCATTTTTTGTTGCCTTGAGAGTCTGATTTTTTTGGTACGATCCAAACTGGAGAGTTGTACGGTGATAGTGATGGCTGTATGATGTCTTTTTCCAATAAATTCTCGGTTTGTTTTTGAATCTCCTTTTTGTGGACCTGGGGGAAGCGATATTGTTTTATGTTCACTGGTCTGTCGTCCGTTGTGAAAATTTCGTGTTTCAGAAGATTGGGGTGTCCTAATTGATCGCCGGGTATGTGAAACAAGAATGGATTTTGCGACGCGAGTTTGTAAACATGATTTTTCTCTTCCTCATTTAGGTTTTCCAAATGCAGAAGAGGTTTCAGTTTTTCGAACCGTTCCACGGTGTTCGTGGCGACCGTTGTTTGAATTACTGCGCTGTGAGCGTCGCCGCTACAACGAGAATTCTCCGTTTCGGTCGTGACCTGAGAGATGCATTCTACAGGCTGCAGTTCGACTGTCGGGATCTCAAAATCGATGGCATTATTAGTTTTATTAATGATGCCCACGTATGCAATTCCATTGTTGTTTCTCACAAGGGCTTCGCCAAGAATGATGCCGTCCGGAGTTTTTAATCGCGGAACGTATCCCTCCTGGATCTCGGTGTTTTTTATTCTGATGTGAATGACGCTTTTCGCTCTGGGTGGAACCGAAATCTGTTCGCGAGTTGCAAATGGTATGCGATGGTTTTTGAATGCTATACAGGCGCTCGAGTAAAGAATATCGGCTGGTGTTTGTTTGAAAAAGGCATCGCCCAATATGGCGTCCTGCCTTATCGGAAATTTGTCGGAAACCACGTGGAATTCAACTTGTACAGATTTGATCGGAATTATACATTTGCCCAGTGTGTATACTTTACCTTCGGTGATACCTGTTAATTCGTAGATGATTTGTGCATCAGTTTTTATGTTGCGTGCGATAGTTTTTTCTTTTATCAAGTTAATTTGGGCTCCAGTATCGATCAAAAATTTCGTCGGATTATAGCGCAGTTCAGGGGATGTTATGCAGATTGATGGCGGCTTATGGCCTTTTGTTGTTCCTAGTGAGATCGTTGCTTTTTTTAGTGTCTTGTTTAGTGCTTTTAAAATTTGTTCTACGGCGCACTGGTTCGTAAAACTCGTTTCTAGTTTTTTAGGTTCAGGCTTGCGAGCATGGTTTTTAGCTGTTTTTCGATTTCCGATGGTGAGCTGGATTTATCATCGCGGTCGGAGGATCGGTCTCGTGAATTGCTTCGGCGTTTGCCGCGCGAGTCGTCCCGTCTGTCGCGTGAGCCGTCGCGTCGTTCGTCCGGGCGTCTGTCGCGTGAGCCGTCGCGTCGTTCGTCCGGGCGTCTGTCGCGTGAATCGTTTCGATATCTGTTCCGTGACTGTCTGTTTCGTGAGTCGCTATATCTGTCGCGTGAGTCGTTTCGGTACCTGTCTCGTGAGTTGTTTCGGTATCGGTCACGTGAGTCGTTCCTATATCTGTCTCGTGAGTTGTTTCTGTACCTATCTCGTGAGTCGTTCCTGTATCTATCTCGTGAGTCATTCCTGTATCTGTCTCGTGAGTCGTTCCTGTATCTGTCTCGCGAGTCGTTCCTGTATCTGTCTCGTGAGTCGTCGCGCCTGTTTTTGTCGTAACGTTCCCGAGAATAATCTCTATTGTCTATGCGTCTGAAATTTTCGCGCATTCTACGGATAGTCGTGCACTCCGCGGTCGTGTGATTTTTCATGTGAGGGTGTAGTTCACAGTGTTTGTCGGGCTCGTTTGTTGTTTCTGCGAATTGTACTTTCGCCGTACCTGTGGCTATTTGAACGTCGCGGATCGCTAGATTTTTTCGTACCTGTTTCTGTTTGTCTAATTCGTGTTCTAATGTTTTTGCTTGGTCGATGAGTGCATCGAATTCTTGTGCGTTGTGGAGGATGAGGTGTGAGCCGATGGCAGGCGTAAGGCCTCTAACGTAAGCTCTTTTAGTTTTTGCTGTAACTTCTACTATTCTGTCGGCTAAATACTGTCTTTTGTCGGCTGAGCTATAAGTTTCTTTTAATCTGTCTGTAATTTTTCGGAGTTTTTCGCGCAATCGTGCTGCGTATTCCACTACTGTTTCGTTGTATTCTTGTGGCGTTGTTTCTATTTCATTTTCGAGATCGTTTAGATCTTCGGTTTTCAAAAATGCTCGTTTGAGTTCTTTTAAGAGGGAGTCAAGATTTGCTGGGGATGTCGCTTCTACTACGGAAAGGGCTAGGTCGGATAGTTTGAACGGGATCATGTTGAAAAATTTCTCGCGTTCTGTTTCAGGCAAGCAATCATTTGCACGATTGCATGCTCTGACAAAAACGTCGACGGCGGGTTTTTTCCCGTCGAATGTTGGTATGGCCTTATAGGCATCGCGAAACGTAAAAGTGTTGCCATTTCCGTCCGGCATTCTGAATGGGGTAACCTGGAGTAATTCAGGTGTGAAGATGTCGGAAGCAGAATTTCGGCGTCTGTGGCGGCGCGGTGGTGGTCGGGGGTATGGGCGAGAAATGTTTGCAATTTATTGTAAACGGTTTAATTTGAAATATATATATATCGTCTTTTTGTTTTAGAGAAGAAATCAAAATGTCCAGTTCCTCTCTTTTTTTTTTTGAAAATATAATTATTTGACAAATACTTTTATTTTTATTTTTATTTTTTTTTTTTTGAAATATCTCCCCTTTTATCTTCTCTTATTTGTTTAACAAAAGGAACTTAGGTAGTTGTTTTGACTCAGTGTTTTCGTTTAAATTTGTAAAGGAATAAAAGAAAAATAAATATATATATATATATATTTTTTTTTTGAAAAGTTTGTTGTTTAATTTGTTATTCCGTTCTCAAACTCTAGGGAAGTGAGGAAAAGAAAACTCGAAATTTATGTTGCTTGGAACTTTTGTGTCGCCCTGTATAGCTGTGGAGTGCTTCTTATCTGGGTGACGTGAGTGCGCTCGGCGCGCGAGTGTAGAAAGAGAGAGCGATAGTCGCAGCAGCGGCACAATGAGCCGGTGTCGTCGGCTTGCCTTCGGCTTTGTTTCCAACGCGTGTAATTTGTATATGTTTATTTATTTATTTTTGTTATTTATTTGTTAGTTATTATTGCGTTAATCACTCAAGCAGCATGAAAATTTAATAGAAAAAGAAAACAGAAAGAAATTTGAAGGGTACTTACAGTCCCAAAATTGTTAGAATGTGTAGTTGCATGAAAGATCCTTTTTTTTTATATATATATATCTGTCCGACTTCCTTCCTTCCTTCCTTGATTTTATAGTTCGTTTTCCTTATTATTGGGTGTATGTAGAATGTTACGTTGTTGAAAGTTGTTGAGAATATCCGTGAAATGTCAGTAGTCCGTGAAATTTGTTGAAGGTGTTCGGTGAGTTGCACAAAATTTTGTCTACTATTTTTTTTTTCTCACTTCACTTTGTTTTTTTTTTTTTTTTTTTTGAAATACTGGTGTGCGCGTGTGTTTTATAGTCCGGACACTTCTGACACCATGTGATAGTCGTCAGGTATGGTCGAGGGAATGATTGAGAGTATCGAAGTCCGAATGTTGGTATAATACTTTTATTGTAATGAGCGTGAATGAAGGAGAGCGTGCGTCTGACAGATTCGGGACTCTGAGATGAACTGACTCAAGGGTCTGTCGGAAGTAGGGCCCTCACCTATTACTGCGCGCGACGCGGTATTCTTACGCGCTGATAAGACGGCCGCTGCCCGCACGAGACGCGTACAGCGGCTGGACCGTTGCCGTGAGAAAGCGGGCGGTCGCACGGAAGGTGCTGACGGCTCAAAGATTGCTAAGAATTTAGATACGGTGTTAACTTGAGTTTCCTGCGCTAAAAATGCTATACGGGACCGTCACAATATTTATTTGATTATTTCCCTGAATAGTTTTTATTTCTCTTCCTGATTTTCCACAATTTTCTGTATTTCTCCCATTATTTATCCTTATCATGAC
Source organism: Stenichneumon culpator (assembly GCA_964017025.1). Classification (NCBI taxonomy): domain Eukaryota; kingdom Metazoa; phylum Arthropoda; class Insecta; order Hymenoptera; family Ichneumonidae; genus Stenichneumon; species Stenichneumon culpator. The sequence goes on from OZ024776.1 coordinate 3,111,583, forward strand.
GATCCGACTTAATGTTTATTCTGCATGCTTGAATTTATTTTATCTTTCCTTTGTTATTGTTAATATTTTTCAAAATACAATGCCAATCCCGTGTATCCGTCTCTTAAACTTCTTTTTCCATCCATTTCTTTAATTATTATTTCGACTATGATCCTCCTGGACTATAACGATGATCTATTATTCATCGATATTCACTGTCCAGGAGGTGCTGCACTCTTTTCGTCTGACGGCCGCTCTCGACATCATGCCCATCGTGACACGCGCCGTACAAGCAGGCCCTATGTTCGACAAGTGTGAGGCGCGCTCTGCCGATATCCTTATCTGCATTTTTGCGCCTCTGGTTACCGACTCTCCTACGGCTGACTCGCCTTGTACAGTCGCCTCTGTACATCAATCTATGTTTCCTAAAGGCGAATTATTTTTACCAATGGATAATTTTCCATTTGGTTTATTATTTATTTATCGAAACTGCGAGTTCGATAAACTAAATGATGACAATTTGTTAATGTTTGTTTTCAATGATTTAGTAAATGCCGAATTTTAAAATTAAATTGTCATTGAAATTTCTGGAAAAATTCGCAGGACGTAACACCTCCCCCCTTAAACGAGCGTTGCTTTGAAGAACAACGCTCGACCTCGGTAGAGGCTGAATAATAAAAAAAAATTATTATCAATTATTAAGTCGATTCATCAGGCTATAATATTTTTCATTTGTTTAATTATTTATTTATTTATTTATAATTCCCCCTAATGGTTTTTATTAAACCAACTATTTTCCCCATTATTTCTAAGTTTTTTATCATCGCTTTGCATTGAGTATACCAATGCTCTAGCTAAAGAAGAACTGTCTTTGGCTTTGTCCCTCTCGACGGGCCGTCACCCAAGTGCTATCGCAGACCCTAACTGTAAACATCCTTCGAACTTTTGGTGGACAGCCTATGCCTCTAGCCCTTGATCCTCATTCTTCGCTCAGTGACACCACGAGTAACATCGTTCCTTCGTGCTTCTCTTCGTACTTTAAAATTTAACGTAAGTATTTATTATTTAATAATTATCTTCCTTCTATCGAACTTTTTCCTCCTCTTTTTCTTCTCTCCTTTTATTAATATATTTTATTAAATTTATATACTTATACTTTTTATTAAATCTATCTATGTATAGTTGTGACGTGGTACGTCACAATATATATATACAGGGTGAAATGTAACTACTTCGGAATATTTTACAGTCTGGTAGAGCGCGTCATCCTGAGTATTTTGCTTTTTTTTTTAATTTTACGATAAAAATTGACCGAGTTATGACCGTTTAAAGTTGACCAATCAGAGCGCAGTTATGAATGTGTGTGTGGAACGGCGTCGGGCTAGAATTCATCTGTCGAATTCGGTGGGGGCAACGCACGGTGTTCCTACGCGCGTGAAAATAGTCCCGCGACGAAACATCAATTCCGGTGGATGTGACTTCGTATAGTACAGGGATACAGCATTCAATTATTGAATAAAATAAAGTGATGTGAAAATAGAAAATAAAAAATAAATAAAATTCAAAAGTGGCGTTATTACTCTCGACGGATGAGAAGTTCAAATTGAAATGTGAGCGGTAAATGTGATCAGTAATTTTACCGTAAATTAAATATTTTTACCGTAAAAATGCGGGAGCGTTTCCCTCGCAGTCTAGGTGTACACCGAAGACTTCCTCGAGGTTTCGCTTAACGGGAGCGTTTCCCTCGCAGTCTAGGTATACACCGAAGACTTCCTCGAGGTTTAGCTCAACGGGAGCGTTTCTCTCGCGGTCTAGGTATACACCGACGACTTCCTCGAGGTTTAGCTTAACGGGAGCGTTTCCCTCGCAGTCTGGGTATACACCGAAGACTTCCTCGAGGTTTAACTTAACGGGAGCGTTTCCCTCGCAGTCTCGGTATACACCGAAGACTTCCTCGGGGTTTAGCTCAACGGGAGGGTTTCCCTCGCAGTCTAGGTGTACCCCGAAGACTTCCTCGAGGTTTACCTTAACGGGAGCGTTTCCCCGCAGTCTGGGTGTACCCCGAAGGCTTCCTCGAGGTTTACCTTAACGGGAGCGTTTCCCTCGCAGTCTAGGTATACACCGAAGACTTCCTCGAGGTTTAGCTCAACGGGAGCGTTTCTCTCGCGGTCTAGGTATACACCGACGACTTCCTCGAGGTTTAGCTTAACGGGAGCGTTTCCCTCGCAGTCTGGGTATACACCGAAGACTTCCTCGAGGTTTAGCTTAACGGGAGCGTTTCCCTCGCAGTCTGGGTATACACCGAAGACTTCCTCGAGGTTTAACTTAACGGGAGCGTTTCCCTCGCAGTCTCGGTATACACCGAAGACTTCCTCGGGGTTTAGCTCAACGGGAGGGTTTCCCTCGCAGTCTAGGTGTACCCCGAAGACTTCCTCGAGGTTTACCTTAACGGGAGCGTTTCCCTCGCAGTCTAGGTATACACTGAAGACATCCTCGAGGTTTAGCTCAACGGGAGCGTTTCTCTCGCGGTCTAGGTATACACCGACGACTTCCTCGAGGTTTAGCTTAACGGGAGCGTTTCCCTCGCAGTCTGGGTATACACCGAAGACTTCCTCGAGGTTTAGCTTAACGGGAGCGTTTCCCTCGCAGTCTGGGTATACACCAAAGACTTCCTCGAGGTTTAGCTTAACGGGAGCGTTTCCCTCGCAGTCTCGGTATACACCGAAGACTTCCTCGGGGTTTAGCTCAACGGGAGGGTTTCCCTCGCAGTCTAGGTGTACCCCGAAGACTTCCTCGAGGTTTAGCTCAACGGGAGCGTTTCTCTCGCGGTCTAGGTATACCCCGAAGACTTCCTCGAGGTTTAGCTCAACGAGAGCGTTTCCCCCGCAGTCTAGGTATACCATGAAGACTTCCTCGAGGTTTAGCTTAACGGGAGCGTTTCCCTCGCAGTCTGGGTATACACCGAAGACTTCCTCGAGGTTTAGCTTAACGGGAGCGTTTCCCTCGCAGTCTCGGTGTACCCCGAAGACTTCCTCGGGGTTTAGCTCAACGGGAGGGTTTCCCTCGCAGTCTAGGTGTACCCCGAAGACTTCCTCGAGGTTTACCTTAACGGGAGCGTTTCCCTCGCAGTCTAGGTATACACTGAAGACATCCTCGAGGTTTAGCTTAACGGGAGCGTTTCCCTCGCAGTCTAGGTATATCGCAAAGACTTTCGCGAGGTCAATTTATGGAGAGAAAATCTCTCAGGATCTAGCTTGAGAAAAAAATGCTCTCAAGGTCGAGCTTGAGGAGAAAACGCTCTCAAAGTATAGCTTGACCGGAGAGTATCTTCCGTGCTCTTGCTTTACTTAACCTGGAACTCAAGAGACATTTACTGCTCAAGCTTGAGAAAGTCTTCGAGGTACACATAGACTGCCAGAGAAACGCTGCTCTTAAGCTACACCTCGAGGAAGTCTTTAGGGTAGATCAGGGACGTAGATCCCGATAAAAACGCTCGAATAAAGCTAGACTTCGTGTACGTCTTCTTGTAGTAATCCTCGTACTACAATTGACATTACAACATTCAGTATCTTCTAACAGAGTCTCTCTAAGTGTTTAAACAGTTCGAACCGGTCGGCGAGTTCCAATCGTTCGTCGGGTTCGAACAGCTCGACCTTTTTGAACAAAGTTCGAACAAGTACCGAACTCCAATGGTGAGCTCGAACAGATTCGAACAGGTTCGTGTACATCCATAAAAAATACGGTAATTTTACGGAATATTAAAATACCAATAATTTAACATTTCTAGTGAGTACTTTAAATTTCACTGACGCGATGGACTCTTATAGTAACATCTATTTTTCAATTCATCGCAGCATGGGAAGAATTAAAAAACTGATTTTATTGTGAGAATTCATCGCTGGGTGGGTGAAAGTTACGGTACTATCACAGCAGAGAAAGTACTGAGGATAGCATGTGAGAGTTCAACACATCGATGTAAAAGGGAACTTGCGATCCATTCATCGAAGGAAGGAACATGATTCTCTTTGCTGAATCGCAATTGTAAGTATTCGACAAAGGATCAAACAGCCGGATAGAATTTTCCTCATCGGTGAGAGCCTTGGTAAGTCTTATTATTGTTGAGAATACCCGTCTGTTGAATGAATGGATTCGAATTTTTTATTTCCTTTCAGGTTCAATGCAAATGAAAGCGTCGACATAGTTATTGTAGTGATAAAAAAATGTTGAAAATCGAAATCTTCATATCGATTTCTCACAATGTTCCTTTATTCGCGAAACTTCTTCTATGAGAAAACATTTTCTCTATTTTTGACGTCCTCGTACAGGAAGCATCCCGAATAAAAAAAAAATTATGAGAAAGCGATATAAAAATTTCAACTTTCAACTGTTGCTTGAGAACGTTGCTTCAATTCGGTTAAGTGTCCTGGTGAGAGATCTCCCGCCCTTACTCGTACAGATTCAAAATAACTACCATAAACTCTCATTCTTCCGGTTTGTGCTGTTTGCCGATTTGAAGCGGCCTCGAAACATGGTTCACGTGAAACCTTATCGTCTTACGCAACTCGTAAGATGGGTACGGACTTTGCTTCAATTCGGTTAAGGGTCCTGGTGAAAGATCTCCCGCCTATACTCGTACCGATTGAAAGTAATAACGCAAACTTCGAATTTAACAAAAATCGAATACCGTTATTAATGGGCAATAATTTTTTATTCTACTCGGGGTGAAACCAGCCTTCTCGTTGAAACAGGGTGTACACCAGTCACTGATAGACCGATTGAATCAAGACCCCGGGTTGGTGTCACTATTGAGCATTTACCAATAAATGATTTGTGTATTCAGCGATGCAAAGGAACCCGACTTCCGGTGGAATTGAGTGGATTTCGTCGACTCACTGAGGCATTCGTGAACCAGCCTTATCGGCGTATCTGAATATAAGCTAACTCACTCTATTATCGTGAGAATTATACTCCAACAGTTTGAGTTATTAAATAATAGTCCAAAAGTTTGCGTTCTTACTTTCAATCGGCACGAGTAAGAGGCGAAATTTCTCTTCAGGACCCTTAACCAGATTGAAGCGAAGTCCGCACCGTCTTACGAGTTTTGTAAGAAGATAAGGCTTCAGGTGAACCATATCTCGAGGCCGCTTCAATTCGGAAAACAGCCAAGAGATATTTTAATCGGCGCACAAACTGTGTGCAGGCAGATCCGAGGTAATTACCAGAGTAAAATGGGCGCTGGAAGAAGTTCGTGCGAAGAAAAGTAATTTAAAATTTACCAATCCGGCAATTTTCAAAGACGACTTCGATATGCAGGTGCCAATTGACGGTTCCTCGACATCGGGCTTTTCAGGTAGTCCTTGCGAATAGTGTTCACTTTGCATAAGTTTCAGAGAAATAAGAGGGAATCGAAATCATTTCTGCTTTCTCGAGTTTGCAATTCTCTCTCATTTCTCTGAAACTTATGTGAAGTTTTTATTTGCAAGTAACACCTTAAACGACTATCGTTGTGTGAACGATAGGACGTAACGAAAGTTTTGGCATACCCGTTTATTCCATTCGCGGATTCTGTTATTTACTTTTGTATATCCTTATAATTACTATTCTAATGTCAACCGAGAGGCGTGAATTTTCATGGATCGTACGTCGAAACAGCACCAGCTCGCACAGCAATCTACCGAAATGTTTAGAATCGTCCGTTATATTTTTTATATTTCAGCATTTCGTTACCCCTTATCATTTACTTTGTCATTGCTTAGTTTCTTCCGCGATCAATCGACAGTCTGCATCGTTTGTCACTTGTTTCAAATATCTGTCACACGTGGCAGATGTATCAGGCTATCTGATCCTGGAAGGAGGTACACAGTAACAAACTAAAACGAGAGAAGTAACGAGAGAAGGAACGAGAGAAGGAACTAGAGAAGGAACGAGAGAAGGAACGAGAGAAGGAACGAGAGAAGGAACGAGAGAAGGAACGAGAGAAGGAACGAGAGAAGGAACGAGAGAAGGAACGAGAGAAGGAACGAGAGAAGGAACGAGAGAAGAAACGAGAGAAGGAAAGAGAAAAGAAGTAGTAAAAAAGCAAAAGAAAAGGGACAAGGAAATGCCAAAATTTACGAAAAATATAACAGATAATCCGGAACACTTCGGTAAATTTCTCTGTGAGTTGGTGCCATTTCAAGAAACAATACAAGAAAATCCTAACCTGTCGGCTGTCATCATTGGAAGAATAACTAAAAATATTTATAAAAAAAAATTACCGGAACCGCGAAAAGAATATTTTAGGAAATGGGTCTACCAAACTTTTCGTTGGATATTATCGTTTATACAACGATACCAAATTTGCCAAGCCATCGAAAACAACCGAAGATTGTGAGTAATTTTCGTTATTTCGTGCGTTTACCCCATGTTATCATCAAATATTAATAATTTATTTTATTCTAGCTCCACCTATCAAAGGCTTGGAAGATTTGCCAAGGGCAAGATGTGCCCTCGGGGACAGGAACCCGATTTTACCGCTGACGGACAGGAGGATGGGCAGGCGGACGGACCGGCGGATGGTCAAGCGGACCGACAGGCGGAAGGACAGGCGGATGGACAGGCAGACGTACAGGAGGAAGGACAGGCAGACGGACAGGAGGAAGGACAGGCGGATGGACAGGCAGACGGACAGGCGGATGAACAGGCAGACGGACAGGAGGAAGGACAGGCGGATGGACAGGCAGACGGACAGGAGGAACGAGAGAATGAGGAACGAGAGAAGGAGGAACGAGAGAAGGAGGAGCGAGAGAAGGAGGAACGAGAGAAGGCGGAACGAGAGAAGGAGGAAAGAGAGAAGGAGGAACGAGAGAAGGAGGAACGAGAGAAGGAGGAACGAGAGAATGAGGAACGAGAGAAGGAGGAACGAGAGAAGGAGGAAAGAGAGAAGGAGGAACGAGAGAAGGAGGAAAGAGAGAAGGAGGAACGAGAGAAGGAGGAACGAGAGAAGGAGGAACGAGAGAAGGAGGAACGAGAGAAGGAGGAACGAGAGAAGGAGGAACGAGAGAAGGAGGAACGAGAGAAGGAGGAACGAGAGAAGGAGGAACGAGAGAAGGAGGAAAGAGAGAAGGAGGAACGAGAGAAGGAGGAACGAGAGAAGGAGGAACGAGAGAAGGAGGAACGAGAGAAGGAGGAACGAGAGAAGGAGGAACGAGAGAAGGAGGAAAGAGAGAAGGAGGAACGAGAGAAGGAGGAACGAGAGAAGGAGGAACGAGAGAAGGAGGAACGAGAGAAGGAGGAAAGAGAGAAGGAGGAACGAGAGAAGGAGGAACGAGAGAAGGAGGAACGAGAGAAGGAGGAACGAGAGAAGGAGGAACGAGAGAAGGAGGAACGAGAGAAGGAGGAACGAGAGAAGGAGGAACGAGAGAAGGAGGAACGAGAGAAGGAGGAGCGAGAGAAGGCGGAACGAGAGAAGGAGGAAAGAGAGAAGGAGGAACGAGAGAAGGAGGAACGAGAGAATGAGGAACGAGAGAATGAGGAACGAGAGAAGGAGGAACGAGAGAAGGAGGAACGAGAGAAGGCGGAACGAGAGAAGGAGGAAAGAGAGAAGGAGGAACGAGAGAAGGAGGAACGAGAGAAGGCAGAACGAGAGAAGGAGGAAAGAGAGAAGGAGGAACGAGAGAAGGAGGAACGAGAGAAGGAGGAACGAGAGAAGGAGGAACGAGAGAAGGAGGAACGAGAGAAGGAGGAACAAGAGAAGGAGGAACGAGAGAAGGAGGAACGAGAGAAGGAGGAACGAGAGAAGGAGGAACGAGAGAAGGAGGAACGAGAGAAGGAGGAACGAGAGAAGGAGGAACGAGAGAAGGAGGAACGAGAGAAGGAGGAACGAGAGAAGGAGGAACGAGAGAAGGAGGAACGAGAGAAGGAGGAACGAGAGAAGGAGGAAAGAGAGAAGGAGGAACGAGAGAAGGAGGAACGAGAGAAGGAGGAACGAGAGAAGGAGGAACGAGAGAAGGAGGAACGAGAGAAGGAGGAACGAGAGAAGGAGGAACAAGAGAAGGAGGAACGAGAGGCGTCTCTCAGGGGCTTCACTTCGGAAGAAGTGGCCGCCGCCTTAAAAAAAAGAGCTTTTTATGAAAAGGTAAGAATGACATAAGGAATATGTTATTATAAAGTAATAAATAATATAAAACACGATGATAGCAATGATGATACTGATTTGTTATCTTTTCTATTATAGATATTGCAAGACGGCAATACGGTCGAACCTGTCAGAAGGAGTGAGAGAAAGAAGAGATTGAGAAAGATGTGACGTGACGTGACGTATTACTTGTGACCGTTTTAACGTTGGACAAAAACAATAAACAATTTTACGATACAATCACAGTATAAGTTATAATACAGTACACCATTTTATAACTATCTTAAAAAATAAAATATTTATTATAAACACTATAATACTCGTAAGTATTGGTTGTAATCTTCATTCTTTTTTTTTAGCAATTTTACTTTAGGTAAATAAGTTTTTACTTGCCTTCAAAATTTAACTACGTAAAAAAGTCTCGCACTAGTGCAAGAAAATCGATGCAATAGGCGACGGCGAGGAAGACGGCGACCGCGAAAATTCGGTCCAGAAATGAGATTCTCAAACTGGGTATAACTTTTCAGAGAGAATTTTAAGTTTCGCTGTGGCGATCTTCGACGATCTTGAATCGCCGAATCGTCGATAAAAAAAACCGTGATGCACACACACAAACACGCAGGATAAAAATAATAATGAAACATACAGTTTAATCATTTTTTTTTATTTTTAAAGAAAAAAAAATGTTTAAAAAAACTTAGAAATAAAATAAAAATAAATTATATCCGGTTTGTATCTGTAACAAAAAAATTACATTGCGTTAGTGTTATTCTTATTATTAATATACAACCTTAATTCTTCTTTTATGACCCTGAACATCAGACAAAATTTCATCTTCGGTACTTTATAACTACCGTACGTTTCATCGTACAGATTTTTCTCTGGGCTCATTTTGTTTGTTATTAAATTCTCTAGGTAAGCATTTTATTTTTAATCTTCTTCAAGGCAGGGCATTAAAAGGCATGGCAGGGTACGCTATAACTGCCGTATTTTTCATCGTATAGACGTTTCTCTGTGCTCATTTTTTTCGTTATGAAATTCTCTAGGTGAGCATTTCTTTTCTTTTTTTTTTCACCATCTTCAAGGCACGTCGTTGAAAACAAATTTTTGGCACGCCATAACTGCCGTATTTTTCATCATGCAGACTTTTTTCTAGGCTCATTTTCTTCGCTCAATTTCATAACGAAGAAGATGAGCCTAGAGAAAAGTCTGCATGATGAAAAATACGACAGTTATGGCGTGCCAAAAATTTGTTTTTAACGATCTGCCTTGAAGATGGTGAAAAAAAAGAAAAGAAATGCTCACCTAGAGAATTTTATAACGAAAAAAAATGAGCCCGGAGAGAAGTCTATACGATGAAAAATACGGCCGTTGTAGGGTGCCAAAAATTTGTTTTTAATGCCCTGCCTTGAAGAAGATTAAAAAAAAAAAAAAAGAAAAAAATTCTCACCTAGAGAATTTAATAATAAACAAAATGAGCGAGAGAAAAATCTGTACGATAAAGAATACGGTAGTTGTAACGTGCCAAAGATTAAATTTTGTTTTATGCAGATATCTTCAGGGTCATCTCCTTTTACTCACCTTATATTTCTTCACCAAAGAGAATAGCCAAACTTCTCTCGACGGGGTCGATGTATTTTTCCTCCACATCCCCTGTGTCTTTCTCCTTCTCCTTCTCTTTCTTCTTCTGTTCTTGTTCCTTATTCTTGTTCTTCTCCTTTTCCTTCGCCTGCTCTTGTTCCTTCTTGTTCTTCTCCTCCTTAAATTCGTCCTCTGTCATCCAGCCGCTTCTAGAAATACATAGAATTATTTATTAAAAATACATTATTTATTACAATACATAAATTTATTATTTATTAAAAAATACAAACCGCATCCTTTCTCCCGCCATCTTCCACTTCATAAACATTTTCGACGCCGAGGACCCCAGATTGTAATGTGATGAGCTGTAGAGTAGAGAAAATTTTTTATTATTTCGCTGTAATTATGTGCAATAATTTTACTGAATCGATGCATCGATCTGAATCGATGCATCGAATCTACACACTACTGCAAAAAAGACACCGATGGATACATTCGCAATAATACATAGATTACACCGACGGATCAATCTTACTAAATTTATCCATCAGTGTAATCTACGGATTACTGTGTATATTACACACATGGACCAATTTAATTGAATTTATTTATCGCTGTTATTTTCACTGTAGTCCGTAGATTACACCGATGAACCAATTTTACTGAATCGATGAATCAATTTAATTTACGTACTACTGCGAAAATGACAACGATGAATAATTTCAGTGAGATTCATCCATATGTGTAATCTACGGATTACTGCGTAGATTACACATATGGACGAATCTCACTGACATTATTCATCGTTGTCATTTTCGCAGTGGTACGTTAGATTAAATCGAGCCATCATTTCCATAAAATTGGTTCATCGGTGTAATCTGTGGACTACAGCGAAAATGACAACGATGAATAAATTCAATTAAATCGGTCCATTCATGTAATCTACACAGTAATCCGTAGGTTACACTGATGGATAAATTTAGTAAGATTGATCCGTCGGTGTAATCTATGCTATATTGCGAATGTATCCATCGGTGTCATTTTCGCAGTAGTGCGTAGATTACACAGATGGACGAATCTCCCTGAATTTATTCATCGGTGTAATCTACGGACTACTGCGAAAATGACACCGATGGATACATTTGCAATAATGCATAGATTACACCGACGGACCAATGTTACTGCATTTATTCATCGATCTAATTTTTGCAGTAGTGCATAAATTAAATCGATGCATTGATTCATTAAAATTGGTCCATTTGTGTAATCTACACAGTAGACCGTAGATTACACTGTGGACTCATATGTGGTAATAACATTTTTTGTACTCACAATTTTGACTGGTCGGCGAGGCGCGTCGGTATGTTATATTTTTTAATATACTGGATGTAAAAATCGTGATTCTCCCGGAGGTGGACGCGGAGGTAATCCTTCCGCCGGTTGGCGGGCCCCGACTCACACCACACCGTTTTCACTACATCTGCCAAATCGGCACCCTTTAAATTGTGCGGCGGTGTTTCTAATATCATCGTCCTCGATGATATGGCGCACAACAATCGCCCGTATTGTTCATAATTTCTCGTAATGTCTTTGTAGTACCGCTGCGACTTCGGCATGGTGGCTGACGAGACTTCTTATGCTAATCTGTGGTAACAATGCGTCGCTCTACCTTAGACGGTATTCGCAGTGTTACCACGCGAAAAATCGAATATCGCGACACTGGGTGTCACATTCGAATGACACTGTGTGTCGCAATATTCGATTTTTCGTGTGGTAAACACTGCGAATACCGTCTAAGGTAGAGCGACGCATTGCTACCACATATTAGCATAAGAAGTTTCGTCAGCCACCATGCCGAAGTCATAGCGGTATTACACGAATATTACCCGTAATTATGAACAATACGGGCAATTATTGTGTGCGATATCGTCAAAGACGAAAATATTATCAACGCCGCCGCACAATATAAAGGATGCCGATTTGGCGGATGTAATTAAAAAGGTGTGGTGCGAGTCGGGGCCCTCCAACCGGCGGAGAGATTACATCCGAGTCCACCTCCGGGAGAATTATAATTTCGACGTCAAATACATAAAAAACATAAGATACCAACGGGCCTCGCCGATCAATCAAAATTGTAAGTGCAAAAAATTTTATTACTACTAATGAGTCCATCAGTGTAATTTACGGTCTACTGTGTAGATTACACAAATGGACCAATTTTACTGAATCGATGCATCGATTTAATTTATGCATTACTGCAAAAATTAGATCGTTGAATAAATGCAGCAACATTGTCCATCTATGTAATCTATACAGTCTCGGTCGGTATATCTATAGCCGAGTTTCACCACGGTACTTGGACGTTACACGTGATATTATAGCCTGCTTTGGGAAATTCTATACAGTCTCGGACATTTTCGAATACGAACGTCCATTACTCGCTACGCCATTGTTTTTCGCTAATTAATTATTAACTGATTGATAATTAACAACAAATAAGTGCATTAAATTATGACTTGTCAGCTCGTCCCAAACTCGTCGTCCTATTTTCCGAAGCAATCAATACTTTCTCATTATGAAATCAACCAGAGCGTTTATGACATAAATTTATTTGCAAAAATGATAAAAATGTATTTTAAATTATGCGACGGTGCGTCCTGGTTCTTAACGTTCCCAAACGGGACAACTCGGGGAAATATATGGCGGGGAAAAGGGGGAAATAACACTCCAGTATGTTGTGTAGCAAGGTGAAGAAAAGTAACTTTTAATAATAACTCGTGGTCAATAACTGGTAACAAAATAATAGGCCGTTTTAACAATGGTCAAAAAAAAGGGGGGGGGTCGCAATAACAATAATGATAACCAATTCACAAAAAAAAGTAAGAGCGGAGGGCAACAAGTTCAGTGGTGATAAGAAAAAAAAAACGGAAATAATCACTACGCAGGGAAAATAAAAGAAATCGCGAAATATTCAGTACTCGGGGGGGGAAGATAAGAAAATAGAAAAATCGTTAACGCTGGGCAAAATACAAAAGTAGAAAAAAAGAAAAATAATTAATACGCGGGGGAAAAATCCTAAGGTCGAAAAAGAAAAAAATAATGACTACGCAGGGCGAAATACAAAGGTCGGACAATAATTAAAAGGTGGGCAAAATATAATGGTCGGAAAATTATTAAGCGCAAAAAAAGGAACGAGAGAATTGAAAAATAACTCAATAACAAGACTTACGAAAATACGCTGGTTTACGGTAATTGCCGGGACAGCAATTCGCAGGGTCGATCGCAGGGAAGGGGAGGGGAGGAGGGGCTGGCCGGTGAAGATTCTACACAATACTGGTCTCAAAAAAAAACTTCTCCAAACTCGGGGAATAATCACGGATTTTTGGGCGCCAGCTACTGTGTCGGTGTAGCACCGCGGCGCTCGATTAAATTAATCGAGTGCAAACCAAACCAAAAAAAAAAGAAAAAGAGAGAACAAAATCTATTAAATTTTCACGGCACTCGGCTAGCAGGAACGGGGGGGGGAGGGGGATGAGACTTCTCAGGCCGCAGGCACTGTCCAGGGCTTCTTGACGATATTACCTCGGCACGAAAACAAAATATGCAAAGTTTCAATAATCACACAAAAAAAAGTAAATATTACGAATGCTTTTACAGTCTCGGGTAGAACGGGGAAAATTATGCTAACGGTCGCGCGCTGTAAAATTCCGCGATCGCCACCACTCACGCGCACGAAAAATATAGAGCAAAATGCCGGCGCACGTGGCAGCCGGTGATCGGCGATCAAAAATTTATACAATCCAAGAAATGCTTAAAATTACCAGGGGGGTGATGGGTAAATTTTCGGGGGGGGGGAACGTGGGAAATGGGACAGTCAATCGGGTCGAAATGGGGCTGGGAAACTCAAAATGTACTCACTCAACCTGTCGCTTACACGTCGTGTCGCTTACAACGGAATCCGTGCGAGCACGCTCTCAATCAATCCGTTCGATAATCCTTAGTAATTCCAGTCGAGATAATTTACAGTATTGGGTCCAAATCGTGTCCGTGGGCGTACAATTCCTCGTCAAATTTGATACAATACTCTCCACGCAGGAGTCTGGTATAACGTGGCTCGCCGGGTCGATATAATTTCCGAATCTTTTCTCAATAATTTTTCCTCGCCTGTCACACACTCGCTCTCTCACACGCCGTGGCTCGAAGTGAAGAAAGCCATGCCGTTTCCGGCTTCTTCTCCGACCTCAGGGTCGGTCTTGCAATTTGCGATTTTTCTGCGAGAATCGATTGGTCGGTCTCGGGACTAGCTGGGCGGTGGGCGTCGTAATTGGCTGCGGCCGATTGCGAATATTCGTCGCGACGGAAGGCCTGTCGCGACGCTCGGCGCGCGCATCCTCGGCATTGATTTGCCTATCGATTGCCGAATAATTCTTCACGCCGGGAGGTGCTGGTTCCTCGCGGTGGGCTGGGGAACTGTCGCTTCTGACAGCTCGAGTGCAAATTTTACGGTGTTTACCCGCACGACACAACTCGTCGGTTTACACTCGTTATTTCGAGCCGAGAGTGTGTCGTCGGGCTTCGGACTGGCCAGGGCGGGTCAGTCGAGTGGAATTTTCGTGGTGGTGGCCTCCAAGGGACGGACGGCGGTGTGGAAGCAGAGCATCGGTTTGTCGAGATTTGTTTGGAGGTTAGTGCCTGGCTGCCGTACCAGGCTTTAATTGGCAATTTTTGTAGTCGGATTCCGGGCCTGGCGAGGTCAGTCTGGTCGTTGGTGGAGTCTTCGGGTGTTTGCTGTGGCTGTAGTGGTCTTCGGGGTGCTGCGGTGAGTCTTCGTGGTCTTCGGTGGGCTGCGCTGGATCTTCGTTGTCTTCGGTGGGCTGCGCTGGATCTTCGTTGAGTGAGCAGGGGGAGGACTGACGGGGTAGCAAGGGATGAGGGTGAGTCGAGGGGAAGGTTTAACAATAATTCAGTTCGTTGCTTAGATAATAGATTCTAATCCTAGTGTATTGTTTTAGGTGAGTGGTGGGACGTCGAGCCACGCTGGGGAGGGCTTGTGACGCACCACGTCACAATTAAAATCTGTTCGGGCATCATTCTATTCGTTTATTCGATCCATTCGATGTCCAAACTATACAATTGTACTGAAAACGGGAGACCGTTATTATTATAATTATTGTATTTTTGTTTATAATACGTTATAGAAATATGTTTCGGAGCAGTTCAGCTCGAGTTTCACCACGTTGCTTGTTTGTTACACCTGATATTATAACCCGCTTCTTATTATGTATAATATTGGAAAATTCTACAGTGTCGGAAATTTTCGAATACAATCGTTCATCACTTTCGCTGCGCCATTGGTGATCATTAATTAAATATTAACTGATTGCTAATTAGCAAACATGAAATTATTGAATGCACAACTCGATGGCTTGTCGGCTCGTCCCAAACTCGTTTCCCACTTTTCCGAGGCAATCAAATGTCATCTCATTACGCAAAACACAAGAGCCTTTACGATGTAAATTTATTTACAAAAATGTTTGTCCCATCGATTACAAGAATTTAAGGTAATTAAAAACCTATGCGAACACTATTCTGTTGGTCTATTAGATCTATTCGATGTCCGTAGATTAAATTGATGGATAAATTCAGTAAGATTGGTCCGTCGGTGTAATCTATACATTATTGCGAATGTATCCATCGGTGTCATTTTCACAGTAGTCCGTAGATTACACCGATGAACCAATTTTACTGAATTGATGGATCGGTTTAATCTATTCACTACTGCAAAACTTACACTGATGAAATAAATTCTTTACGATTGGTCCATCTGTGTAATCTACGCAGTAGTCCGTGGATTATACAGATGAATAAATTAAGCAATAAATTAAAATTGGTCCATCGGTGTAATCTATGGACTACTGTGTCTTATGTACTTACACATGTATTATGTACTTACACATTTCGCGACCCATTTCTTTTCTCGACACGCCACAGAATGAGCTGAAAGCTGTCAAAGGATGTTGAAGGCGACGATTCCAATACCAACCAAAATTCACTCGATACTCTCATTAGTCTTTTTCAATGTATTATCATAAAAAGTTAATTGGAGTTGGCAATGCAAGTATTAAGGGATCCGAAGATGAAATATGCTATCCGATCTTTCCGCTTCGATAATTCGGTTGTACCGATAAGGCTGGTTCACGAAGACTTCAGTGAGTCGACGAAATCCACTCAATTCCACCGGAAGTCGGGTTCCTTTGCATCGCAGAATACACGAATCATTTATTGGTAAATGCTCAATAGTGACACCAACCCGGGGTCTTGATTCAATCGGTCTATCAGTGACTAGTGAACATCCTGTTTCAACGAGAAGGCTGGTTTCACTCCGAGTAGAATAAAAAATGATTGCCGCTCTAGTGGAACTGGTACAACCACGGATTCCGAGTTGCATCGTAGTCGCAGTTGCACTAGGGTTGACTAGATATGCATCTGCAAGTTGCAATGACTATGACGAGACTCCGTGTATACTGGAATGAGTCCGATCGCTTCGTTCAATATAGGTTGTACGCGAGTCTAGAGCGAGTTAAAATTTTGAGCATTGTGCATTAGTCTATCGAAGTCTGCCGATGGTCACCTCAGTTCCATTAGGGCGATTGTCACGCAATGAAAATTCATTTGTGGCGTGAGTAGTTGGTCGAATTCAATTGTTTATTAACGAAAAGTCAGTCTGTTCACGGAATTCATCGGCCATGGCCGATTATACGTGCCAAGAATACGTTAACATGATTAAATGCCTGGGCTGGGCGGAAGGTAACCAACGGCAGGCGGCATTAAGATATCGGGAGCTGTATCCCAACGCGCAGCGCTTTCCGAGCGAAGAAGTGATGGTCGCGGCAGAGCGACGAGTCGCAGAAACGGGGAATATTATGCCACAACGCGGGCGCAACGGAGGACCCCGTTTGCGTCAACGGACACCTCGTCGAGAGGAACGCGTGCTCCGAAGATTCGAACGAGACCCGGAGACATCGACGAGAATTGTGGCCCGCGAGTTTAACATGAGCCAGTTCACTGTGTGGAAAATTCTGAGCAGCAACCGCTTGAAGCCGTTTCACAAAACTCCGGTGCAGGTCCTCCACCCTGGGGATCCTCCACGGCGAGTGGCATTTTGCGAGTGGCTTCTCAGGCGTTACGAAGCGGACAATGGCTTTCCAGCCCGCATTTTATTCACCGACGAGGCGTCATTTGACGAAAGCGGCGTGCGCAATTGCCACAATGAGCACGTTTGGGCACCCGAAGATCAGAATCCCCGTGCGGTGAGAGAGGGCAGCCATCAAATTCGATGGAGCGTCAACCTCTGGGCAGGGATAATTGGAAATCAGTTGGTACGAGTCATTTTTTGGAAATGATTCAATCGTAAACGTGCTGAGCCTTAACGAATAGAAGCGCTGAAAACTACTGATGAATACTACTGGCATTATCCAGTAGTTAACTACCGAACATTACTGGGTATTTTGAGTAGCTAACTACAACTGAGTAGTTAACTACCCAAAACTACTATGAATCTCCAGTAGTTAAAAATACTCGAAACAACTATGTATGCCCAGTGGTTCACTACTGAGTATTGCTTGTAGGTTTCAGTAGTTCACTAGTCGGTATTACTAGTAGTTATCAGTAGCTCTACTTATAAGGAGTAATTACTGATGCAAGGAACCACTACGTCCTCAGTAATAAGTACTGATTGTTGAGGAGTAACTACTAAGAAGTAGTAACTACACTAGTATAGTTATTTTCGGTGAGGGGATGTACCACTATGATTCCCTAGTAAGAAAAAAGTCCGTTCGCATCCTCATACCGTCGTCCTTCCAACCTTTTTCCCATTCTCGTCCGTTATTAACCATTTTATAGCTTGGGCCCATCGTAGTTCCGAATCGAGTCACGACGGAGACGTATTTACATCTCCTCAGGGAAGAGCTACCGGAATTACTGCAAGCCGTGCCGATCGACATTCGAGGGGAAATGTACTTCCAACACGACGGTCACCCTGCCCATTCAGCGTTAGCCACCAGACAGCACCTAAATGAAATGTTCGGAGGCCGATATATCGGGCGAGGAGGAGAGGCGGAATGGCCAGCAAGATCCCCCGATCTGACACCCCTAGATTATTTTTTATGGGGTCACTTCGTAAGTGTCGTGTACGGTCGTACACTACCACACGATCAAGAAGATCTCATGGCGAGGATACAGACGGCAGTAGATACTGTTACGCCGGAGATGCTGGAGCGATGCAGCGCGAATCTCTTGAGGCGTGCTCGTCTCTGCATCCGGGAACGTGGTGGCCACTTCGAGCAGTGCTTGAAATAAGCACTGCTTGAAGTGACTGAATATTCTTCAAAATTTACCGTTGAAATCATTTACCGTATTGAGATGTTGAAATCACGTTTTCGAGAGTAGATGCAACATATTATAAATGTTACCTTTCTCATATAGCACGCAATATTCTGAAATCATTTTATAAACATTTTTAGTTTTCCAAACTTTACGAAATATTTCGGAAATATATGAAAACACTATTTTGAAATAATCTATCAAAATATTCCAATTAAACGTTTCTCAAATATTTCAGAAGCACACTTAATCTTTCAACACATCTTAAATATTTTTGAAAAATAATTATATAAATGTTGAAATATTTCTTATTTCATGTTTCACCGAAATATTTCTACGATTGTTTACGTGTTTCGGCGGGTGTGTATATGCAAATTGGACACGTGATGTAATCTTTGACGATAGGCTGAAAAGTTTAAATAACATTACGGAAACATTTCAATGTAAGATTTATGAACGAACAAAAAAATATTTTTGAAAGCTTTTAAAAATATTTCCGTGCTATGTGAGTTATTGAACGTCTTTAATTGACGACTTCGATTTGTCGTGGGTTATAACGGTATCGTGTTCGTTTGAAGAAAAAGCTGAAAAGTTGAATTGCACTGAATGCAATTTTGGACAATATGTATTCGCATCGTAGTACGTAAAGAAATGTATCACTGAATAAATTTATCTCATATGTCTTCTTGTTTTTTTTCCAACGAATCGGGATACGTATTTGAATTGACTATTTTTGAGGTGGATCGATACATTTAATTTTTTTTCTACTTAATTTCGTAGTAATCTACGACGTAGACAGGATCATGTACTATCGAAAAAATCAAGTTGCGACTTCGATTTGACAATGATTAATAGATATTATCGATTGGAGTCGGCATGTAGACGGAGCTAGCTTACATTCGACTGTGACGATAGGGCTGGTTTACGCAAGCTTCAATAAGTCTATCTAACTCGACCGAAGGTACTTTTCATTGCACAATTTACTAATTATTTAATGTAAAGGACTTGATAGCGAAACTAGCATCAAGTCCTTGTTCAATCGGAATATCAATGACTCATTTATTCTCTACTTCAGTGAGAATGTTGGTTGTATTCGCTAAATATTTTTTTAAAATTATGAAGGTATTCGACTTAATATCCGAGCAGAAAAAGACATCCACCGAGAAACTTGTTTTGGTCACTCGAATATTGAGCTGAAAATTTCGTGATAATAGACTGAGCTAGCTTACATTCGATTGTACCGACGGGACTGGTTCATTTATGCTCAGTAAGTCGCCGAAATCTTTTTAATTCCACCGGAAGTGGTTTGCCAGTCCATCTGAGAGTAAACAAATCATCTTTTAGTAAATGCTCAATAGTGACACCAGCCCGGGGTCTTGATTCAATCGGTCTATCAGTGACTGGTGTACACCCTGTTTCAACGAGAAGGCTGGTTTCACCCCGAGTAGAATAAAAAATCATTGCTGATTATAATGGTATTCGATTTAGGGGAAACCGGGCCAAAACGGGGTATTGGGGCAAAATGGGGACATGTACCCCGTTTTGCCCCAGATGGTGTTTTGTTTTTAACCTTTCAAAACCAGTGCCAATACAATTTTGGTGTGAAAAACAATGGATCTATACTTTCGGTATCATTGTAGCAGGTTTTATTGCTTAGCGTCCCCGTTTTGCCCCGGGTTCCCCTATATCCCGGAGGAAAAAAAAGCCATTGCGAAATTCTTTTTGGTCAATCCAATGTTGGACTATAATTGATTTTGTCGAAACAAGTCCTTTATAGAGCATTCACCACTTTTGCATCATAAATCAATTAATGATTAAAAAAGAGGTCGGTAATAACACCCCATACGTGTCTTGCCGCTCGTCGTTAGAAATTTGAGCCTTTTACATCTTTCTACAATAACATTATAAAAGTCTTAATTAAATGAAGCGAAACCCATCATGCATCCAGTAATGCTGATATCGTGATAAGAAAATGTAAGTAAATAATGTAATAAACACCACTGCTATTCTTTTGGTTACGATGTGTCCCGAATTGAAGCGGCCACAAGAGATGGTTCACGTGAAACATTATCTTCTCACGTAACCCGTAAGACCGGTGCGGACTTTGCTTCAATTCGGTTCAGGGCCTTGGTGGGAAATCATCCTGCCCTCATCCTGTGCCGATTGAAAGTAATAACGCAAACTTTTATTCTTTCGGTTGGGTTGTTGACCGAATCGAAGCGGCCTCGAGACACGGTTTATGTAAAATCTTATCGTCTTTCGCAACTCGTAAGACCGGTCCGGACTTTGCTTCAATTCGGTTAAAGGTCCCGAAGGGAAGTCTCCCGCCCTTACTCGTACAGATTCAAAAGAACTACCATGAACTTTCACTCTTCCGGTTTGTGCTTTTTGCCGAATTGAAGCGGCCTCGAGATATGGTTCACGTGAAACCTTATCGTCTTACGCAACTCGTAAGATGGGTGAGAACGTTGCTTCAATTCGGTTAAAGGTCCTGATGAAAGATCTCCCGCCTTTACTCGTACCGATTGAAAGTAACAACGGAAACTTCGAATGTAACAAAAATCGAATACCATTATATTTATAAGGTGGACGACTATTTTTTGAGGCATTTGCGCGTGCATTTACGTTCATGTGAGGGGTGTTTCTTGAATGATTTTTCAAGCTCTCTTCGATAGCGCAATCGGTTTTTTGCTGAGATTTTAAGCGAGAAAATAAGTTTATTCGGGATTTTTGGGAAAATACGTTTTGACGATGTATTTAAAAAGGCGATAAAAAACTGGAAAAGAAACACACGTGGGCCGATCGATTTGAGACTATTTTAATGTGGATAATTAATTAATCTCGTCGCGATTTTATAAAAGTATTTAGACAATTACCGTCCACATTCCACGGGTCACCAGCCATGGACTTCCGGTTAAGTGTGGATTTTTTTGGTCACTCGATCCAATCGACAAGGGTAAGTACCAACTTATCATAAATAATAATAATCGAAAAGATTGCCACAAAAACTATGGGTTTTCACCTCGAACCTCAGAAAAACCTGAGATGAAAATTCGTTTCAATTAGGGTAAAAGTGATGAATTATAGCCCGTTCTAATTAGCTGCGGGCGATAGTTCATCGCTCTTGCCCGAAAAAAAATTTTACCCTGTAAAAGATGGATGAACTATAATATACAAATCGTTATTTCAGCAGTCACGGCTGTTAGTGGTCCGGTTGATAGAACGATGAATTCTGAACTCAGAGGGTCCGAGTTCAATTACAGGTGGAGGCGATTTTTTTTTATACTCATGAGTACGAGTGACGTATTGGAGCATTGCGGCGCCGGAAAACAGCTATGCCTACTTGTCTATAGTAAGTAATCTCCTTACGATAATATCGTATGGGCCAGCAATTAAGCCTTACGCTTATCGACTTTGTACGCTCGTCGATAATAAAGCCCTACGCTTATCGTTAATGCTTCGCCGTTGAATTAAGGACATAACATTTGCACAATGGATCAAACTTTCCCCGAAGGTGAGTTTATCAAGCTGTTTTGAATTTCTACTATTGAAATTAACATACGTCTGACTCACTTACATCAGAATCTTCCGCGCATTTCCAAGAGTCGCCATGAATATGTTGAGCGTTAGAACCACTGACAGTGCGTCGGGTAGTGATGTGCGGAGAGATATCTGCAGAAACCGAGCGGCCGGAAAATAGGGGAATCCCCTACATATTCAACAAGTTAGTGGTGCTCAATATAATTGCGCCGCGATTTTCGTTGCTCAACTCCTCGGAAATATTTTCAATTTCAAAAATACTAATAGACAAAAATACAAAACGACAATTAGTACAATAATTATTTTTACCTCACAGGTAAAAGTTTAATTCATCAAGATGAATGCGATATACTTGATAATCCAGAATTCTAGCAAGCATCTTCACTATTCGGCGTGATTATGTTCAGCACCACTGACTTGTTGAATATGTAGGGGATTCCCCTATTTTTCGGCCATGAAAATATTCCTATTTTCCGGCTCGTATATTGTGATTTCGACAATAGACCAGGGGTTACTCATGGTCGTCATGATGTTCGTCGTCGTAGAAAAGACCTTGAAGGCACGCTTCATGAGCGAAGGAATAGGAGTGGAAGTGTAAGAATGAGTTTATGTTTTTACATTTTTTTTAATGATATGATTTATTTTCATTTTGTTTTTTTTACCCGGTTGAAGAACAGGGCAAGGTCGTCAAGGTAAAGGACATGAAAATAAATATTTTGTTATAAATATATTTTAAGAGCATGTGAAACATCTCCCTGCCCGTCAATCCCGGCCCAATTGGTACCAAAAACTGTAATAAACTTTCGACGCGGGTTCTGGCATGTACGGTCAAAAGAAAACTCTCATCGGAAGCGGATATCATCTCGGTTTTAGATGAAACTTTTTTTTTTACAGTACATGTCAGAATCAGTGAGAAAAGTTGATAACAGTTTTTATTACCGACCGCGTTATTGCACATTGACTTTTGAAAGCTGCCACGCCTGCAAATTGTGCGGGCTGACCGCCATTTGCTCCTTAACGACATGTGAAACGACTCAGTCGGTAACCAAAACCTGTAATGAATGCGATTCAGAGACCGTAGACTTTTCGGGAAAAAGTAAAACATTAGCGGATACATAATTTAATATCGTGTCCGATGGTGCTTCCGTTTTATCCGAAACGTCAAATAGTTTTAAATGGCATTGATTCGAAAAATGCATCTATCTCTCTGGCACTCATAATGTTACGTGGTATATCTTTCGCATGGCCTTAAAAGGCATCCGAGCACAAATCAAGCGTCCAAAGTATTCATAATTTAATGTGATATCCTTCCTAAACGATCTTATTGTTGTTCATCCTAAGTGCTTCGTTCAAATGGTTTGCCACTACTGAATAATTAGGGTCTACTTCCGACTGTAGTCACCCGATTTCTGCGTCTGGTGGCTACAGTCGAAAAACGGTGGCTACACGTGGAAAAAAATGACAACCTTCAGAAAGGATATAACGTTAAATTACGAGTACTTTAGACGCTTAATTCGTGCCCTGATTGCTTTTAAAGAGCAAATTGCGGTCAGCCCGCACAATTTAAAAGCGTGACAACTATCAAAAGTGGTCAACGAGGTGTATAAACAACCGCTTAGCCATCGTCGGCGCGAATACCTTCGCGTGCGCGTGCGGAGCATACATGAGTTCCTCGTCAACTTCATCGACGAATACGATGACAGTATAAAATGTGAAAAAGAATTTCAGATGGCTATCGTAGGATAATTCAATCTCAGGTTTATAGTAGCTCGGCTTGCCGGTGATCTATCCATCATCAATCAGTCAGTGACGAGAATTTTCGTTTCGAAAAGCTGAACCAGGAGACAAAATTGAAGACGCAAAGGCTGATCGTTCCGAAGTCGCTGGATCTCGTGTCTCTTTATGAGTCGGTGCTCGTAGAGCATCGTCAAATATTCGCGGACAACGGCTTCACTTTCAACGTTGAAGCGAACGGTAAAAAAAAGGAGATAAGGCTCGATCTCAAAAGAGTAAATAAAAATAATAATAATAATAATTTAAAAAAAAATGGTAATCCAGGAAGTTACATTCAACGGACGGACGGACGGAATGCCAACGAGCGGAGGTTGGCAGTTCGGCCAGGAGGACATCGAGGAATTGATAATTCTGATAACGGAGAGTGGTTCGGATGGGATGAATGAACAACAGTTGCGGCGGCAAGCCAGCGAGCTCGTGTCGTGGGGTTCTTCGGGACTGTCGACCTCGACCGAGAGATTCCACTGCGCTATTTGGTCATTCGCTCCTCCGGAAGTTAAAAAACTGTTAGATTCGTGATCAGTGCGAAAAAATACATAAAATATAGTCCCGGAGTGACGACTAACGAAAAAGTTGATCGGGCATTTATAGCCAAGAATGGCAAAAATGTGTGATTTTGCGTATTTTTAAACGGCGATTTCCTTGCGTCCCGATGGAATCACAGAAAAACCTATAGGTGCCTGACATGTTCTACAGCAAGAAATAGACAAGATGATGGATATGACGGAGTTAAAAGAGTAAGAATTGAATTTTCGAAAATAAATTTGGAACACATAACTTTATGTATTTTTTTTGCGCCGAGCACAAAAGCGCAAGGTTAAGCTCGGCCAGCAGTTTTTTTTTTTTTTTTTTTTTTTTTTTAAGCGTTTTAAATATAAATACGCAATATAATTCCACAGTATACGGCGAGCCATGACCTCTCGAATTAATATTGTCATTATGTTAACCTTTATTATTTCCGTCCCCATTTGCATTGTCTCCCTCGGTGGCTTTCTTCGATTCATTCTGCAAAAAACAAATAATCCGACAGATGGATGTAAAAGAATGGAGAACACGAAATTATTGATGATAAACATACCAAGCACCGTTTGCTGCTTACTATACTTTCTATCTATTAAACAAATGCTGATCAAAATTTGATCATTTAAATACGACAGTTGACAGTATCAAACCAAACCAAAGGAGAATCTGATATGATGACAGGAGAAAAAATGAGTTGGGTAAGTTTGCCATTAATGATTTAATTTTCTTCATTATTTTTAATTTGTGATTTCACATCCCGTGGATTGTTTTATGTAGGAAGATTCGGCGGAAGAAATGGAGCAGGCAGTACGAGAAGAGGCGGAAAAAAGGAAGATTGAAATAGAACGAAAATTAATTCGAGCGGTGAAGGGTCGTCGCCAGTTATGGGACTACAGCCTCCCAGAGGAATTGCAGACGGACGAGGAGAAGATGGTGAAGTGGCGGGAAGTCGCAACAGCAATCGGCGAAGGTAAGAAAACGATAAAGCTCGATGAACGAGACAATAGGTTAAAGCACACAGAACGAACGCTCGTGAACATTTAAAACGAAATTAAAATTAAAATAAAAAATAAAAAATAAATTCGAACAATTTTGTTACATTCTCGCAGATGGATTCCCTTGCCTGGCGATGATTCGGTGGAAAAAACTCCGGACGGAATTCGTCAAGCGACGGGGCAACAAGAGTTTGGACCCGTGGATCCATGCGCCGGAGATGCAATTTTTGAATAAAATGTGGAGTCGTTGAAGGGAAATCCACACTTGGCAAACTTTATAAAAAAAACTAAGTTCAATAAATTATTCGGAAAAATACAAAAATGTTCTTTGCTTGTTACGTATAGTTTGTTATAACGATATCGGCATTACCGGCTGCATTATCGGTATCGCCCGTTTAAGGTAGTACTTGCGGTACAGTCCCGTCAAACTTGAGTTTCAGAGAAGATTTCGACCACTTCTCGATGGGATACAAATCTGAAAAAAGCAAGTATATGGGAAGTGCTGCAAGGATTGTTTTCGTGAAATAATAATTCCAATTTGTTAACAACAAATTGAAGAGATAAATTATTATTCAACAAATTACCCGGCAACTTTGCATCGCTGAATACACAAATCATTTATTGGTAAATGCTCAATAGTGACACCAACCCGGGGTCTTGATTCAATCGGTCTATCAGTGACTGGTGTACACCCTGTTTCAACGAAAAGGCTGGTTTCACCCCGAGTAGAATGAAAAATTGTTGCCCATTAATAACGGTATTCGATTTTTGTTAAATTCGAAGTTTGCGTTATTACTTTCAACCGGTACGAGTATGGGCGGGAGATCTTTCAGCAGGACCCTTAACCGAATTGAAGCAAAGTTCGCACCCATCTTACGAGTTGCGTAAGACGATAAGGTTTCACGTGAACCATGTCTCGAGGCCGCTTCAATTCGGCAAACAGTTCAAACCGGAAGAATGAAAGTTTATGGTAGTTCTTTAAAATCTGTACGAGTAAGGGCGGGAGATCTTTCAGCAGGACCCTTAACCGAATTGAAGCAAAGTCCGCACCCATCTTACGAGTTGCGTAAGACGATAAGGTTTCACGTGAACCATGTCTCGAGGCCGCTTCAATTCGGCAAACAGCACAAACCGGAACAATGAGAGTTCATGGTAGTTATCTTGAATCTGTACGAGTAAGGGCGGGAGATCTTTCACCAGGACCCTTAACCGAATTGAAGCAAAGTTCGCACCCATCTTACGAGTTGCGTAAGACGATAAGGTTTCACGTGAACCATGTCTCGAGGCCGCTTCAATTCGGCAAACAGTTCAAACCGGAAGAATGAAAGTTTATGGTAGTTCTTTAAAATCTGTACGAGTAAGGGCGGGAGATCTTTCAGCAGGACCCTTAACCGAATTGAAGCAAAGTCCGCACCCATCTTACGAGTTGCGTAAGACGATAAGGTTTCACGTGAACCATATCTCGAGACCGCTTCAATTCGGCAAACAGCACAAACCGGAAGAATGAGAGTTTATGATAGTTATCTTGAATCTGTACGAGTAAGGACGGGAGATCTTTCACCAGGACCCTTAACCAAATTGAAGCAAAGTTCGCACCCATCTTACGAGTTGCGTAAGACGATAAGGTTTCACGTGAACCATGTCTCGAGACCGCTTCAATTCGGCAAACAGCACAAACCGGAAGAATGAAAGTTTATGGTAGTTCTTTAAAATCTGTACGAGTAAGGGCGGGAGATCTTTCACCAGGACCCTTAACCGAATTGAAGCAAAGTTCGCACCCATCTTACGAGTTGCGTAAGACGATAAGGTTTCACGTGAACCATGTCTCGAGGCCGCTTCAATTCGGCAAACAGCACAAACCGGAAGAATGAGAGTTTATGATAGTTATCTTGAATCTGTACGAGTAAGGACGGGAGATCTTTCACCAGGACCCTTAACCGAATTGAAGCAAAGTTCGCACCCATCTTACGAGTTGCGTAAGACGATAAGGTTTCACGTGAACCATGTCTCGAGGCCGCTTCAATTCGGCAAACAGCACAAACCGGAAGAATGAGAGTTTATGATAGTTATCTTGAATCTGTACGAGTAAGGACGGGAGATCTTTCACCAGGACCCTTAACCGAATTGAAGCAAAGTCCGCACCCATCTTACGAGTTGCGTAAGACGATAAGGTTTCACGTGAACCATGTCTCGAGACCGCCTCAATTCGGCAAACAGCACAAACCGGAAGAATGAAAGCTTATGGTAGTTCTTTAAAATCTGTACGAGTAAGGGCGGGAGATCTTTCAGCAGGACCCTTAACCGAATTGAAGCAAAGTTCGCACCCATCTTACGAGTTGCGTAAGACGATAAGGTTTCACGTGAACCATGTCTCGAGGCCGCTTCAATTCGGCAAACAGTTCAAACCGGAAGAATGAAAGTTTATGGTAGTTCTTTAAAATCTGTACGAGTAAGGGCGGGAGATCTTTCAGCAGGACCCTTAACCGAATTGAAGCAAAGTCCGCACCCATCTTACGAGTTGCGTAAGACGATAAGGTTTCACGTGAACCATGTCTCGAGGCCGCTTCAATTCGGCAAACAGCACAAACCGGAACAATGAGAGTTCATGGTAGTTATCTTGAATCTGTACGAGTAAGGGCGGGAGATCTTTCACCAGGACCCTTAACCGAATTGAAGCAAAGTTCGCACCCATCTTACGAGTTGCGTAAGACGATAAGGTTTCACGTGAACCATGTCTCGAGGCCGCTTCAATTCGGCAAACAGTTCAAACCGGAAGAATGAAAGTTTATGGTAGTTCTTTAAAATCTGTACGAGTAAGGGCGGGAGATCTTTCACCAGGACCCTTAACCGAATTGAAGCAAAGTCCGCACCCATCTTACGAGTTGCGTAAGACGATAAGGTTTCACGTGAACCATATCTCGAGACCGCTTCAATTCGGCAAACAGCACAAACCGGAAGAATGAGAGTTTATGATAGTTATCTTGAATCTGTACGAGTAAGGACGGGAGATCTTTCACCAGGACCCTTAACCAAATTGAAGCAAAGTTCGCACCCATCTTACGAGTTGCGTAAGACGATAAGGTTTCACGTGAACCATGTCTCGAGACCGCTTCAATTCGGCAAACAGCACAAACCGGAAGAATGAAAGTTTATGGTAGTTCTTTAAAATCTGTACGAGTAAGGGCGGGAGATCTTTCACCAGGACCCTTAACCGAATTGAAGCAAAGTTCGCACCCATCTTACGAGTTGCGTAAGACGATAAGGTTTCACGTGAACCATGTCTCGAGGCCGCTTCAATTCGGCAAACAGCACAAACCGGAAGAATGAGAGTTTATGATAGTTATCTTGAATCTGTACGAGTAAGGACGGGAGATCTTTCACCAGGACCCTTAACCGAATTGAAGCAAAGTTCGCACCCATCTTACGAGTTGCGTAAGACGATAAGGTTTCACGTGAACCATGTCTCGAGGCCGCTTCAATTCGGCAAACAGCACAAACCGGAAGAATGAGAGTTTATGATAGTTATCTTGAATCTGTACGAGTAAGGACGGGAGATCTTTCACCAGGACCCTTAACCGAATTGAAGCAAAGTCCGCACCCATCTTACGAGTTGCGTAAGACGATAAGGTTTCACGTGAACCATGTCTCGAGACCGCCTCAATTCGGCAAACAGCACAAACCGGAAGAATGAAAGCTTATGGTAGTTCTTTAAAATCTGTACGAGTAAGGGCGGGAGATCTTTCACCAGGACCCTTAACCGAATTGAAGCAAAATCCGCACCCATCTTACGAGTTGCGTAAGACGATAAGGTTTCACGTGAACCATGTCTCGGGGCCGCTTCAATTCGGCAAACAGTTCAAACCGGAAGAATGAAAGTTTATGGTAGTTCTTTAAAATCTGTACGAGTAAGGGCGGGAGATCTTTTAGCAGGACCCTTAACCGAATTGAAGCAAAGTCCGCACCCATCTTACGAGTTGCGTAAGACGATAAGGTTTCACGTGAACCATGTCTCGAGGCCGCTTCAATTCGGCAAACAGCACAAACCGGAACAATGAGAGTTCATGGTAGTTATCTTGAATCTGTACGAGTAAGGGCGGGAGATCTTTCACCAGGACCCTTAACCGAATTGAAGCAAAGTTCGCACCCATCTTACGAGTTGCGTAAGACGATAAGGTTTCACGTGAACCATGTCTCGAGACCGCTTCAATTCGGCAAACAGCACAAACCGGAAGAATGAAAGTTTATGGTAGTTCTTTAAAATCTGTACGAGTAAGGGCGGGAGATCTTTCACCAGGACCCTTAACCGAATTGAAGCAAAGTTCGCACCCATCTTACGAGTTGCGTAAGACGATAAGGTTTCACGTGAACCATGTCTCGAGGCCGCTTCAATTCGGCAAACAGCACAAACCGGAAGAATGAGAGTTTATGATAGTTATCTTGAATCTGTACGAGTAAGGACGGGAGATCTTTCACCAGGACCCTTAACCGAATTGAAGCAAAGTCCGCACCCATCTTACGAGTTGCGTAAGACGATAAGGTTTCACGTGAACCATGTCTCGGGGCCGCTTCAATTCGGCAAACAGTTCAAACCGGAAGAATGAAAGTTTATGGTAGTTCTTTAAAATCTGTACGAGTAAGGGCGGGAGATCTTTCACCAGGACCCTTAACCGAATTGAAGCAAAGTCCGCACCCATCTTACGAGTTGCGTAAGACGATAAGGTTTCACGTGAACCATGTCTCGAGACCGCTTCAATTCGGCAAACAGCACAAACCGGAAGAATGAAAGTTTATGGTAGTTCTTTAAAATCTGTACGAGTAAGGGCGGGAGATCTTTCACCAGGACCCTTAACCGAATTGAAGCAAAATTCGCACCCATCTTACGAGTTGCGTAAGACGATAAGGTTTCACGTGAACCATGTCTCGAGACCGCTTCAATTCGGCAAACTGCACAAACCGGAAGAATGAAAGTTTATGGTAGTTCTTTAAAATCTGTACGAGTAAGGGCGGGAGATCTTTCACCAGGACCCTTAACCGAATTGAAGCAAAGTTCGCACCCATCTTACGAGTTGCGTAAGACGATAAGGTTTCACGTGAACCATGTCTCGAGGCCGCTTCAATTCGGCAAACAGCACAAACCGGAAGAATGAGAGTTTATGATAGTTATCTTGAATCTGTACGAGTAAGGACGGGAGATCTTTCACCAGGACCCTTAACCGAATTGAAGCAAAGTTCGCACCCATCTTACGAGTTGCGTAAGACGATAAGGTTTCACGTGAACCATGTCTCGAGGCCGCTTCAATTCGGCAAACAGCACAAACCGGAAGAATGAGAGTTTATGATAGTTATCTTGAATCTGTACGAGTAAGGACGGGAGATCTTTCACCAGGACCCTTAACCGAATTGAAGCAAAGTCCGCACCCATCTTACGAGTTGCGTAAGACGATAAGGTTTCACGTGAACCATGTCTCGAGACCGCTTCAATTCGGCAAACAGCACAAACCGGAAGAATGAAAGCTTATGGTAGTTCTTTAAAATCTGTACGAGTAAGGGCGGGAGATCTTTCACCAGGACCCTTAACCGAATTGAAGCAAAGTCCGCACCCATCTTACGAGTTGCGTAAGACGATAAGGTTTCACGTGAACCATGTCTCGGGGCCGCTTCAATTCGGCAAACAGTTCAAACCGGAAGAATGAAAGTTTATGGTAGTTCTTTAAAATCTGTACGAGTAAGGGCGGGAGATCTTTCAGCAGGACCCTTAACCGAATTGAAGCAAAGTCCGCACCCATCTTACGAGTTGCGTAAGACGATAAGGTTTCACGTGAACCATGTCTCGGGGCCGCTTCAATTCGGCAAACAGTTCAAACCGGAAGAATGAAAGTTTATGGTAATTCTTTAAAATCTGTACGAGTAAGGGCGGGAGATCTTTCACCAGGACCCTTAACCGAATTGAAGCAAAGTCCGCACCCATCTTACGAGTTGCGTAAGACGATAAGGTTTCACGTGAACCATGTCTCGAGGCCGCTTCAATTCGGCAAACAGTTCAAACCGGAAGAATGAAAGTTTATGGTAGTTCTTTAAAATCTGTACGAGTAAGGGCGGGAGATCTTTCACCAGGACCCTTAACCGAATTGAAGCAAAATTCGCATCCATCTTACGAGTTGCGTAAGACGATAAGGTTTCACGTGAACCATGTCTCGAGGCCGCTTCAATTCGGCAAACAGCACAAACCGGAAGAATGAAAGTTTATGATAGTTATCTTGAATCTGTACGAGTAAGGGCGGGAGATCTTTCAGCAGGACCCTTAACCGAATTGAAGCAAAGTCCGCACCCATCTTACGAGTTGCGTAAGACGATAAGGTTTCACGTGAACCATGTCTCGGGGCCGCTTCAATTCGGCAAACAGTTCAAACCGGAAGAATGAAAGTTTATGGTAGTTCTTTAAAATCTGTACGAGTAAGGGCGGGAGATCTTTCACCAGGACCCTTAACCGAATTGAAGCAAAGTTCGCACCCATCTTACGAGTTGCGTAAGACGATAAGGTTTCACGTGAACCATGTCTCGAGGCCGCTTCAATTCGGCAAACAGCACAAACCGGAAGAATGAAAGTTTATGATAGTTATCTTGAATCTGTACGAGTAAGGGCGGGAGATCTTTCAGCAGGACCCTTAACCGAATTGAAGCAAAGTCCGCACCCATCTTACGAGTTGCGTAAGACGATAAGGTTTCACGTGAACCATGTCTCGGGGCCGCTTCAATTCGGCAAACAGTTCAAACCGGAAGAATGAAAGTTTATGGTAGTTCTTTAAAATCTGTACGAGTAAGGGCGGGAGATCTTTCACCAGGACCCTTAACCGAATTGAAGCAAAGTTCGCACCCATCTTACGAGTTGCGTAAGACGATAAGGTTTCACGTGAACCATGTCTCGAGGCCGCTTCAATTCGGCAAACAGCACAAACCGGAAGAATGAGAGTTTATGATAGTTATCTTGAATCTGTACGAGTAAGGACGGGAGATCTTTCACCAGGACCCTTAACCGAATTGAAGCAAAGTCCGCACCCATCTTACGAGTTGCGTAAGACGATAAGGTTTCACGTGAACCATGTCTCGGGGCCGCTTCAATTCGGCAAACAGTTCAAACCGGAAGAATGAAAGTTTATGGAAGTTCTTTAAAATCTGTACGAGTAAGGGCGGGAGATCTTTCACCAGGACCCTTAACCGAATTGAAGCAAAGTCCGCACCCATCTTACGAGTTGCGTAAGACGATAAGGTTTCACGTGAACCATGTCTCGAGACCGCTTCAATTCGGCAAACAGCACAAACCGGAAGAATGAAAGTTTATGGTAGTTCTTTAAAATCTGTACGAGTAAGGGCGGGAGATCTTTCACCAGGACCCTTAACCGAATTGAAGCAAAATTCGCACCCATCTTACGAGTTGCGTAAGACGATAAGGTTTCACGTGAACCATGTCTCGAGACCGCTTCAATTCGGCAAACTGCACAAACCGGAAGAATGAAAGTTTATGGTAGTTCTTTAAAATCTGTACGAGTAAGGGCGGGAGATCTTTCACCAGGACCCTTAACCGAATTGAAGCAAAGTCCGCACCCATCTTACGAGTTGCGTAAGACGATAAGGTTTCACGTGAACCATGTCTCGAGACCGCTTCAATTCGGCAAACAGCACAAACCGGAAGAATGAAAGTTTATGGTAGTTCTTTAAAATCTGTACGAGTAAGGGCGGGAGATCTTTCACCAGGACCCTTAACAGAATTGAAGCAAAGTCCGCACCCATCTTACGAGTTGCGTAAGACGATAAGGTTTCACGTGAACCATGTCTCGGGGCCGCTTCAATTCGGCAAACAGTTCAAACCGGAAGAATGAAAGTTTATGGTAGTTCTTTAAAATCTGTACGAGTAAGGGCGGGAGATCTTTCAGCAGGACCCTTAACCGAATTGAAGCAAAGTCCGCACCCATCTTACGAGTTGCGTAAGACGATAAGGTTTCACGTGAACCATGTCTCGAGGCCGCTTCAATTCGGCAAACAGCACAAACCGGAAGA
This sequence comes from Stenichneumon culpator, assembly GCA_964017025.1. Classification (NCBI taxonomy): domain Eukaryota; kingdom Metazoa; phylum Arthropoda; class Insecta; order Hymenoptera; family Ichneumonidae; genus Stenichneumon; species Stenichneumon culpator. The sequence continues at coordinate 3,144,547 of OZ024776.1, forward strand.
ATGAGAGTTTATGGTAGTTATTTTGAATCTGTACGAGTAAGGGCGGGAGATCTCTCACCAGGACACTTAACCGAATGAAGCAACGTTCTCAAGCAACAGTTGAAAGTTGAAATTTTTATATCGCTTTCTCATAATTTTTTTTTTTTATTCGGGATGCTTCCTGTACGAGGACGTCAAAAATAGAGAAAATGTTTTCTCATTGAAGAAGTTTCGCGAATAAAGGAACATTGTGAGAAATCGATATGAAGATTTCAATTTTCAACATTTTTTTATCACTACAATAACTATGTCGACGCTTTCATTTGCATTGAACCTGAAAGGAAATAAAAAATTCGAATCCATTCATTCAACAGACGGGTATTCTCAACAATAATAAGACTTACCAAGGCTCTCACCGATGAGGAAAATTCTATCCGGCTGTTTGATCCTTTGTCGAATACTTACAATTGCGATTCAGCAAAGAGAATCATGTTCCTTCCTTCGATGAATGGATCGCAAGTTCCCTTTTACATCGATGTGTTGAACTCTCACATGCTATCCTCAGTACTTTCTCTGCTGTGATAGTACCGTAACTTTCACCCACCCAGCGATGAATTCTCACAATAAAATCAGTTTTTTAATTCTTCCCATGCTGCGATGAATTGAAAAATAGATGTTACTATAAGAGTCCATCGCGTCAGTGAAATTTAAAGTACTCACTAGAAATGTGGAATTATTGGTATTTTAATATTCCGTAAAATTACCGTATTTTTTATGGATGTACACGAACCTGTTCGAATCTGTTCGAGCTCACCATTGGAGTTCGGTACTTGTTCGAACTTTGTTCAAACCGGTCGAGCTGTTCGAACCCGACGAACAATTGGAACTCGCCGACCGGTTCGAACTGTTTAAACACTTAGAGAGACTCTGTTAGAAGATACTGAATGTTGTAATGTCAATTGTAGTACGAGGATTACTACAAGAAGACGTACACGAAGTCTAGCTTTATTCGAGCGTTTTTATCGGGATCTACGTCCCTGATCTACCCTAAAGACTTCCTCGAGGTGTAGCTTAAGAGCAGCGTTTCTCTGGCAGTCTATGTGTACCTCGAAGACTTTCTCAAGCTTGAGCAGTAAATGTCTCTTGAGTTCTAGGTTAAGTAAAGCAAGAGCACGGAAGATACTCTCCGGTCAAGCTATACTTTGAGAGCGTTTTCTCCTCAAGCTCGACCTTGAGAGCATTTTTTTCTCAAGCTAGATCCTGAGAGATTTTCTCTCCATAAATTGACCTCGCGAAAGTCTTTGCGATATACCTAGACTGCGAGGGAAACACTCCCGTTGAGCTAAACCTCGAGGAAGTCTTCGGTGTATACCTAGACTGCGACGGAAACGCTCCCGTTAAGGTAAACCTCGAGGAAGCCTTCGGGGTACACCCAGACTGCGGGGGAAACGCTCCCGTTGAGCTAAACCTTGAGGAAGTCTTCGGTGTATACCTAGAATGCGAGGGAAACCCTCCCGTTGAGCTAAACCCCGAGGAAGTCTTCGGTGTATACCGAGACTGCGAGGGAAACGCTCCCGTTAAGTTAAACCTCGAGGAAGTCTTCGGTGTATACCCAGACTGCGAGGGAAACGCTCCCGTTAAGCTAAACCTCGAGGAAGTCTTCGGGGTACACCTAGACTGCGAGGGAAACCCTCCCGTTGAGCTAAACCCCGAGGAAGTCTTCGGGGTACACCGAGACTGTGAGGGAAACGCTCCCGTTAAGCTAAACCTCGAGGAAGTCTTCGGGGTACACCTAGACTGCGAGGGAAACCCTCCCGTTGAGCTAAACCCCGAGGAAGTCTTCGGTGTATACCGAGACTGCGAGGGAAACGCTCCCGTTAAGTTAAACCTCGAGGAAGTCTTCGGTGTATACCCAGACTGCGAGGGAAACGCTCCCGTTAAGGTAAACCGCGAGGAAGCCTTCGGGGTACACCCAGACTGCGGGGAAACGCTCCCGTTAAGGTAAACCTCGAGGAAGTCTTCGGGGTACACCTAGACTGCGAGGGAAACCCTCCCGTTGAGCTAAACCCCGAGGAAGTCTTCGGTGTATACCGAGACTGCGAGGGAAACGCTCCCGTTAAGCTAAACCTCGAGGAAGTCGTCGGTGTATACCTTGAAACGTCTTCCCCCCCCCCCCCCCCGTCCAAACCCGCGCACGCCGCCGAGGCGAGGCGGCCGGTCAGATCGAGCGCACAGCAGCGGCTCCGCAGAGGCACGCAAAGAGGCCAAGTGGCGCCATCGGGCGGGATCCGGGCCGACCCAATCGATACCGAAGCCAAGCACACCAAGAGAACACAAGCACACCCCGCAAGCGCCACACCGCGCCGCGGAAAGGAAACAAGAGGCCATATCGATCAAGGCCAACCAGAGCGAAAAAGCGAGGGAAAAGGAGAACAAACGATTGGGCAAAAATGACGCCACCGCTACCAAGAAAGGCATCCGATTAGAGATAAGCCGAGAAGGGCAATGACGTCACTGGAGAACCCGCCGATAATTGGAGAACAAGGGAGAAGAACCTTGAAGGACCAATAGAAAAATTAAACACCAGGAACGAAATACGCGTGCGCGAGTCCGCCAAAAAGATGCAATTTTCGCGAGTGGGAGGCAAAAATTAGCATATAAAAAGGCACGAAATCGACCGGAAATCAGTTAATCATCTCACCGGGTCTACACCAGCTCTCCCAGGACTTATAGTGAAAAGTGAAAAGTGAAAAGTAAAAGTGAGTAAACGGGAATAAAAGTGACTAAAGTGAGACAGTGCCAAAAAGAACTTATACAATTTTGTGCAACTGTGGACTTATAAAATTCTGTACCGAATCGGACTTATAAATTTGGTGCTAAGCTGGACTTATAAAATTCTGTGCCGAATTGGACTTATAGAATTCGTGCAGAAATCGGACTTATAAAAATTTGCGGCACGCCGGACTTATAAAATTTGGGCTACGGTGGACTTATAAATTTCTGTGCAGATTCGGACTGATAAACTTCTGTGCAGATTCGGACTTATAAATTTCGGTGCGGAAAACTTCTGTGCCGAGCGAACTTACGAAATTCGTGCCGAAAAAGAACTTATAGATTTTCGTGCAAATTTCGAACTTAAAAAAAAAAAATGTGAAACGCGGGACTTATTGAAAGGAGCCACACTGGACTGGGGACAGTCGCGTCGAGGACTCATAAAATTTGTGACCCGGATTCGGAAAATTCATAACACGTCGAATCGCGTGCCAAATCCGAAGTTATACATTTGTGCAACGTTTGGCGCCAAGCGGTAAAGTGACCGAGGTGACCGGTCAGAAAAGCCGGAGTGACGGGCGAGCAAAATTTACAACGCCGAGGACCCGAAAAAACCACCCACAGAGCTTCATTCACGTCTCCTGCATTTACCTATGTCGCCAAATCCAGGTAAAATCGGCTAGTGAATAAATAAACACCAATTGCAAGTCGCGAGGTGAGCGAGCTGTCACTGCCGACGCGGCCCCGTGACGTCACAGCGCAGCCAGCCGCAAGCGGCGGCCATCTTGGGAACACGAGCTATCGAGCCTCCGACCCGAGATCATAGGGCGTTCGCATGTGGCGACGGTAATATAACCGGAAAACGGTCAACGCGCGATAATAATGCAGATCGATAATACTCTCCACCTCAAGCAATAAAAACGCCAGTAAAAGGGGAAACCCGATAAGAACATAAGAATAAGCATTTTGTCCATAAAATTAGGTAACAAGTAAGAAATTATTGCACAAAGAATAAATAAAAAGAAGCAATTTAAGAGAGGGAAAGAGTTGTAAATACTTGAAAACTTATCCGGTTACAAATAAAATCATTATTTCCACATAACAACCGTCTCTGATACGCCAACCCATAATTCCTGGACACTCGAGCACACGAATCCCTCCGCTTGAGCGCCCATTCCTCTACAGGAAGTGCACGAATTCGGAGAAAATACTGTACGGAAGCTTGCTCCTGTTACATTTGGCGCCCAACGTGGGGCCCGAGGAAAAAGGAATTGGCCGCGTCAGAGCGGAAATATTAAACGACAAGATGCCTGAAAAATCCCTCGCCCAGGAACGGCGGGAGCTGGAACTCATGGAGAGCGAGGAACAGGCCCACCGAGCCGAGCGAGAGCGTCGGGATCGGTTAAGGGCACAGCACGCCCTCGAGGACGCACAGGGAAGAACACCGGAAGAGGTCACGCTGGATGAGGGAAACTCGAGAGATGCCGAGGAATCGGGGGAGGGCAGCATTCTCGACGCGAACCTCCCGAATCTCACCCTCGCCTGGGAGTCGACAACCGCGGATGGGATGATCGGCCAAGGGGGAATTAGGAGGCAAGGGGAGATGAACCGACTGTCGATCGTTCCGCCAGCGCACCCCAAGGACTCGACAGCAGAGAGAAATGGGGAGGAACAACCCCGGCGGCAACAAAAGACCATCGAGATCGGAGATGACAGCAACCGAGCCATTCTGATGACCCTTATGCAGATGAAGGCGGAGCATCAGCAACGTTTCGATAGCCTCGAGAGGACGCAGGAGAAGCTATCAGCCGCGTGCGCCGCGAAGACCAGGGAAATCCAGGGTCAAATGCTGACAGCGTTATCGCGAGCGGTGACCGAGAGCGAGGCCGAGACCGATCGGAAAATCGCGACGGTGCGTAAGAGCATCAGAGATGAGCAAGGTGCGATCAACACACACACGCGGGAACGATTGGCAGCACAGGACGTGACGGTGGGAGAACTGATTGACCGCGTAGAGGGCGTCACGGAAACCTCCATGAGGGCGTTACAAGCAGCCGAAGCCAACGCGAAGAAAATCCGCGAATATGCCGCACAGGCAAGAAACGCGGTGTCACAGACGATATTGGGTACGACAATGTATGGAAGCCTGAATGCGAGTAAGGCGTACGTCGCGTCAAGGAAACCACCCACATTCCGAGGCGACGGTGTCGAAAGGCCGATGCGCTATTTGAACACCCTGAAAGATCATTTCAACGCCATCGAACCTGAAGGCCTGGAGTTCCGGTGCATAATGGGCGATGCGATGGTCGGGAAGGCACTGGACTGGTGGCTGCTGGTAGCACCCGAGGTTTCGAACATCCAGCAATTCGAAGAGGCGTTCCGAGCGAGGTACTGGGGCGGGACATGCAAGACAAGGTCAAACGACACTTGGAATTCGGCACGTACTTCATTGAAGGACAGAGCCTCACGAAAGCCGAGTACGCGACGCGAGTGATCGGAAACGTCCGCGATCTAAGTGAACCGATCGGCGACCCGGAGACGATCCGTCGGCTCGCGAAACATTTCGACGAGAACCTCCGAACGGCGATCCTCGTACGAAACATTGGCAGAGTAAGCGAACTAATCGAGCTGCTGGAGAGCAGCGACCTCGGTGGCACGGTAAATGCCCGGAACGACGGCGAGAGATCATACGGCCGAGGGGATAACGGGAATCGGGGAAACAGTCGGGGAAATGGGGGAGGGCCACGCAGTTGGCAGCAAAATGGCCCTCAGCAGTCCCCGGCCCACCCATACGGCCGACCGCTGCCACAGCAGCAACAGGCAAATTACTGGCAGGGGCCACCAGGGGCGGCGCTAACTCCGAATTTCTCCATGCCACCACCATTCTTTCCCGCGACACCGCCTGCGACACCAGCGCCGGCGACGCAGCAGGTGCCAGGAGCGATGGCGGGCTCGCAAGGCGTGAGCCAGGGAAACGCGTAAACGTTGCGTCCGCAAGGTACGAAGAAAGGCCACGAGACGCAACGGCGGCGAACTCGGAAAAAGAAGAGAAGAAACGACGAGAAAAGAGAGAGAGGCAAGAAAGGAAGAAAAAGGAGGAGAGACAGAAAAAAGAAGAAGAAAGAAGAAACAGGAGGAGATACAGAAAAAAGAAGAGGAAAAGAAGGA